>OZ007567.1:36093568-36657121 GCA_963931925.1 Onchidella celtica
CAGTCCATGTTCCCCAAATAAATTTCACCATGCGGCTGCGTGTGTTACATCGGACAACGGAGGCGGACAGTATTCTAAGTGTCCCAGTTGTGAGAAGTTATTATCTTCCGGTGTTTTACCTTGTGGGAGAAAGATCCCCGTTATAAATTCATGTCATACAGGAGGTGGTCTTAGGGTTTATCCGGGGTTTGTTGGGGACGAACCGGTCTCGGTTTTACGAGATACAGGATCTACCGTTGTGGGAGTGCATAGGGATTGCATTCGGGATTCACAGCTTACAGGTGAGACTGTCCCGTGCATCCAATTTTCGGGGGCCATTGAGAAATTACCCATGGCAAGAATAATGATAGATACACCTTTCCTTAGCGGGGAAGTCGAAGCAGTCGTTGGTTGTTTTCCAGGCGCCCAGCTCATCATTGGGAATGTATCACGGGTAGTTTCCCCTTCCGATGAGAACGTGCAAGCATGGTCGCAATCAAAAGGTATTGACTTTTGCGCCGCGGTCGAAACACGTCGACGGGTAGCTGATAAAGATAAGATTAGACCTTTGGCTACGCCAGCGGTCAACCTAGATATCACGCCAGAGCGCTTGGCGAGATTACAAAGGGAGGATCCATCATTAAACCCATGTCTTGGGGAAGCGCGAACCGAGAAAACAAGGAAATATAAAAACGGGTCATCTTCTTTTTTTGTCCAGGGGGGCATTCTGTTCCGTATGTACGTCACAGTGGCTTCCGTTCAAAAGCAGGTCGTGGTGCCACGGTCGTTAATTGCTACAGTATTGCGTCTGGCCCATGATGTTCCATTAGCGGGTCATATGGGAAGTACTAGAACCAAGGAAAGAGTTCTGAAAAACTTTTATTGGCCATCGATACATAGAGATGTACGGCTGTATTGTAAGACGTGCAGTGCGTGCCAAAAGACGACGCATAAGGGTCGTACACCCCAGACTCCTCTTCAAAAGATCCCCACGGTTTCGGAACCGTTTAAAAAGGTTTCGATAGACCTTGTTGATTTAAGAGAAAGACTATCTTCAGCGCGCACTATAGCAGAAGAAGCTTCTGGTACCGCTTCGAAAAGAGCAAAAGACTATAAAGATAGAGGTTCCAAACTGAGAATTTTTAAGCCAGGAGACAAGGTTCTGTTGTTGTTACCTACGGACCATAATAAGTTATTGATGACATGGAAAGGTCCTTATGTTATTGAGCGAGTTGTTTCGAAGGTAGATTACGCTATCCACATTGATGGATCAAGTAAGATTTTCCATGTTGATATGCTGCAGAGGTTTCATGAGAGACCAGAGTATCTGTATTCTCATACTGGTATTAAAGGACATACCTAATGTCGTGTCATTCTTTGATGATATAGCATGCCATACGTCGACATGGTCTGATCATATTCAGACACTAACAGTAATTTTTCAACGATTGCGTCATTTTGGGTTAACTGCTAAACCCGCAAAGATGGATTTGGCATGTCCAGAGATAATATTCTTAGGACATATTGTGGGTTGAGGTGTTCAGAGACCTGAAGTAACAATAATTGACAGATTAGTAGGGTTGCAAATCCCTAAAACAAAGAAACAAGTCAGAAGCTTAGTGGGAATTTTAAATTATTACAGAAAGTTCATTCCAAATTTTTCCTCCTTGTCATCTTCTCTTACTGACCTTACTAAGAAGGGACAACCCGATAAGGTCCAGTGGACGTCTGAATGTCAGACATCATTTGATAATTTGGTGACAGCATTATCATCGTCACCCATTCTGATATTACCCGATTTTCGATCTAATTTTATCCTCAGAACGGATGCGTCGGACTCTGGTGTCGGCGCTTGTCTTCTACAGGAGAAGAACGAATGTCTCCATCCTGTATGTTATGTCAGTAGGAAGTTATTGCAGAGAGAAAGAAAGTATTCTGTGATAGAGCGTGAGTGTCTTGCCATTGTGTGGTCCGTCCAGAAATTGGGACGTTATCTCATGGGACGAGAATTTTGTATCCAGACAGACCACAAGCCACTGACATTTTTGTCGAAGAATCGTTCGTCCAGCCCACGCTTGTCTAGATGGGCATTGGCTTTGCAGCCGTATACCTTCGTTATTCAACCAATTCCAGGAACCAGCAATCATATCGCCGACTACCTTAGTCGAGCCTAGGGGAAGATTTCAGGAGCTTATACATCGGAGGACAGGAACATTGACAGGATCTGTGTGAATAAGTCGACTTTAAAATATTGACATTATAAATATGATATGAAGAATGGTTGATAGGTTGAATGGTTTTTGATTCTGTATTAAGTATTGTGGTTAGTTAGCATTCATGATGTGACACATATACGCACATTGCAGGCCATATTGATCCCCATATTTTCCCCTGATTTCGGTATTCTATATACTAGGGGAACTGCTAGGTCATTTTTTTTAGTGTACGTATTGCTCGCGCTCACTCGTTGACAGTCATCTTGATGCGATTTGAAATTAATTGCATTAATTTTTTTGGGGTGGGGGATGATGTCACGAGTGGAGTGAGTGCAATTAAGGGGATAGCTACAGAGCGGGTGTAGAGTAAGAAGAGCTCACGGTGGACAAGTAAGTTAAGCGTGCTGTTGTGAGTAGTGGGAGGGTCTGAATGAGGCGAAAGCGCTGTATTACTATCACTGCAAGTTAGAAGGTCCTACGGAACGGACCTGTGAATAAGAGCCCATCGGGCGGACATAAGGGGAGCAGTCGAGAAGACTAGTGAGAGAGTCTTTCCAGTGATGACTGGTGTCGAGGACGGGCCGCAGAGCCACCTCGATGAGCACAGGGGATAGGCCAGCATAGGGCCGGAGGCCACACATAGGCCAGAAGTGAGGCTGTCAGTGCAGGGCAGTAGAGGCACATAAAGTCGTGGCAGTCAGGCCACGGACAGGGACGTAGACATGAGCGTGAATGTGATAATGCACTATTGCCATGTTGAGGGGCGAATGTACTATTGAAATGATAATGTCTATTGAAATGATAATGTGTTATTGCCCTGCTGAGGTGCTAGGGGAGTGCTAAGGTGTATGACAATAGGAAGGTGATATTGAGAGACTGCGGTGCCAGTAAATTATTAATGTGCTATTAAGACCCTGAGGGGAGAGGCTGAGGCCGAAGTGCCTTTAGGAGTAACTACCGGATTGTGGATCCGAGGGAGAGTGTGTGTGAGAATAAGGCCGTTGTACGGCAGTTGATTTCAATAATATAATGTATGTAATTGCGCTATTATCTGTATAATTATGTTTAATAAATGTGTGAGTCTGATGGGTTGTTTTGTTAAGTGTTAAACTTGTTTGTTCGTGATTGTTGTCCTGTCATAAACTATTACATCTCCCAGTCTGGGATTTGTGACATTCCCATTGTCAGATGTCTTGACATGCAGAATTACCGAAGTTCCTGCCAAAGTCTTCCAGTCAGAGATGTCACTGGTTGCAAGTTCTGTGATTGTGTAGGGTGACTTTTTTGCAGACATTCTGATGATGCTCACAAGCTCTGTTGGCATCATAATTTCAGGAATATTTTTCATTGCTCCTTCAACCATGCTATGCACTGAGTCAGTTGGGATTTGGCTATGGTTGTTTTCGAAAAGATGATGCGATATTTGTTGCAGGGAAGCTGTCGCATTGAGGACGTTTTTGTACATCAATGGCAAAACAGAATTTTTATTTTATCCAGCACATCTATCCAAGAACAACATAACTTGGGTCACGCCTCGTGAATTGAGACTTCTTAAAAACTTTTCCATCCAACTGGCAATTTCATTGGCACCACGTCCTGCTTGACCCTAGTGCCAAAAATAGCAATGACCTTGCTTGTTAGACATCTTGAAGATGGTGAAGTTATAACAAGCTAAACATCATTCGTAGAAGAGCTCATCCCTCTGCGATTTGGGCAGATAGAGGACTTTTTCTAACTCAAACAGCAGTAACCATGTTAGCATTTCTTTCAGACTCTTTGGTGCAAGCTTTTAAGATTTTTTGAACTTCATCCTTTCCTCCGATATGTTTTGTGTACTGCTGAATGAATTCCTCGTCTTGAGGATTGTCTTTATACTTTGTTTCGCACAAACCACATGTGTCTTTTTTGGGCAAATGGAGTCAAAGATTCTTCTCTTGGAAAAGTTTGTGGTATAAAGAATAACTGACAGAGGGATGTTGTGTCCACAATCGGCCTTGTAGAGTTCAAACATTTTTGCCACTGTGAGACCTGGGGCTAAATATTCCAGAGATGTGGAAGTTCTGCAGTAGTTTGACTCCATTCGTGGGAATCTGTTAATGTGTGCTTCCACTGCTTCTCTCTTTTGGTTGTCACAGTCTTTATTGTTCTCTGTCCTTCCACCTCTTTTCTCCTTTTCCAATACACCATGCTCATTAATTTTCTTAATGCTTTCTTGTGGTAACAAGTAGGCAATAATCCTTTTCCTTTTTCGCGGAGTTCCGTCTTCATGAGCTTCAGAACTGACGTACTGGATATGCTGAGCAACCCAGTTTCTTTGCTGGTGAAGATCACTGAGATCCCAAAAAGCTGTAAGAATGTTTAGCCTCGTATTGTCGGTTTCGGTTATGATAAGACGGTTTGTCAAACAATGAATGACCAGCCCATTTGGGCGCGGCTCGCTGACGAAAAGTCTTGTCTCGATAGGACAGTTTGTCATGAAACAAAAGTAACCAAAGTTGCGCTAGGACAGTACATTCATTTTCATTTTTACAAAAACTAACACGAATTGGACAAAATCCTTCATAGGACATTTAGATCTTGATATTTAGATCAAAATTCTGCAAAAAAGCGAAAATGCTGTTTTTAGCGATAAGACAGTTCGTCATGGAAGCAATGATATTTGCACTAACTAGTACATCAGATGGTTTTCTCTTTACTGCATTTGTGCTATCATGTCCACATCCCCATATTATGTCAAGGGATGCACCTTAATGTTTAGCATCCAGTGAAAAGTAATTTGGCCTTATGGCACTGGTATTTCTGGGCAGCAAATGAGTGTGGATGACTTTAGCCACTGATGAAAATTTCCCATTTGATGGTAAGATCCTTCACAGCCTGTGACACCTACAAGGGAAAACAGTCATAATCATAATTATTTTGCAACAGTTTGCTTGGGTTTGAAAAGAATTTGCAGGTGGGGGGACTTCAAACTACTCAAAGGGTATCTTTTGTGTAAACTGTAATGCACCCATTATTCTCAAGACCATGTATAGGTTTCACAGTAAGAAGTGAAGAAAACGGAATAATGAAGGCAAGCTCAGTCTGGTTCAGCTATTTTGGAATTGGTATATTCAGCTGTCTGGAAATGATGATGCTTGGGTGCATGTATTATGTTAATAGCGGGAAATATAATAGCAGAAGTTTGAAAGTACAATTTTCAGATTTTTAAAACATAAATCATGATCTCTTTCAGACGATGGTCACTCATGGAATATGCCATTTAGTGGGCTTTGATCATGAAACAGAGGATCAGTGGGCTCAGATGTACAAAAAAGAGTTGGATATTCTACAAAGATTCAATAAGCTCACTGGATATAAAAGTTCACCTCTGCTGGGTGTTGGTCATACAGTGAATAATTGAATGAAAAACATCTTTAACTTAGTTTAACATAGTTTTTGTGAACTGTCAGGTTGTATCTGAATTTGAAGTAGGACATTATGACTGGATCAATTGGACAAGAATAATACCTGATGAATTTCTTGTACATAATTTGTCATTTGTTGTCAGTGGGATAGTTTCCACAGAATCAGCAATGATATTGTGAATGGCCTGGGACTCAATAGAGCAGCTGATGCCAAAGAGACAAAATGAGAAGTATCTCAATTCAGCTATATGATATTATTTATTAAGCCATGCGATACATTTCATTACTCTTCATACATATGCTGGACTTCATTAATGTGGTGAAAGTAAATGTACATGCTATGCATGTAAAGATTGCTATGGACTGCATACATTTATGATAAGTTGTAAAAATTGTATATTGTCAGATCTGAATGTTACTATGTAGAACAAGATTTACAAGGTAGGCCTGCTTGTATTATCGAATATTTGGATGTTATTTGCTAATGCTCAATATACTATTCCATAGTTTGATAACTGCTGACAAATGAGTACGACTTGTTTTCTGTGCATGGGATTTACTGGCAGACTTAATTAATTTTTTGACAGTGTCAGACAGCTCTGGCATCTTTAAAAATTTAGAAAGATCTTTTTGGGCTTAAGCAGTGAGAAATCATTTAACTTCCAATGCAAATTTATGGTAACATTGTTTTGGGAGGAAGTATTTTGCGGTATGTGTTATTACTGAAAGAAGATCATGTTTTTGATAATTAAATTTCCTCCATTCATTTAAAAAAAGGGAGGAAACTAGAGGATTAGTTGGCTCTTGAAGAAAGGACATACATATATATATACCCATATATATATATATATATATTTATGTATATTGCAAACTGAATTAATCATAGCAAAATGATGAAGGAGAAGAAATACGAAGAGATACATCTTACTAAATTATAGTGAATCAGGCATGCATTTATAATTATGCACATACACAGCTGCTCTAGAAGGTGAAGATGCCATGCAAATGACAACATGGCACCCACCTCCAGTCGTGATCCACTAACTCCAGCAGTACCACCACTTCTTTGTAATGGTTATTTTACAACTTTTTTTGGCTGTTATGGAAGTGAAACCTGAGATATCTTTTTTCCACTAAAACTGCAAAGAAAAAAAAAGGAAAAAAAAAGTACAAAAACACATTTTTCTAAAAATGGTGAATAGAGGTATTTTATTTCAAATCATAAAGCTGAAACTGGAATACGCATAATCTCAACACAAACTGAATGAAATATATAAATATCCTGACAGTCAGCCACACTGATAATAGGGAGCTTTCATCATCACACTGCACAGCGCAAGTTCCTCAGCTCTGTGGATCTGTCAAAACTGAAATATTGTTCATGTGAGGTTTAACTTAGCACAAACACAAGGACATCTCCCAGCAATGAAAATGACAACTAGCACATAGTCTACATCAATCATTTTAAATGAGTTTCTACCAGATGAATGATTTATGAATCATGTTAAAATGTTTATCATTGTCAAACATTTTCCCTGGCACCCTGACTCACATCTCTCTTTCCTCAAAACACATTTTTACAATGACATTAGCAGACATTATTGGCACAGTTTGGGCCAATCTGCAATTTTCATTCACAGGTTAAGTTAGCAATCAAACAACAATGGATGTGGACAAGAATGTATAATTTACACCTATACATGTATTAATATGCCGTAGACAGATGCTGAATAGTCTCAACTATGCAAAAAATATCACAGTTCCTTTGCCAAGTGTAACACTTTTTTACTATGTGGGCTACCATTTAAGGCATAAATGTTTTGAACAGTATTTAGATAATAGTCAATGCCAGTCCTACTATATGGTTGTGAAGCCTGGACACTCAAAAAGGCAGACATAACAAGATTGGAGGCAGCTGAAATGTGGCTTTACAGAAGGCTACTCAGAATAAGTTGGACAGAAAGGAGAACAAATACAAGCATCTTAGAACAGCTTGGCACCACCAGAAGAATAACACCTGAAATAAATAAAAGAAGACTTGCATACATCGGCCACGCGGCCCGAAACAAAAGCACGGCCCTTATGATATCAATCCTTCAAGGAAAGACAGAAACAAAGAGAAAACAAGAAAGACCACCCATTACATATCACGATAACATCAAGAAAGTCAGCCAGCTGGAAATAAGTGAACTAACTAGGAAAGCTAAGGACAGGATTGGGTGGAGGAGATTTTGTCGTGACATCCACTGTAACAGCTAACATCGATGACGATGAAGCCGACAGGTGACAGGTGAGGTGACACAATAATCAGCAATTCTTTTGTATAAGTACACACTGTATGAAACTGACACATTTTGGCAATCATTCAGGCCAATTTTTTTTTTTTTGCAAGTCGTATGTTGTTCTGGAAATCAAATGTTGATATCAGCACTGTCTAATTCAGTGCCAGAAATCTTTCAGCAGCATAAATACCTAAATGTATTAGCACCACTCACAAAGATAGTTAAATACATGTATGGTGCATCATCTTCCATGGTACATGTATTACCAATAAAAATAACCTTCATTACACAGTATGCCAGATATGAGACTAAAATACATAGATTATAATAAAATTCAGTCTATGGGTGGTAGACTGATAAATGTCATAGGTATGCAAACAGCAGGAATAGCATCGTGCTGAATAAGATTCAAATGTCATTTCCCAGTCTTTGCTGTATCAACAGTGGTCACAATGTAGGCCCATGCCATACATCATGTTTCATAATTTTTTTATTAATTATGCTGGAAAGGAAGACATGTAAAATTTAATGCGACATTCAGAATGAACTACATGTACTTGGCGGACCGTTACGTATTGCGTAACAAGCCAGCACTTTTCGTTTTGTATACCAGTGACCTCAATATTTTATTAAAGTAAAGAGTTTAATTAAATTAATTTTTTTTCCTTCAGCACTGCGACGCTCTGCCAAGTGTGCATCAGTGTGAACTGAGTGACAATGACGTGTACGGATTGCGTTGTTTAATTGTGCATAGCCATAAGGCTGTGTTGTTTGCAACCCACACATAATAAAACCACTGATGTATCTAATTCAAATAATCTTATAGAAATCGGGGTACTGAGTTTTCTGGCTTGGTGAAATGCATTACCAATTAAAGAAAGAAAAAAAAAAAAAAGCACGGATCGCCAAATGCCGTTTATTCTCCATGCATGATGAACGCATTATAATACACGTACTGACACCAATAAAAAACACACCGCAAGTCTTGTTGCCCACGATTGAAATCTTCTACGTTTAGTGAATAATTCGAAAACTTTATCGCCAGGAGTGGAGTCGTGCATTCTTCCCCCTCCACTTCGGTGGAAGACAAAGAAATTCGGTTATTTACTTGGAAGTGGAAAAATCGACCAGCATCTATATCTTTTTGTACTCAAGCGATCCCCTCAACACACGCTCCAAATTTCAAACCTGAGAATCATTTTGCTAGAAATGTAAAAAAAAAAAAAAATGACCGATCCCCTCTCGCCTTCCTCATTCCCGGCGCTGATATTTTTGTACTGCCTAGTGAATTTAGAAAACACACATTTGCGTCAAACTACATGTGTTTGCATTTCATATGATATGGAACTAATATAAATTGTTAACTGTTCATTTGAAGCTGAAATCTCGAATTTTGTCAGATTCCATCTATTTCATGTCATTCTTTTATACATTGGGTCATTTTATTGTTGTTTTTAGCATGGAAGTACACTACGTGCATTTGAAACAATACTTTTATAATGATGAAAGGAAGATATGTCGCTGACCTCCAATCACGTTCCATTATCTCGATCTGAACAATCGACACGCTCACTATACTAAATTATAGCTGCCGTCACTGCAGAATTAAAATGATAAAGTTACTGTTTTCCTTAACTTTGATTACCGTTCCTTATGAATTGTTCAATCTCATTCCACTTATGGTTTGCTTTTTGTTTTGTTTTGTTTTATTTTTTTTCCCTAGCATCTAAACATTGAGGGTTAACGTGACACCGTAAGCCTTGCAAAGAATAATACTTCTTCAACCGCAGTCAGGCTATAAAATTCAACAGACTGATGAAAACCATAAGGAGCATTACGTATCCCGAAAAGGATTTGAATCTTGAGGCCATGTTACACTTGTCCACGTTGCACTCACAGATCTCTTCCTTGATGCGTTGACCATTGGTGCCGAACACTTTCTTGCATCCTATTTCCCAGGTGGTCATCGAGCACTGACGGATAATAGACTCTGAATGGTCTGTTTTCGAGCCATCCAAGTCCACTGTGGTCAAAGTGAAGCATCGAATGTAAAGGAAGTTTAAAAACATCTCATATTATATCAATAAATTCACGCATATTTTAATAAGAACAGCAGTAAGCTATGTTACACGATAGGGTTCCTGGTCTCAATGACGTGTACGACCAGCCGGCTGTTGTCAGCCTCTACAACCCAATGGAACATTATTATTAGTCATCATTAATCACATAAAACTCAAATGGCCAATTTCAATAACGCATCACAGAAGAACGGCGACATGACAAAGACAACAAACCTGAAAGAAATAATGCAAGCATATTAATCACCCCCCCCCCCCCCCCCCTAAGTGGGGAAGAGGAACTCTTCACAATCATGTTACACGAAAACAAGGAACGCCATTCTGCTTCACTTCGTACAATACTCAATGTTGTGTACTCACTTAGTCACTAAAAACAAAAGGTGTGCATATTGCTGCATCGTTCACCCGCGGCGCATGGAGCCCCACCCCCTTTTGATTTTCTTATTTCAATCGTTGAGATAGTAGGGATGAGGTAGGGAGGGATGATTACGGTGCAGACAGAGATGAGGTAGGCATGTTGACCTGTCAACTGACTCAGCGACTGCAAGATTACCTACTCCTATGGTGGGAACCAGATTCAAGACACAGTATGTTAAATGTTTTTGTTCTTTCATTTTGTGGAAATACCAGGAACTTGAACACCCGAAAAGCCCAGACACATTCATATCAGCACACAGAACTGAAACAAATTTATCTCGGGCAACGTGTGACAAGATGACAGGGCATCTCAGCTAGTTGTAACAATAATAATTTTAAATATTACAAAACAATGTTGATAATAAAACTGAAAGACCCTGAAATCAGCAATGCTTTTCAGATCGAAACAGAAAACCGTTTCTCAGCATTACTCAAGGAGTGGTCAGCTGAAGAAAGACACCCAGATACACTGTGGAAAGACATGAAAAGAATTTGGAGTGAAACAGCTGAATCGAAACTCGGGAAAAGAACGAGGAAAACTCCCAAACCATACATCAGTGAAGAGGTGATAGAGCTTGCAAAAAGAAAGAGCAAAGCCAGAAAACTTAGTAAACAAGATGAATATCATGCACTGAAGAAGGAAATCCAAACAAAGATCAGAAGAGACAAGAATGCATGGTTAGAAAGAGAGTGTGCAAACATAACAGAATGTAATACACAAAGAAAGTCAAAAGAAATGTTTGAACAAATAAGAAAAGTAAAAAAGAGGGATTTCCAACCACAGAACTTGAGTCTGAACAACAAAGAAGGCACAACACTGACAAACACAAAAGATGTGCTCTCAAGATGGCACGAATACGGCAAGATGCTGTTTGCGGACAACATCAGACCAGACCCGAGGGACCTCCAACAACCAGACTCACAACAGATAGATAAAGAACCAGAACCTCTCTTGGAGGAAGTACAGGCTGCAATAAAACAAATAAAGAATGGAAAATCCCCTGGATTAGACAACATACCAGGTGAACTCCTGAAACATACCAGCGAATCAGGAATAAAAGCACTCCACCAAATGATATGCAAAATTTGGCAGACAAATGAATGGCCAACAGACTGGAAGCTACAAGAATTCGTCATGCTATACAAAAGCGGCAATGTCAAAGACTGGAAATTATAGAACCATCGCCCTCATCAGTCACACCAGCAAAATCCTGCTCATCATCATACTCAACAGAATGAAATCTAAGGTAGAAGAGGAACTATCAGAATGTCAAGCTGGTTACAGGACCAACAGAGGAACCGCTGACATGCTCTTCATACTACAAATAATGATTGAACAGATAAGAAGCAATGGAAACGAAGCCTTCATCACGTTCATAGACTACAGCAAAGCGTTCGACAGCGTTAGGCACCATCACCTGTTCGATATAATGATTAAGATGGGATTCCCGAAACACCTTGTGACCCTCATCGCTGCACTATACCACGAACAAAAGGCAACGATTAGATGGAACAATGAGAACTGTCCATATTTCAACATCGAGAAAGGAGTCAGACAGGGTTGCATACTTTCACCTCATCTTTTCAATATTTATACTGAGCAGATCATGAGAAACGCAGACATAGAAGATATGGGAATAAAGATCGGAGGCCGAAACATCACAAACCTTCGCTACGCTGATGACACAGCTCTTATGTCAGATAACATCACCAGCATGAAAAGAGTGTTGCACAGAGTGGATGAAGCGGGCAAGACAGCAGGCCTACACCTAAATGCTAAGAAAACGAAAGTCATGCATACTGGAACAGGGCACCATGAACACCAGGAGATACTAGTAAACAAAACAGCACTAGAAAAAGTGACTTGATTTCAAATACCTAGGATCACATAAATCGCAAGATGGAAGCTGCTCAAAGGACATAAAAACAAGGATAGGAATGGCAAAACACAAAATGGTTCAACTAAACAACATTTGGAAGGATAGAGGCACACCAACGGACCTCAAAGTGAACATACTTAAGTGCTTGATCTGGCCAGTCCTACTATATGGTTGTGAAGCCTGGACACTCAAAAAGGCAGACATAACAAGATTGGAGGCAGCTGAAATGTGGCTTTACAGAAGGCTACTCAGAATAAGTTGGACAGAAAGGAGAACAAATACAAGCATCTTAGAACAGCTTGGCACCACCAGAAGAATAACACCTGAAATAAATAAAAGAAGACTTGCATACATCGGCCACGCGGCCCGAAACAAAAGCACGGCCCTTATGATATCAATCCTTCAAGGAAAGACAGAAACAAAGAGAAAACAAGGAAGACCACCCATTACATATCACGATAACATCAAGAAAGTCAGCCAGCTGGAAATAAGTGAACTAACTAGGAAAGCTAAGGACAGGATTGGGTGGAGGAGATTTTGTCGTGACATCCACTGTAGCAGTTAACATCGATGACGATGAAGCCGACAGGTGACAGGTGAGGTACCATCGAGAGGGAGATTTAAGCCATAATAGCACACCTTCCTCTGCCCCCAGTTAAAAGCAGTTCCTAAACTTTCAAACTTTATACAACTGGTATCGACCGTTGTCTTTCGGTCGCTGTCACAACCTTCACTCAAACATTAGAAATCGCGAAGGTTTCGTTTTAATATTATTGTTAAGCCGTATCATCTTGCGTTTTCGATCCACACGGACTGTATTAAAAACACAACGTTCAAATGATCATACTGTATAAATAGTGTTCACGAAACCAAATGTCCCGTGCGTTCTCTCAACTGTGATTTAATATTATTTCATTAGAGATAACAATCTCCATTACGTCAGACATCACAAGTTTGAGTTGGCGTTTGTGCTTGGAGAAAGAATGCCGACATGATAACGGTCATATTGTGTTAGGAAAAAGCAAGATGATAGACAGAATGCCTGCAAAAATATAGGCAGAATGTACTACATGTACTAACGGAACGATAGGACAGAAGCAATGAAACAGGACAAATTAGCAAGTCGGTCTTGAAAAGCCACGAGACTAATTTCGAAGTGTCTTTCTTCTCTCCATTCCAAATGCCTGGCCCATACTTATTGTTATCAATTAACTTTTGGCCTATAGTTTGTGGAAAACAAAGATTTTTTTAGAGATAACGATGAAAATGCACCGTTTTTTTACAAAAGATCACAGGTGTTTGCAGCTTGTTTAATAGAGAGAAAATTAATGTCTTCCCTAGACCAGTTTCCCCCAGCAACGCATGCATTTCACAAACAGCGATGTTTGCTTTTGTTTTGTCTGTGTTCCATCGTCTGCTTGTTTGCTTGATGAGAAAAGTTGAAACGTTGAACGTTGATGCATCCTCTTTCAAAACCATTAGAAAAACAAAGAACCCAATTATTGTGATACATACGAACTGGGCAGTCCTCCGCCAAGTTTTTCGGCTGAACATAATGCAGGAGCGTATGGCGCCCATACCCGATAGGCCGCGAATAATACATTCCCTTTCCGTGCAGGTTGCAAAATAATGACGGAATGAGAGTAAACTAAAAGTGAATTCAAAATACTAACAAATTGCAAGGCTTACCCGAACCTCAAGATGTAACTCTGCACAAACCTTAACCAGCTGTAAACTAGTGCGCATGAAAGCCTACCAAGCCGACGTTTCCGCCTGCATTGCTTAAAATGTCAAGACCGTCATGCCATGGAATAAACTAAGCAGCTTGCTCTTGGAGGTAAATGCTGCCATCTTCAAAATTGGTTGACGAAGCACTTACTTTCTAACGTGAAGGGCAATCCTGCATCGTCATGGACGATACCTCATATTACTCTGCCATGAGACTCTAAGAGAAATCCGCCATACACCAAAGTCTATCGCGATCTCTGTTGAAGTGACCCAGGCAGAACTCTGTGCTCTTGTGAAGAAGACCAAGCCACTAACTATCTACAAACTCGATTGCTTTGGATGAGAGAACAGGCACAATGTGGTCTAAATCGCAGAAAGCTGATATGATTGCAGATAAAACGGAAAGTAGCCAGAGGCAATAGGCTTTCTGCAATTGAGGCGACACTAAAGCTGACAGAACTGGCCATCGGCAGGTCACGTGGTTAAGACTGGAAGAATTTTGGCCTGCAAATTAAGGAAACTGAACAAGAGCATAATCACTCAGACAGCATCAAACCAAAGCACCCGTCAGACATCATGTCATCAAACGATATTCATCCTCATGATATCCTTGGTTCCTCATCTCTTTCAGAATTTGAATGGCTGACGTCCACCGACACAGATATGAAATGGAGTATCAAATTTTGTTCTTTTACAATCACTTTAACTGCCTACTTGCTTTTAAACTTACGTGTGTAGGATTAATATTTTTGGTCAGGCATTTTTCGTGTTTAAGCTTGTTTTGTGTGCTTTTCACTTCTGTTCCAGTTTTTTGTTTTCTGTTGCCGTCATCAGGTGGCATGCTTTGCTGTATTTAAACCGTTTCCGCGTAAGCGATATGTCTAGATTGTGACATTTATCCAAATTACTGTTTTTTATTGTATAAATAGTCATAGAAATCACCTAATGTCAGTTTTGACAGATCACAACGACAAAGCGTTTCTTTTCTTCTTTTTTTTTCCCCCTCTAGAAAGCAGTGCCATGAGAAAAGAATAATATTCAGTTCAGACAAATTGATTTAGAAAGCCATGCAAAATTTCGTGGAAATGGATGCAACGAGGATATTTTTATGGCCACTTTTGGTACAACACAAGTCTGGTCGCGGATTGTACTTTAAATTTCATTAATAAGCCCAATGTGAGAGATCTCATCCAGAACATCGCAATTCAGACCCAACGGCATACTGAGCTTGTTTTCACCTTGCTCAACTTCTCGGTGATCAGTAGCCCTGTCAGCGACCGAGATAACTATTGTGTGCTCAAACCCACAAAATTTCAAAATCATCCTTAATCATTAAATCGATTCAAAGTGAAAAACAATGTCAACGTTTCAGAACCGACACTCCGTGAACATCTATGATGAACTTCGGCACACTCAAATATTACACTCGTATCTTTCCTCGAATATACTAAGGTTCATTCGGCATACATTTCAGTCATTGTCAACAGATTTCGTGAGTGACCTCGAATGTCTCAGAACCATAGATATATATAATTTTTATAGGCCTACTACTAAACGCTCAGAACTCAGATCCAACGATGACGGCATCCGTGCAAAAGGAAAGGAAAATGCAATGCACTTACTGAATAACCAGATTTTTCGGCAGGCCACAGCGTCTGTTGGGCATTCGATAACATAATCATCGCTCGTGTCTTTGCAGCCACTTTGGCCAGTCACTCGGGAATTGCATGAGTAGCACTTTATCGATACCACAACTGAAAAGTTATCTGTGGAACAAAAGGGGGTGTGATTATTCGGAATTAGTCCGCAACTTACAAGAAGAATGGATCAAAACATTACTGTCAGGCTTCTGTAATAATCGATAATTTTACCATACTCAAGATGATCCGAACTTCACCTGTCGTGATCAATTCCCTCGAACTTTGCACATCTGAGTAAAATAACTATTTTTATACATAGCACCCCCTTCTTCTTTTTCCCCAGTTACAATAAGCTTGTATTCATAGCGAATAAATGGCTCATCTTACTTCCCCTCTCAGAGATTCAAAAATTTATAAAAAATATTGCAAAATCATAGCACCCACTGAAACTGGCAATGCTAAGGTCAAACAAAGCTGTGAATCTGAAAACCCAGACAAAACTACCGCCAATAAATTGAACATTCTAATAGGACACCCACGCAAATGGTCGCAAAAACAAACAAAGTTTACTATGAAAGTGAAAGATCTGAGCTATTAATCAGTGAAAATAAATAAATAAATAGCTAAATAAATACATAAATAAGTAAATTGTGAAATCTTTACACATAGCAAGCAGCCAAGGACGGACTTAAGCAAGCAAATTAATGAAATCCCGATTCAGGATTGTGGCCATAAAAGACAACTGACTAAGACTTATCCTGGGCAGATATTACTGTCTCAACAAATAAAAAGCTTTTTCAATAATTCTCTCATTTATTCCACAAAATATCACAGGATCTAATTTGTCTCGCAAGGGTTATTTGGATAGGAATATGCCCGAAAAAAAAAAAAAAGACCAGATGCATTATTGTCGACGAGTTCATTAAGACCGGTGCTGACGGCACTGGCTTGTTTCACCATGAAGTTCAAGTGAGGGAATAGTTAGTTATGCAGTAAAATATAATTATACATTATCAAGATACATAGTAATATTAGTATATTCAACTAACATGTTCAAAATCCCTTTACGTTAGCGTGGATTGTTTTAAAAAGTATGATATGCAGCAAAACACTTTCACATAATCTGATCACAGTTCTGACACGTGGTTACAGTTCTGAGATACACACGTGAACATATAAAATATAAAATGTGCCAAAATTAAAACAAATTACATAGACAAACAATGACCATCTACGGAATATTTTGTCAATATGATCTGTAGTGCTACATTCGAATCATCGACATTTAAAGACAAAAATATTATATGTGATTACGTCTTAGTCTCATTTTGGAAACTGTACAACATTCTTACTTGAAATAGAGAGCAGAAGCAATAGAGTGACGATAGGGCAGGCTTCTGCGGATAAGAAAATCATATTCGTGTTTGCTCTCAGCAGCTCTCTTCAGTAAAGGTGTTCTCATCAAACTTTCACACCAACTGATACTTGTAAAATCAGCTTGTCTGAAGTCTAACCATTTCTATGATCAGATCAAAACCTTGGTTGATACATTTTTCATCACCCCCATAATCTGCATAAAACTGGCAAATTTAATGTCGCAGGTACCATCACACTGTCTATTAGATCAATTTTGGGCCTGTCACTCGCTTTTATTATTGCGCTTGGAGAGACCTGTGATAATCTCATTCAGATTACAATAGGCCTAGCGTATCCTGCCGTTTGTTTTTGTGTACGGCCTATTTATCGATTTCCGGGCGGAAAATCATGCGCAAGTTGTTGGTTTTGCGAAGTCCATAAAATGAAGGACCAAACTTCTGTTTATAAGTGTGCAATTTATTTGAAATGAGGCATTAGATAGCATTAGGAAGCCAAACTGACCATCATATCACACCAAGTGCCACTGTTAATGTGCTTTACTGATTTGCATGTTTTTTTTTTTTGTCTTATTACATTACAAAAGTAGTTCCATGACAACCCTTTTTCACATGTCCGAGGTCAAATGGAATTGTTATAGATGAAAAAAAAACAAACGCAGATAAAACAGAAAATAATAATAATCATTTTAAATGTAGCAATATCATGGCTAACATACTCCTCGTATTATTATAAGATCAACAGAGTTGCTATTAAACTAAACTGCTTGCCCGGTTCACCTCAACTTCATGGTTTTTAATCTCTTGCAAAGAAATCAGGAACCATTCTGTAGGAAAAAGTCCAATGACTCTTGTTTGCTATACCGAAATACAACAGAGTTTTAACTTCCCAACTTTATCCACCTCTTCTTCTTCGTTCCCGTAGGGAAAGCCGGGTTGTTGGTTATTTTTTCCTTTGTTTCACAGCACAGCCGATTCCAGACAAGGAGAACAATTTCGAAAAAAAAAAAAAAAGTGATGTCATTTACCTATAGATTTGTAGGCTACTGATTTCGAAAGCATAACTTGTAGGTCATGTTTCACGGACACGTGTTCCCTCATTCCCATTGCAATGTTCAGATGCCCACAGATCTCTGCCTGAGTAACATCCTAACCAACGTCCCCACATCAACCCGACGTAGATCTGTAATGGATTTCTGCAGAGTTGGTAGGAGTACCGTAAGGACGGATTCACTGTCTCCAACTGGCTTCGGCATAAGGCAAATTTTATTACAAAATGGAAAGATTCCCCTCCTCCCACAGTGGATTCCATTAGTTTAAGCTCACCGTGGGCATCACTGAAACATCTATTTAGGATTGCCCTATCAATAGGCCTATCAGAATGTAAATAAATTACATTTCAACAGAACTTCACGCCCCCCAAACAAGTCACATTCAAAGCCATCGTTCCAATTCGATTCTCTGCCATTTTTTTCACGCCCCAAGCATCAAATTAGTAACAAGTGAACACATTGTAATTGTCATAACTCAGCAGAGAAGACACGTGCCTTCGTTGTCCTGTCCGTTACTGGCACGTGCGTTTGCAACCCTGGCATCTCTCAACACGCGCTCCTCGTGTCAACGCCGTTGTTTGAGTTTTACACCGTAAGCTTATTGGAGGGGCCATTCCCCCGCGGTGGGGAACCAGGGATTGGTCAAGCCCCAGTCAAGGGGATTACGAGGGGAAGCTGTTAACAGACCAGCAGCTCTGCTGAAAGAAAGAACAAAGTCCCGCTGAGCCTCTCTCAAAAGCGCTTTGCATAAGCAGAGCATTTCCAATGCGGTGCCCGAAGCGGGTATTTCACGGAAAATAATTACCATAGCCAGTTTGGCCACGACAGTCAGCGTGTCTCGATTGTTCTGGCAGTCTGGGTGTCAAGTGCAGCAATGCCCCCGCCCAATGTCTTATTTCACCCTTAAAAGCGGTTTGGTTTTGATAGCTTCGATTAAATGATGAAGAAGGGGGCCTTGTGTATGTGGGGCGGGAGAGAGGAGAAAGGAGGAAGTAGGGAGGGGTTAAAGTTTGATGGAATCGCAGGAGTGGCAGAGGCATCTCGGTTGAACTGTTTCCGATTTGTATCGAAATTTGGGCAGTGACAGTCTGCATGTAATGAGAGGGCGTTTCATTGGCAGCGAGGCGATATTTAACGGTTCCGCCGCAGAACGATCAAGGGAAGACTACCCAAAATCTTTGGGGAAATCACTACTTAGTAAACAAATAGTTTAGGACGGAACTGTCCGTCTTTCAAATAAGCTTTGAAAATGTCAACAGTCTTCTCTACTTGGCAGCGTCATGTGTCAGAAAAGCTCTTGTCAATGATTTAAGGATTCCCTATTCAGACCAGTTTGCTTGAAGGATTAATTTGTATCAGTGAATCATTTAGCGCACAGCAGTGCACACAAAAAGCAACATAAGCCAGGCGTGTGTAAATAGACACAACTGTTACTGCAGATAAACTGACCATTTGGAGACAGTCCTTGATAAATCTACACATTACAGAAGGCTATGTCTGCGTATTCGGAGAGTTTTTGTAATCTGCTGGAATATGACGGTGACGGACTCATGAATACTCCAGGCTGTGGGACGACTGAGGAGCACTGTCATGTGTATGAGACTGTGTTAGTTCATTCATTCATTCATTATTCATTTATTCATTTCGACATGATCCATCCTGCACAGGTTCAATTCATTCATTCATTCGCCATTCATTCACTCCTCCCGAAACGTTGTTAAAAAATGGATTTCACAGTTTTCTCCATATTAATATATATAATTGATGCATTTAGCTGCAAGTAAGCCAGGCATCAACTAAGTCTTTCATACTTTATTACATACTTATATGCAGTTTCAACCACTTCATAAGGAATGAATAGTCTTGTTTGTCCCTAGAGCTCATTATTAAATAATAATAACTTGAATAACTGAGGATAGCGCTGGATCGAATGATGACAAGGGTTAAATAATAATATATTTATAATAAATATTCAACTTGCCTAAAAATTGATTATCTTTTTGTTAAAATTGTGCAAATGTTTACTAACTCTTTCTCTTACAGTATTTTTTATTGTGTCTCAGTGCTACTTCAGCAGGATTTAACAAGATAGTTAAGTTTACTTATTTATCAACGACCAGGCCTGCCAGTAACCAGTGTATATATGCATCAGTTGTGAATTTTGGAGCATTCGAGCGGGTGTTTCTTTGTCCCTGAAAATATAACGATATCAAGTTATGTAAAATTCGCTAACTGAAAACATGGTTCGTTCTTCTCGTGCCTGACGGTAACATTATATTTATCTCCCCACCAGCGCAGTGGCCCAAGGTAAGCGCGATTGACCTAGGTGTAAGAATTTCCAAAGTTCAAATTCCACCCATGGCGGGCTCCACCTAGCTCATTTCTTGCGGTGTTCTGCGTCACTGGTCTGCCCTCCACAAAGTTTTGTCTCTGAAATGGCGTCATTGTGGCGAAAAGGGCGTAAAAACTTGAACAAACGAATAAACTCAATGCAAAATCGAAAGACAAGTTAAGTTTTTATACATGTGTTCCTTTCACAAATCAATACAAGTAACGGCCATGGGGAATCACAGCATGTAGGCTAAACGGAGTTGACAGCTTAGTGCATTTATTAAACAGTTTCTTGACGGTAGCATCCGCAAATTAAGATTGTCGAGGTAAGACCTTAGGGAGTTAAAAAGCTTATAATTAAAGGAGACACATTTAATGCATGCACATTTTCTCAAGAGATTTCTACAGCAGAGGCATTATAGATATATGGGTTTGTATGGATTATGAGAATTCACAAGCTGTGGACTGTATATTTTTCCCCTCTCTGTCACAATTTCAAGAGAAGCAGGAATGTTGATACAACAAATACTGCGAGAGAATGTGTTTCATTCTGTAAGGATAAAAAAAAAAAAAGTTCTTACTGCCTGTCATGGGTGTGTCACTTTTCGACCCCAGTAGATCAGCTGTTTATAAATTCTTGAGCATTTTATATTTCGACGGCTCTTTGTAATTTCACACTTTATATTTACAAATGAAATTGCTCACCATATTCTCTTCCCCTGTGTCAGCTATTTCCTGTGATCGGTTTCTGTCTCCGATAACTGGTAATTGTCAGTGGGCGTTATCAGGATTCCTTCGTGACAATGATCTCATATTCCTTCTAATGACAAAATTTTCGAGAAACAGTTTTCGACATCGATTTACAGGACTATCGGTTACATCACTTCCATTCTTGTGTAGGCCTACCTTGTTAAATCCACTCATTACTAAAACACGCTCATACTGACGGCTTTGTACAATCATTCCATTACCCTAAGATCCTTCATACGGTAAAAACTGGTTTTGTCTTGGTTAATTCAGTATTAGGAAAGATATTACATTAAACCCGACATAGTAATTTGGTAAAATAACAGGATAAAGATAAACATAGTCCATACGTATTTGCTTTGCGCTAATTTATGATCGATTTTAAGGAAGACTGTCTATTGAATTTAAATGAACTGAAAAGTACGTGCTTTTGATTTGTTATGGACGACACGGAAGTTATTTTGTAATTCATCGTTTTCCTAAATACAGATATTAATATTTTCTTTCTTTAACTTGTGTTAGTTATCATGTTTTGGACTAATCGAAGCCATTGTAGAGTTTATAACTGCTGCATCATAACATTCACGTCTCTTCAAGAAAAAATAAATCTCATTTTGAAGGTTTTGGGACAGAATCTTGAATTTTGTACATGTGTTACCATTAGTGTTATGGGGATGAAAGTTTCAACAAAAGTTGCCCGCGCTTTCCATTAAAAAACAGCTCTTTGTAGCACTTTTTAGCCACATTCCTCTCTTCTCATTATAACAGACTTTTTACTAAGACTGGAAAAGCAGAGCATACCGAATCAGATTTCAACGTAAGCCAGACTCCGTGTCTTGTATCTTAATCTCTTGGGAGTAATAATTAAGGGCCTGTTCGATTTCGTTAGGAACCTCGACTTTAGAATCACGCTCATAAGTACCCGGTAATGTGATTTGTTTGGCATCGATGTCCACACAAAGAAATTACTATGACACTGTGCCCAGGTAGTGAGCAATCGCCAAGTGTGTGCATAGCAAGTTATCCAAAACACGCCTTTATTTCCTTTATAAGTTGTTGCATACAGTAAAAGAAAAGTTGTTCTCGTATCTCTCTCCACAGAGCTTTGTCACAGATGTTCATCACAAGGACATTAGGCTACACTGCATGATCTAAAATGCTTTAGCTTTATATTTTGTATTTTGTATACTTCTTTAATCCCATTTGAGAAATTTGCCTAGTGCCATTGCAGCCGAGTTACAACTGGAGCAGACACGTCGCCACTACTGTACAGGGGAGGGAGTGATAGGGATACTTTTTTTTTGTGCGGAAATTTTGCCCAGGCATTGCTGTTCGGCCTGTCTTTTCGATTTCCAACTGCAAAGGTATCTTTAACGTGTGCAGCGTGCACACGGGCCCTCCGAATTGTTCTTCCTTATCCGGGAAGACTAGGTGCTCGATTCTACCTACCACAGGATCAGGGACAGGAAAATATGAGAAAAATCCCGAAATTCCAACATGCCTGCACCGTCCAGGATTCGAACTCCATACCTTCGGCATGAAAAGCCAGCACCAACGTGTCCCTAGCTTCTCTCTTTGCAGAAATGATACATGTTCACTTATTAATTTGAAAGCGAAGAATTATGGAATGAAAGTTTCTATTACTGCTTTAGAAATATACATGTACCACATAGGGCAAACAATCATACTTGACACAACAACATAAATGGTTACCATCAGAACCCGTCTTGGGAGCTACGGTATACAGTAAATATACAACAGTAGTACGGTAATTATTCTCTGTATAACTCGCTGAGTTGCCCGGCCCTGCCCGGGATAAATCGATTTATTAGTTTCAGTTCTGGGTGATTATTATGGACCTGCTTCATTTTGCCTGTCCCTTTAGCTTTATTTTTATTTTTGTTTGTTTGTTTGTTTTTAGATAAGTTTTACTGCTCTCCCAGTGCGCGTTGACTTCCTGCGCATCGCGTCAGCATCCGTCGAATGGCAATGATTTGCGCACGGGTTAGTTTGTTTGTTAGTGAACACATCGCAGGAAGTGATAACGTCATGTGTAGGCGGAAGTGGGCTATTATTAGAAACATACACCAATATCTTATTGATCGTAAATTTCGGATCAAACGCTCTCGTGAATTTAGGCTTTAATTATAACCGCATTTACCGATTAACTCAGAAACAACAAAAGGTTTTGTTTGTGTATAGCGATAGGAACAATGTTCGCTACCCCATAATTCTTTGTGCCAAATTTCAGGTCGGTACGTTGTGTAGTTTCCGAGTCCACAGGACTATTAGGGGTTTTGTTGTAGCTTTATTATATAGATATGTTGTAATGTGTTGTTGTGTATACTTGACAACACCAGATTGTCAAGGCGCGGGGCACAAGTGGGAGCAATCGGTCCAATTGGCTTAAAGGCGCCCCTTGGTTATTAGTTAACTATTTAGCTGTTCTATTGCAAAAACTCCCTGTTCGTCCCTTCTTATTCAGACAAACTAGGCTGGGTGTTTTTCGGCAGCAACAATAGTAAATATTTTTGAATTTCTTTTGTGTATGCGTGTGTGTGTGTGTGTGTAAGAGTTTGTTAAAGCGCCCAGAGCTTGTCATCGACGGGGTTGGGCGCTATATAAATGCAATATATTATTATTATTATTATTATTATTCTTTTTGTTTTTCACATGAATATACTTATACATGTAATGCAGGACCAACTCTTACAAGAAACGGCAAGGAAAACATTTCTGTACGTGTAGTATTTTCCAACAATAAAGCAGTGTCTTCATGAATACGGAAATGGCAAAAAATCCATCGAGTAATAGGCCTAAAAAGAAAGAGGTTTTCCCTGTGTCCAGTAAGGGAGACGGAGATGATGCGCAGACATGTCAATTTCTAAAATTTTTATTCGCACTAGGTCGCGATTTTTAGCCGTTGCCGAATACACCAATTTCATTTGTGTGGTCACATTTGTGACATGATCCAAGAGCATGAACTCACAGACGGGTTTGGACAAAACTGGAGTCCTGGTGGTTAGAGAGTTTACAGAGAATGACGAAAGAACCCGTTGTTTGAGAATTAAAAAAGGTGATATTTTCCTTTATTTTGACCGTTTTCGCCCCCGAACATATGGAGTTTTTTTTTTTTTTGAGTTTCAGTTCGGGTTTTACTGCACGTCAGCACGACAGCGGCCCCTTTGCACCGTTCACGTGTTTATTTGGGTATTTTATTTATGTTTTGGTATCCAGAGCTTCATTCGTTTAAATTTCACAAATAAAATTGAATAGTTCCACATAGGGTTTTTTACATTGGTAGAACTCTCAAAAGGTGTTTTGTATCGATCTGAAAGGAGTTTTGTAAATGTGTATAAACGTATTTAAATCAGATTGTAGATTTTAACTGCTTTCAGAAAGGACAAGACCCGCGGTGGATCGATTTCAGAAAATAATTCCCTCATGGATTCGCAGATATAGTGCCTTCTTCGGATGATACACACAATTTTATATTCGTACGACGTTGACGTCGCCATTTCTGTACACGTGAAAACACAGCTTAATTCATCTTCAGTGCCATTTTCCATCGCCGATTAATCACCTAATATTTTGCAGACAAAAAGATGAGTATCCATCATGTGCATATGCATCCAGCCATCATCATTATCCCCATCAGCAGCACAGCAGTAACAACAACAACGAGTTTGTCATGGCTGACCATCATGCCGACTACAACTCTGTCAGCGACCGAGTGATGACGTTACCTCAAGATGACAACGGTTACGACTACTATGGTCAAATGAACCATTTAGGTATTGATAATGGTAAGCCTAATCTAGCAAATATTGAGTACTAATTCATTCATTTGAATGTTGTTTGCTACATGAATATATATAGAGAGACTAAAAGCCTTGGGCCAGTATTTGCGTCTTTAATTTATCTTGCTTTCTTAGTGCAAGTCGTACGGTATCCTCTGACTTCTTGTCAACAGAGAATACCCCAATACTTACCCTTTGACCCCCTAGAGAATTTAAAAAAAAAAGGGGGGGGGGCAGCCACTGGAATGCTTCATCGGTCACAGATGGTTTTCCCAAGTTCATACATAAAACTGAAGTCAACAGAGGTCCTATCTTTCCATGAATGTGAGGAGTGGCCCAATAAATTATCAAGGATCCAAAGTCAGGCACATTTATTAAACACGCGGTACAGTGCAGCGCAGCTCTACATTCAGACCACTGTCCTAGACAGCTTTCAAAATACAATGTAAGATAAATTACCAATTAGTTGCGCAGAACTCTGTTCCCGGGATTCGCATCTACATTGAAGCCATTTAATTAGGAAGCGACATTTAATTCTAACTTACTTTTAATCTTTTCAAAACAATTTCAGTACGGTAAAAAAAACAAAAAAAACCCCACGCATGTACTTTTTGGGGTTATGCATAATTTTATCTAGCTGCTCAACCATAATGGTTCTGAAATTAGCGGTCAGACTGAAAGCAATTAAATCTTGCCAGTGGCAAAGGAATGGATAGGCTTACTTTTTAAATTATACGCGAGCAGAACGTTCACTATCAGTGACGGTTCATGAAGTGCGCGTTCAGGTTTATTGCCGTGCGATCATGTACATGTACCATTATCAGGGTTTACACATTTTTTTCGTGTTTCAGCTTCTTACCCGGGAAACTGCGAGTTTCCTTTTGATGTAGTACCTCGGGCTGCTGCCAATGTGCGGGAAAGGAAACGAATGATGAGTATCAATGGCGCGTTCGAAGAGCTCCGCCTGCACGTTCCGACCTTCCCCTTCGAGAAAAGATTGTCCAAGATTGACACGCTCCGCTTGGCCATCGCCTACATTGCGCTACTGAGGGACATTCTGGTCTCAGGGGCGGATCCTCTCGAATTTGTAGAGAACAGTCTTAGACGTGGACGTGACGATAGTAACTCGGAGTGGAATACAAGCGGTAAGTTAGTAGACTTACAGATCTATTTGCTTCTTCCAGCATAAGATTTATGGAGATGGTGATTTTGCTGCAGTGAAAAGCCTTATTGCTTAACAGCACCAACGGAATTTAAGGCACATTAAAAAGAATAGATGATCTGATTTGGCTGATGACCGGCAAGAGCCTCATATATAACTGCAATACAACCGGTAAAGCATACACGACGACGATGCCTACGTCTCAAATCGCGAACTGCCAAAATAATCTATGGGGCTGAGGGTGGAGTATCTGGAATTGAGATCGCCAGGCAAAATAGTGCTGAATGAGCAAGTTTTGTTCACTCTCGCATGGTTCATCACATATTCTTCTCCTTATGCTCCCATTGTGCTCGGCGACATAGTCAATGTGTATCAGAATGACTGCCTTGAAAATTATATGTTTCTGCATAACAAAACCGTTTACGGTTTCTAATATTATATATGTGGCTGAATTTTACTCGATGGAGATCTGGAAGCAATCATCGATAGGAGGTTTAAAATTTCGAAGTTTAACAAACATCATTGAAGTGGGAGTGGGGAAATGCTGTGCCACATTACATTCCCCTTTCTTGGATTTGGTATAGGTTACATAAGCGTCAGGTCACAGAACGCTTTTTTTATTTGTTTTTGTTTCCAACAAACAACACATAAACAGCGGGACGCTGCATAAAAAATAAGATGCACCAGCAAAGGAATATATCAAAATGACGAAGTTATATAGGCAACTCTTAAAGTCGCGTCATTTGAGGCCAGATTTGGTAACAAAATACATGTACGCATGAAAGCTCATTCAAGTTAAAATGGGTAGAATAGAGGATGGCGAAGAGAATACAAAATATTACAATACAGCGTTATTTATCGGTGCCACAATCACTTTTCACACATTTCCAGGCTTTATAAAAAGGACACATAACACATTATTTTTCTTGTTAATTGACACTTGCGTGAATCTGGGATTGATTTTAAACTAGAAGAAATATATCATTGTCAGTTAAGACTCTGAGGAAAATATAGCTTAGACGAGAGTTTTGTTTTATTTTGCTGCAATTGTTTCCATAAGTCCCTCACATTTACACAGCTGCTTTGGTGTGTGTACTTTCTGACAGATTTGATGTCCCGCCTATCATGGGTGCGTTGGGAGAATCTAGGGGCCCGTCGATTTGGGTCGTTCACTCCTCAGACTTCTCTCCCAATGAGCTCACAAGCCCTGACAGAATGATGACACTCACAGACGAACAATGGCACATTCTGTTAAAGTTATCTCTCTAATTTATGTTGGTTCAATGCTAACAAAGTAAATAACACTATGTAACAAACTGATGTGTCTCATGCTGTGTAATAATAAACTAATACAGCTGTATTACGATAATGCGCTGATATCTCGTTATTCCTGGAACAACTGGAGATCTCAGATATTACACGGTTGTCTTTTATCCTATTCCGGTTGATTCAAAACAATCAAGTGCTTATAAGAAATAAAGCAAAATAAAAAGAAAAAACGCAACGGGAGTTTGAACATTTACGTGTATTTCACTAGCGTTGCGACATAAAAACCGAAGCAGATCGAATAAAATGCTCGAGTCCCTGTAACATGATAGTCACTTTTAAAGTAAACTGTCTAAGACAAAAGCTGTGAAACATTGGGTGTCATAACTCAGGTCCCTCCCCCAGCCCGCGCTCCTCGGCCCCCTCCTACACACACACAAATGAGTTCCATCCATCACAGCCGTCAAACTCAACACTCAACACATTTCTATTGGATCTTCAGAACATAGGCGTTGATCTTTATGGAGTTGGAATGAATATTTGACTTAACCTCTCAAATGGTGACCCACAGGGCTACCGGCTTGTCTCTACAAGTGCGCAGCAAATCTAGGCTTTCTGTATGAAGGACTAGGCAGATTTTTTCCTCCTTTGTTCTTGTTCAAATTTGTCTTAATGATTTTCACGACACCAGCATCTAAAATGGGAATCTGTATTTAGTTACAGGTACCAGTGGATCCAAGTGAGATCCGCTAGATCTGGCTTTAGGCTCACTGCCACGCCCACAAACAAGAAAGTGAAAGTTGCGTGTTCTGTTCCTCCATGAAATAATAGAAAATACCCCCCCCCCCCCCCCAGATCTGATCTCATTCTTTATCTGGTTTCATTTGCATGTAAATTCTGTACTCTGTAACATGTGGCTGTGCTTGTACATCAGTTTACACGCCTGTAAGGCGGTTTTACTGGCGACTGTGATAAAGGTACCTCTAGGTGGATATACAGACATGTGGTTGTCACAGTAGCATTATTTTAGTACATCCATGTCAGTTTTGTCAACTTGTAGCGCTGGTAGCAGAAATAAATGACGGGATGCTCTGGTTACGATGGCAAGGATAATGCGTGTTAAAGTCAGTGATGGTCATAGAACTTTGATGAAAGTGGGAAAATCCAAATGAAACTGAATGAAAATAATCATACTTCAGATGTTTAAATGTCTACTCTGTGTTGTGTCTGTGTTTTACTGTTATTTCTTCTATACTTAAATTGGCACAAAGGTAAAGGAAGGACTCTGACCTCCTGGAATTTGTACTTGAAACAAAATCAAGAATCTCAACCAGATTTTGCTTGGCCACTTGCTTACTTCTTACATGAAGAATAAATGTCTTAAACGAAGTAGTTAATGTTTCACTAACATATCTGAGACAATATTATTTATAATAAAAAGGGCAAATCCTGTATGGTGTACCAATAAGTGCGATTTCCCAAAAGTGCCACTGCAGATAATTATGTATTTAAATCACATTACAATTGAAGTCTTGGGTAACTTTTATTCGCTTGGTCGTCCATTTGTCACTTATCTTTCATCCTGATATGTATGTGAGAGTGCAAAGTCAAATTCTTTGACTTGTTTCATGTTCAAAATCTGGGAATTTGTGTCTTAATCATTGGTTAAATTTCCTCATTCTCCACAACAAATGACAAATGGAGATAACCCTGAGAGTGTATAAAAATAAAAATTATGCAGCTATATCATCACGTTAAACTGTTATTGTCCTACTTGACAGAAAAATTTTCAATTGTAGCCCATCCACTGTTCGGTCAAGGTCTCTATCATGGCTTCATCAAAGATGTTCTCAAATGATAGTTTGAGTTTAACAGCACGTCGGCACAATAACGGCCACTTTGTGCCTCTTTTGGTTTTTTCGTTCTCTCTCTTTGGGCTAGCTTTCAGCCCTCTCAAATGATAGAATCATCTGACACTACAAATTCCCACCACTGATTTCCATACAATTTGCCATATACATTAATGACAGTAAAGGAAAATTGCAACTTACACAAACAAACAAAAGACAATGTCAAAACAATACAGAGAACAAAGCCATTGTAGCCACTGTATGTTCATAAACACAAACGCAATGACATGAAAACTATGATCAAACATTTAATCAGGAGAAAATACTCAGCCCACAGATACATTGCAAGATTAAAGCAACTGCACAAGAGCTTACTAGCTAATGAATGTACAGGACATTATTTCTTTCATAATTAAAAATACACCAACACAGTCCAACAACAACATCAAGAAAAAGAACATTTTATTAAACAATTAAACACATAGACATTTCAACAAACTTTAGTAACATAAGGAGTGTCCACCACCATGAAAAGGTGGAGTCTTTTAATAATTTCCCTTGAGAAAATCACATTTATCACTTTCATTTTCTTGATGTCACCCTTTGTCTCTGTTAACACAATAATAAGTATCAGACATGAATATTTTCCTCAAATCCTTAGCACAAAAGACTTGCAAACGTCATTCTGGCTCCCTTCCCCAGAAACATGTTAGGGGTACTCTACTGTGACAGTGTTTTATGTAATCTTTTCAGAATGGTGACAAGTTAGATTAAGCGTTGAGCTCTAATTCCATGATGATGACTGATTTGGATGGGAAACTGCTATGAAATGCTTTCTTAGTTCACCACAGTTGATAATTCCAGATACAGTGAAGTCTGCTTAAGATAAACCTCTCGGGGCCGAGACAATAAGTTTATTTTAAGCAAGGTTTATCTCCATTTTCAAGGGAAACAACATCTCACATAAGAATAAGAGGTGGATAATATACACAGTTCTTATAAACTGTCTGCGTGACCCTCACCTTGAAGCTAAACGCACTGCACCGTGTGCTGATGCGCGCCTGAGAGGCGGTTGGGAGGAAGGCTAGGCTAATCACAAGTGGATCTCCCATGTGGAGACTGAGATGTACTGGACTAAGGTGGTGAAAGCATCGCCCATCTCAACCTTAACTCCCCTCCCCCTTCCACACACTTGGCCCTTTTACATCATCAAGACTGCAGGCAGTGCTATGGACTTGACTTTGGCTTTATAAAGCCAAGTTTAGTATGAATTGCATATTGGTTTACACTTGCGGACTGACAAGAAGGGTTTATTTTAAGCAGAGGCTGTGTTGTTGGCATTTTTATTAACCAGTCGTTGATTGGTAATGGTAAAGGAGAAAAAAATCGGGACTATGAGGAAAGTTTATTTTAACCGAGATTTTATCTTAAGCGCGTTTATCTTAAGTGGACTCCACTGTAACTAAAACACTGCATCCAATATCCATTTGAGGGACAATGAGACAATCTTCCAATGTAATACCATGTCGCAGTCACTAAGTTGTCAATCCATTGTTTATAAGGGAAAAAGTAAAAAGATGGCCATTTTTTCAACATCACTGCTGAAGTTTCAGGCTCATTGCCATAATGATTATCCCAAGTTGTGCAGCATTTTAAAAAAAGGTGGAGAACAGATATGCTTGACAGAGTTGTTTTAAAAACTGATTTCTTGTGTGTTGCTGGCTGTCACATCCAAATCTTGAATTAGAGTAAACAATGCTGTTGGTTGTGTGTCTGGGCTCTGAGACAATGATTCTATATGGTCACCATTAGATTTTAACTTGTTTTGCCTTCTGTAGATGGGTTACCCATGCTGGAGAAGAAATATGGATTTAAAACAACCGTGAGCCACCTGCTGGTAAAATTTTCTACTTTCCTTCCTTTCATATTTAATGTAAAAAGAGAACTGTTGACATTCTGACTATTCATGATGGTGCAGACACATCTTTAAAAAAATGCATTCTCCTCAATGCACACATACACATGCTTACATCAGGAAATTATACATCCTTGGCAAGCAAATCACATCAAAAGCATTCACAAAAACTGTTTGAGAACCACAAAAAAACCATCCACATTCTGAGTTTCGACGAGTAGGATTAGTATTCTGTTCCACATTACCATGAACCAATTACAGTGTATTTGTGAATTGCAATGGTCAACTTCCCTACCTTTCTTGTACCAAGTGTGGATCTGCATGAAAATTTCCTTGTTCTCAAATATAAGTATATCACCCCAGACAGTTGTGTAAGTACAAAGCTTTCTTTTGTTTTTACACGTTTCTTTTTTCACTCTCATCACAGCTGTTATCATGAAATTCGTCAGCTGTGTTGAGTTTGCCAATACCGGTAAGTACAAGTATGCTAAAGTTCACAAAGAATTACATGTATGGATGAAGTAAATGCAAGCATACAGTTGTTATCATGAAACAAATGACTAGTGAATATTTCTATTTCACAGAGGTTTGGATGAAAACAAACATGGCTGATCCTATTTGAAAAAAACAACAACAAAACCTCAACCAACACCAACAGAAAAAATGTTGCATTTGCTGGGACATTCGTCTGTATAATTTAAACTATGATTCAAATTTGATTTGGAATAGTCTAAATATGTAATTTAACACCATATGAGTGCAATCCAATTTTAATCTGACAACTCCACAATTCAAGATCAGGTGCTGTTCAAGAAACAGTCATTGCATGGATTCCATGATAAGATACACAAGATATGATTAAGTACAAATTCGGTCTTTCAAAGAACCACGGACTACGGAGACCGCCAAAATGGGAATGAAATTTGGTTTAAAAATCTAAAAACTTAATCAGCGAATTGCCTTCGACTTAAGTTATAAAATACATAACATGAGCATTAAAAGCTGTCAATCAATTTAAATTATAGAAGTAAAATAAGAAATCATGTCTCTCCAAAAATGTGTGGCATTTCATTGAAAAAGACATAAGCAATAGCTTAAATGTCAAAATCTCAAATAAGAGTTTGGAAAAAAAGATGTAATACAAAGCTCCATACTGGAGTTCTTAAACTGAAATATAAATTTCACAGCACTAAAACATATTTATGCGCTGGATTGTCACTTTGACTTTTACATAATGGCATTCAGGTTACGAGGTACAATTTAACTGATATGTCCAAATACACATGATCCATGTATATTATTAATTAAGTATAAATTGCACGGCCAACAACAAAGTCATTATACTGAATGAATAATGCTCTATGTAAGTTTGTACATTTGCATTTAAGTCTAATAATGGCAGAATGGGCAGGTGGTCGCCAAGCACATTTTTCTCACACACCAGTATTTAAAATCTAAAATAACTGAATGGCAAAAATTTCTTGGCAGTATTCAATCAAAAAACTTGTTTTATGCTTGAACAAATGTTGACATTTCAGTGGAAATCATGTCCAATATGATTCTCCTTTCAGTGACAGCTGCATGTTCACTGTTTTCAAGCTTTAAAATGTTCACAAACTATCAAAGATACAAGGAACAAGACGGGATAGCTGGGGCATAATCTCTTCATGGCTCCACATTGGTCCCCATTAGCGAATGCATAGCAAACATAAATGATGGCACTGTTTTCAAAGCCTAACTGAGAAAATAATGAGTGGTAAGTAGCTTCCTTTACAATTATAACTTCAATCAGAGCAAGAAACCTTCGATCATTTTTTAAAATGTTGTGGTGCATTGTAATAAAACAATTATTATCAACTTATCTTTCTCACAAAACTTGTAAAGATCCATTATCAGATGCTTCAAAGTTAAAAGTGACAAAACCCAAGTGTCTATCAACCTACCTCCTTAATGTAATACTCATGCAACTACATTAGCATAACTGCAGGGTACAGTGCCATAAAATTTCACACAAATGTTTCATGCAATGCGTCATAGACCCTGCACACTATCAGTGCACAAGTTGCTTGTATGCTTATTATTGAGGCATGAAGAAGACACTTGTATATCTATCTCTATCTTTGCATCTATATTCTATCAATGAGATCAGCAATGGCAGTCAAGATCATCATTAAACATGAACCAATCAGCTGTAATATGCTTACTGTTTCTAATACACTTTTACAGAGACTAAAAGCCAAATCTCCAACATCCCAGCATTGGTAAAGTATTCATTAGTGTCATAGCAATGACACTGACAATCTAAAAGTATAAATGTACTCAAAGAAGCAAACCTCGTTCATTATATATACATGTGTATTTTCCCTTCACTCAATTTTAAACATGAAGTGCAGGAAAATTCCAGACAGAAACATCTTTTTAAAATGTGGGAAAAGTCAAAGCAGAATTTTCATTTTACAAGCTACAGCTAATAAAGGAGATGAACACTTCTTACGCATACATAAATTTATAAGTCTAAAACTCAAATGAACCCAATTAGTCTGTAAAATGACAATTACTCATATTGCACATTAGGTTTCTCCAAAACTGGTGAACAAATGATCACAAACAAAAAATTAAAAAACTGTTCCTCAAGAAACTGGAATGTATAGACTTGCACATCAAAACAGAGTATAAATAAAAATTATTATTGATGGAATTAATGTCCATATTGCACATAATAACTGGTAAACTGTTCAAAAAACAACAACAGCTCAAAAAAAAAAAAAAAAAATCAAAATCACAGATAATAAATAAAACTGAAAAGTATGATGAAAATGACTTTATCAAATGGAGATCCCAGTACTGTAGTTCATAAATTCAGAAACTGCAATGTAAAACTGTGAGAGTGTTTTTCCTATGCAAAAATTTCTACCGCAGGGTCAAAAAAAGACGGTGTGCATTGATTACCAACTTCCATTATGAAGAACTGCACTGCCATTGGCCTTTAGCCCAGGTGAATAAAATCAGTTCTCCAAACTGAACAAAGATATTAATTCTGGGTTCATTTCAGATTTCAATAATGATATCGTTTTATCCTAAAGTGACAGAGATTTGAGAACGGATTACTCTCGTGAACATTCTTAAAATATCTTGAGTCTCTCTGTCTAAAAAGACATTTAAGACAATGGCATTTGTAAACAAAAGTAATTGCAACAATTCACGTCATGACTTCTTCAACAAAAGTTTGAAGTTCAAATTCTTTTCGCTCGTCAATATATTAGATCTCATACCATATTTACAGAAATGCGGACAACATGGTTTTTAGAAATACACATATTACAAAAAGAAATCATATGCAAATTAAGTAATGTAACTCAGACTGATTGATAAAACAGTCTCTGGAAATGACAAAACTTACAAAAATAATGGTAATAAGGGCTGAATGGGAATGTCTTTCAACCCGTCTGTCACTGTAGACCCATTCCTGCACGTCAATGATGAATGGTCTTATTTAAATTCAACAGCAAATGCATCAGATTACTACACCAGTTAAAATGATTCTGAAAAGGACAACTGAATCCACAAAACAGGTTAACACAACATGAATTTTCTAAAAAATATTGCAAGGCTGGTGAAAGGCTACACCTAGATATATCTGCACAACAAATAATCACTGTTTGTTCTGTCAAGAAGATTAGATAAGACCAAAATAAAATGCACATTAGCTGATACATATACCTCAGAAATCTTCTTATTGAAGAAACATTGATGCTTTACTGAAGTTTCTAAAATTGAAAAATCTGTAAATAATTCTCAAAGTAGTGATTCCACAGAATGTTAACTTCTTAAATCGTTAACAGTTTATGTGGTTCACGACTAAAAATACAATGAATTAAACAGTGGTGAACAACTTGATAAAAATGATAAAGATGTTGACATTCAAGCAAAAATGAGCACAGCACAAGTCACTGCCGCCTCAAATTAAAGAGATAAACTTGAAAGGATGCAAAAACCTTGTCTTACTCCAAGAAGATATAAACACTAATACTGGAGTTATCACAGACATAACAAATAAAAAGTCACTTGGGAGGATGAAAAGGGTGACAACTCCTTTGCAAATAATGATTTATGATCCACCTTGCAAGAAACTCTACAGGACATCTAGACTTTATGACCTGACAAGAATACTTCTTAAAAAACAATATTAATATAAAAATTGTAGCCACAGTCACATTGTTGAGCATTCAAGTGTTACACTTGAAATTAAAATCTTTACTAGAAAACAATAAACTAAACAAACACTTTCCTTAATGATGCAACTACAGCACAAAATGTGTTACTGGTTAACAATGGCCCAAACACTAAACACAAGAAGTACAAGCATATACCTCAAGTACTTCCTGTCTACAAAATTTACTTCTCTATCATTCTTTCAAAGGCTACTTTGTTGCTGCACAAAATTATTAGGAAATGAATTTCTTTGATACCGCCAGATAGGCAAAACTTTAAATTATAATTTCTGAGAATGATCCACAAAAAAATCACTTACCAAAACACGAAAAAAAGTATTAATTTATGTAAGTCGAGTACCAATAATTGGAAATATATTTTTAAAATTTTACTAGTATTCCTGAACATATATGTGCTATTGGATAGTGAATTAAACTGCTGAAAACAAATAGTTTAATCTGGGCACACCTTTCTCTCCTAGTGTGAATTTTTATGACATACTTGCTTATGGCAGTAGTCCAGTACATTCACTGTCTCAGAATGCCATACAACGCTTTTAAGGCTGTAAACACGAAAAGGTTTCAATTCTAGTAATTATCTAATTATTATCTGATCTATATTGGATCTCAAACAGCAATCTTTCTCCCATAAGGACATGGAATGCTAGGAAAATATGTAGCTAGAAAAACTGGACTAGATTACTTTCTGGAATATATATGTAGATCTACCTGCTGGATACATAATTTAAACTAATAAGGAATGTTGTGAAAGAAATTGTGATTTTTGGGCCCATAGCTTTCTTTTACTCATTGACTGGCATGTTAATTATGTGTTAGCTTCATGAAAAATAATTATATTTATTTTAATAACCTGTAAATCACAACCTGTCCAATTCATATTAAGCTATTGGTGTTAAGGATAAAAACAACATCAAGCATGAACTGAATAAGCACTGAACATGAAGGAAAGCGGACAGAATTTAGAATGTATCCTTATCAAAGGTAAAAATTGAGTTCCATACTGGCCATATGTTGAAATATTTGCCTCAGTTTGGGAAAACTGGATTCATTGTAATTGGCTATGATCTCATCTACATCTTCACAACATTTCTTTTCCAATTCTCTCAGCTGAGCCAACACTGCGTGACCTTTCTCTTCTTGGCTATCCATTAGGTTGCAAAGCCTCTTATGGCCACGATACAAAGCATGACCCTGCTCAGACTGCTCCGCACCTGCTTGTCCTGGGGGTGACACAGTTACGTCTCCTATCTCAGCCCCAGGGCCAAAGAAGAATGGCTTGTAGATTGAAGTTGCTGGGTTTGGAGTGCCTGTGAACCAGTGAACATTGGTGCCAGGGGCTGTGCTAGGCAGAAGAACAGAAACCTGACTCCCAGCAGTGATGAACCCGCCATCCATCATGCAAATCCCACCATCTTCATCTCGCAGAATCTTAAACATGTCTTGGTAACCAAATTTACCTGGTATAAAATATTTAAGAAAATAATGATTTTACCCATTCACCTGAATGACCACACAAAAATAGAGTAAATATTATGAGGTATAGCATATTTTGCTAAACATTATGAACAGGCAAAGGAGACAGAAGCAACTGTCACTGGATTCCAAGGTTTAGTTGTTACAATTACAAAATGGTCACACTTCTGCTTTCAAGGTCAATAATCTGAGAATTTTAACATTCTGATTTTGTAGTAGTATACTGTTCTGAATCCTGAAAGTTTAAAGTTTTCAGTACATGTACTTTGTTCCATTTTCATGATTCCTAAGAGATGCAAATTTGCACTCACCTGAGGCTATAATTTTTTCCAAAAGTTCCTTGCCATGTCTGTATCTAAAGTTTGTGCTATTGGATGAGCTTGAGTCTGACACTGATTGAGCAGAGAATACACTTTTGAAGTCGAATGGCCCTTTGTCTTCTGTGTACAATCCCAACTTTGTGGCTTCTTCCACAAGGCCAGGGGATGTGAGATCCATTTTTGTGCCAATGCTCAGCTCATTTGAAATGTTTCTGATTCCATCTGCAAGGAAATGAAAACAAGATCAACCAGCCAGGAGATTTTGCGCCAGTCCTGTCTAGAACTTGGCCCCATAATGATCTTGTTTTATTACTGATGTTGACAATGGACTAACCTATTCAATCTGTCTCTAAATCTCAGCTGGAAAAAAAGCTGGAATTTTGTTCTGTGAACATAAATTTCCCAACAACACTGTCAGATCCACTGGTTTCTACAAAATCAAGTTTATATTTCAAATTTGATCAACATCAATGAGTACTTTGACAGTGTGCAGATTGTCCATACCTATGTGAACATACAGCTAAAAAAAAGAAGCTCTAGAAGGGCACGCTACAGATTTTTCCACATCATCTGATGCCTATGGGAAGTGTGATGGTCTGAAAAAACTTCTAGTGTTTGATGCTACGAAAGGAGCATGATACATGAGTTACTGTTTTTGTTCTGGCAAATTCAGAATCTCGTACTCGCTTCACAGGCAGTCCCATTCTTCACATTCTAATGCCCATTGTCCTCAACTATATTCACCCTATGCCCCCCTACTATGTTTGATCTTGCAGCCCTGTCCACAGTTTTTTTCACAAAACCATGCACTTGTAGCAAGTCAAAGTCTAAGAAAAGTTTTTAAAAACAGAGTCAAAACATAAAGTATGAAATAGTTTATCTTCAGGAACCAAATATACCAAGCATGTCTTTGATGACATGGTCTAAGTCAATGCCAGCTTTCTTGGACAGGGTGTTGCCTTAAGACGTACTCTGGTGGCAAGGCAAAAGTGAGAAGTTGGAAATGGCTATTATTATCTTTGCTTTCTTAACTTCAAGGGTTAAAATAAATGGACAGGAGCCCTCCTTCCTTTCGTTATGCAACACCCATTTATACCTGAATTGCAGTAAAGGAAAGAAAGAGAACTTTTGCTAAGAGTGGACTGAGTTAATGAATAACTCTTACAGAAAATCACTGCAAACTTTCTAAGTGTTAAACACATCATACCACTGATTAATGCTTACCAACACACATTTAAAAAAAACAAATAAAACAGATGATGATTCGAAGAATTATACAACATAAGTTAAATTTCTATTCTAAAATTCATGATGTACATAGTTAAATTTCCATTCTAAAATTCACGATATATGCACTAATGCTGATATGCATTCTAATGGAAACTTAAATCTTACTTTCCTTGAAATATGGCAAAAAAATTTATCTTAGTCCTGATGGACAAAGAAAATCGAACCTGAGACTTTCTCTGCTGCCCACAGGGATCCCGCTGTTTCCAGTATCCAAGCCTCTGAGCTGTCAGCAATGAGAAAACTATTATGGAAACACCAACCCTCTTTTCCTGGCTCATCTGTGCAAGGTCCACCTTGGCCATGAGTCTGTAGCATTGTCGTGATGATGTCAAGGGCTTCTTGGGCTGTGGATGCCCGCTCTAGGCTCAGCCTTGAAATAAAGACAAGTGTGACTGTGCTTGAACCATCGAAAAAGAATTCACAACCCTGAATTTAACTTCCAAATTATGTTGTGAAATCTTTCAAGCCTTTATTAATAATAAATAATTATACCTTTCTCAGCTGATAAACTCAGTGGAATTTTTCAGAGCTGCCTTATTAGAATCTAATTTACATGAAATTTTATACAACACATTGTCAGTTACATGGAACTGACTTGTGAACATCTAAACACTACTTTTTCCTGCCACCTTGCTTCCAAATGCCAGGATATCAGTCCTGAATGGGAAGATGTATCTGATGATATCTGATAAGATGCTGTATACTTTCCCCCTGTAATCTTTCATTTAATTCACATCATATACCAGGGACTTACATTTATGAATGGATAGCCGCCATAAATTAGGGCTGGCTCATTCTATGTCCTGTCCCATTTCCACATCAAACATGTTGCTTTTTCAGCATAGCTTTTGTAATATCTTGATATGGTCACTCACCACTGTAACATTTATGTAGTTTGGATAAGCTCAATATTTTCACAATGTCATTTAAGTGCTCACCTGACAATATCTGTACCAAGTAACTTCTTCTCTAAGTCCTGAGGTCCATTCAGTTTAGTCCACACAGGAGCATTGCCCACAGCCACACCCTTCTCATTTGCCCCCATCTCTGCACCCCACATCCATGCTGGTTTGCTCAGTACCACTGCATGGGTATGGGCTATTTGGTCTATTTCAATGTAAGTGCACTGGAAGATCAGGGGGGAAAAAAAAAATTATGTATTGCTCTTGCATTGTATGAAATTTTACCTCCCAGCAAAGTCACACATCCACACTGCACTGTGAAACTTCAATAAATTAAATGCACTAGAATGCTGCCTGTATTGATTGATGATGACCTTTGTCGTCAGCTGTTCCGAGTCAGATGAGGTTTCTTGATGTGAAAGAAGTGTAAAATTTCAGTCAAAGTTTTAATAGAAACTAGGACATTAGATTTATGAAAATGAAATATATTTAAACCTGCTGTGCATCTGAAACTATTTCATACTTTTGTATGATATCTAGCTGACTTTGTGAAAGATTTTTGTTTAAAATTTTGACATCCTGACTGAAATAAAAGAAATTACAGTTTCAGTCATATTATGTCCTCTTGAAATGTGTTATGTTATATTTCATGTGCAACAGCTGAATTCCTCTGTTTACCTTGACTTTCTCTTCACTACCATAATCCTTGGCTGGAAAACAGGTTATGTCTTGCACCTCTGAGGCAGGGCGGTTTGAATTTTTACCAAAGACTACTGCATTATGTGCAGTGACAGGAGGCAGAGCTACAAACAAATCAGCCATGGTAGTTGTCCTAAAGAAGAAAAAAGGAAAATAAATCTACTGAGATCGTAACATATACCAGGCTTGTCATATATTCTTTCTGAGGTGAAATACATTCCATACAATTGTAGATTAAATGCTCTTGTAAGGAGGTTCAAGGTATCGTACATTGTTTAGTGCCAGTCTATGATTAATCAAAATTACAGTACAGGGAAAAGTAATCTATTTCACTTGGCAAAAGCTTTAATTTAGTCTATTGATTTTCGTGTCTGCCAATGGCGGTGAGTGTTAAAATTTCTAAAAATCAACAATAATATTTAATATTAATATTGAAATCAGAGCTTTAATTTCCTGATAACTTGGATTAACTTGGACAATGAAACAAACAAAATCTGTTGCAACTCTTTTCATGATATCCGATTTGCTCCTCTTTCGCAAAAAACATGTACGGTGAAAACCAGTTAAATGTAAATATTACATTAAAAAAATAGCACTGAGACATGCTTACACTAATATGTTTAGGTCAATAGATATCAATCTCACTGTTGAGTTGATGCAGAAACTTGAAGTTGAGCTTATTCTTTTTGATTACTGTATACAAGCAGTAAGACTTACTGACGTGTATGTGAGGGTTAGTTTCTGAATTCTGTTCACAGTTAGCAGAGAGTTATTGTGGAGAATAATAATTAACATTTACTTATTAGTTTGTTTTTCATGAGGAATTGGACAATGGGCACATTTTTGTGGGTTTTGATCCAGGTTGGCCATTTATTGATCACTAGTGATGGTTATATTAACTTCTGAATGATAGTAGCCTCAAGCCTTCAGTCACCAATGCTAAAAAGTTCAGATGCCCAGGCCAATGCCAAACCAAAGACACATTCTTGCCCTTACCACTTTAAATCTCCAACTGTTTACAATCAATATCACCTACTACTGAGCAAAAAATAAAACTTTACTGTGAACTTCCATTTGAACATGTGTCTGACATTACAATTCCACTTACAGGTTAGTCAGTATGCGATAGCACAGATGATCAAATGAAAAGAAATTTAAAGCATAATGGCTGTAACTGAACTTTAGTTCTTTATCCCCATCAGGAAAGAATGACTCACTTCAACCACAAGAATACCAGTACATTCTGAGAAAAGAAATCCTTAATGCTAACAATGAACATTTGGACTTGTTTAGCTCCAAATGTTACTGTTATTTGTTATCCCACAATACCATTTACCAAGCAAAATCTTGCCCAGGTAGAAAACACAGTGCCTATTTCCTGACAACCTTTGAGAGAGTCCAGATAGAAAGTTAGTGCTGGATATCAAGCAGCATTCCTATCTTCTGAGACTGCCTATGGTTAAAATACCAATTTCTTGAAAGAGTCACATGATGTACAAAATCTAAGCTTCATTAGTTTGATTGCATTTTAACAAAGAAAAAGATCAAAAGAGACCTGGATTAGCGGTTTCTCTTCATAGAACCACAACAATATTTTTCAAGATATGGAGTTTGCAACAGTGACAGAACAGTAAGAATAATGATATAGTTCCATCTCATTTCATCACAATGTATGTATCCATACAGTTCTATGAAAAACTATACCATGGTTAGACTTCATATTTTGAACCACATAAAGAGGAGGACTTGGCATAATAAACACATTCGATTTACCACCATATCATATGTATGAGAAAGATAAAATCCTAGCACTGATCTAATATTGACATCATCATTAAAAAAAATAAAAATAAATGCAACCTACAGCATACAGAGGAATAACTGCAACCATTCCCCTGCAAGTCACAAAATTTATAAAGTGAGGCAAAGCGTGACACTTAAGAATGCCTGTCACGAATGTCAGAGGAAAAGGATAATCAGATTACTTATTACATCTAAATCAGCCATTCAACAATGCTGGGGAAATGCCTTCCATAGGAAACTCATCTCCACAAAATTGATTACAGATAACATACACTACTGGTGACATTTAGGAATCGCCAACAATGTGTATCACTGAAGACTGTTGTGAGAATGTGCTTTGACAGCTGCAAAATCAATACAAGCCGATAATAGCATTAATGGGGCTCCAACTGACAAAGCTCTGCCCTAAGTAAGCAGAAATGGACATGTATCTCATATTTAACTTACAGCAGACAGAAAGAGTCACGTTCATGGTTTATGTTCTTTTTCCTGAATCAATATGAAACAAAAAATGATGACAAACAAAAGTTAAGGCAGTCTGAGACCTTGAAGTGAAAATCATGTTCATGAATATTCTCTCAATACAAAAGCCCCAGTACCAAGTTCAATTAAAGAAAGCAAAGACTTTTAAAGCCTGTTAAACATGGATCTGCAGTTCCAAGTAACTTGATCCTCTGATGTTACTTCCAAATAATCATTACCGACTGACTGATATATTTGGTAATACTAATACTTAAGACCATTGATATGACAGCAGATTAATGCTTGGAGAAAGAAAAAGATGATAAAGTGATAAGATATGTGTATGATGATTTTTTTTCATGAATGGTGGCAAACCAATGATTATAATTGTAACAGCTGTCCATGGTATAGAAAAATTATAACAAGAACTAGAAGATATCAGGAAGTAACAATAAAGCTAAATCCTCTCGTATCTCATATGAAGTGAGAAAGGGTGCTCACATAAACTGACGTTCAAAAATGCAGCGTGAGTGCTCTATTCTGCACAATCTAGACTGACCTGTGATCTGACACAAACATTGCTGATATTTATTTTCTCACCCAATGGTTAGGCATTAAGTTTGCTAAAAATGTAAAATATCTTCACATTCATACCGAATAAAGGATTCACCTACTATTACCCCAAACCAAACATTCTATAGTTGGAGTTCTTTGTTAAACAAAAGCTCAAGTCTGCACCATTACATTTATCTTTTAGGTGGAGCGCCAGATTCAATGCCAGTGGTTTTATGAAATGTTATGCCACAGTTGCCTACTCCCAACAGATAGTCTCATATAAATAATGTTTCTTTTGTCAGTGAGTTATTGTCATGAACAATAAAACCATAGCTGCCTTCTCAAAAGAAGGCATTCTTGCCCTTCCAAAGAAGCTGCTTTGTGTCTGGAATATATCTGCTGTTTGCACCGTAGAATATGATTAATAATCATAATATGAGCTACTGTTACAGCAGCCATAGTCCCATGAACAATGCCTATATTTACTGTGTATCCAATGAACATTTAAAATGTAAGAAATAACTAACATTACTCAGCCAGCACTGTGTGCCCCACAGCTCTAGAACAGAGTTAGCATAAGGCAAACAGTAAGATTTCCATCCCTAGGGGACTTCTCTATCATTGTTCTTGCACCATATTAGTTCCTGCCCGTCAAAAGCAGAAGCAGCACTTGGAATGAATCTCAGTTCATTACTGATAGATTATACCCACCAAGTCAATAAATGCAGTATCTGAATGATATTTTTGTTTTTAACATCATTCCAAATATAGATTCACCAACTAAAGGCAGCTCATTTTTGTATCTAACATGTAAATGATCCCGTGGCAATCCCAACACATCCAATACACAACTGAAGTATCTTTAAATGTTGGCTGATCTACTTTACTAGCAGCTCATTTTGACAATAAATCTGATCCCCCAAACAGTTTCAGAACACTGCTACCCCATCTAAAATTTTGTCATCTGATCTCTGCAAACTGTTCTGCTTTCATGACTTAATTAAAAAGAAAAATCTGTTTCTCTTTCAAAATTTATATTTTTTAATATTATTGCCATTGAACTTCCTTCTTTTTGGAGATGTGTGGTTTGTCGACAGTTTTTCTAACTGTGTAGGCTATACTTCTTTTAGACATACCAAGAGCTATCTTCAGCCAGGCCTGCTTTTTCCTATGAATTAAGAGACTTTTTGTCCTTCATTTCATGCGGATAGCTTGTCAAACCTGAGTTGTTTTCACTGAAGCCGTAAAATTCTCCCCTCCATGAAATGCCCAGTTCCATTTTAGCTATAGTTATCCCAATAGTAACATACATATTTATTTTCCCCAAATTTCTCTACATCCTTGAAAAACAAAGTCCCATATGATTCAAATGGATGCGATTCACTTTATTACTGGTTAATGCAACGTCTAATAGGTTGAGAAGAAAATCCAATGCAAATGTGTTGCAGCAAATGACAGAAGAAACGGATACAAGTTATTTTTCATTCCAACTCAAACCACTAAGAAATGCTTTTCCTTAATCCAGTCATTACTAAGCTATGAAGTAAAATTACATTCATTTTCTATTTTCATGCAAGTTCTGCAAGGTCACTAAGCCTTATAAGAACCTTTCTGTCGCAATGAATGAAGTTCAATGGAGAACCAAGAAATTATTATAGAATGTTAAAAACATCTCTTATTTATTCGGTAATACCCGACTGCTCGCTTGGCCAAGCTTAGATATCCACAATTAGTTGTTAGTAGTAGGCTGTTTAGAAAAGGATAGCATAGATCCTAGGATGAACCACACTTGGTGTAGAGCTCTTGAACTAGTGTTCATAATCCTCCAAGATAAAATGATGCCTGTGTGGATCTGTTTATCCCTGTTCCTTTCCAATGGTTCCCCCAGACACCCATCACAGCTCTGACATTATTTTTCATGAACTCAATTATTTTACTTTTTAGGTTCCCATCATGTCAATTTTATCATATTCCATTTCTATTCTTATTGCCCCTGGCATTTTCCTGTTCATCTCTTTCTCCCTTTGTTACCTAAAACAACAGGAAATCTATCACCATTTGCTAGGCTTATTGCAGCCTCACCAGAGCCCCATAAGCCACACATTACTGCATGACCCTTAACGGTCCTTATGGTGGTCATTTGGGTGAATGCCCTTGCATGCCATCTTTTTCCTGATCCCAACAATTTACTGGATAGGAGGTGTGTGCAGAGGGAGTCTTTCCTCTAAAATAATTATGTGAAAAAATCGTACAGAATAACAAAGAACAAACCATGAAAGATCTGGAGAAAGTCTTTGACAGAGGGAACAGAGACAAACTATGAAGAGTGCTATAGAGCTTTACAATGTCAGAAGCCAGCTTCTGGACAGTGCCAAACCTATCTAGAATATGCAAACAGCATGAGTGTGGGCCTTTTGGGTGTAGGTTTCATCCAGTGTGAGACAGATTTGTCCTGACACCAGTATTGTTTATCACCTACCCGGACACGATTACGAAGGAAATGAACCCAGGGCAATAAAATCTGAATGAAATTCTGTCTGTAGATGACCAGAGCCTTATACAAGAAGATGAAGAAAAGCTACAGGTAGGCCTGCACATCACCCACCATAATACCACTTGCACAAAATATACATGTATATGAAACAGAAACAATGAAGCAGTGCACCAGAGCCTATCAGCAAGATTGAATGTGACACGTCCAAGAACACCAAAGTTGGAGAATTGGTGCACATAGTAAGAGGATGTAAAGGGTTCAAAACAAACAGCTAACCAAGGAAGGTAAATCAAAGGCATGAGAGAAGCTGTTATCATATGGTCTGGCACCCCACATCTCAAAGACTCACTCCCACCCATTGACTCTTCCTCTCCACAGCACCAATGATGGTTTAAGCAGAGTGCAATATGGAGCATCAATGCATGATGAAATTAATAGAGCTATGATGCAAATGCCTGCCATTTCTGCTGAGTATCATGGCTGAACGGCAGCTTGAAAAAAGTTGCCCTATCAACTAATTTTCCTCTTCAAATTAATGTAGCATGGGTAAGCATATGATTGTTTATTCCGGGCAATGCCCGGTAGGTCATCTAGTTTTATTATATTCTGAGAAACTCTTCACATTTTGATATTTCACAAATTAAAGGAGTGTCATTTCATGCATATGATGCTTAAATGTGTGTTTGCAAAGTAAATTGCCCAGTGTGCATACTTCTGCAATTTAACTTCCACCTGGTTTGCATTGTCAACTACAATGGCTTTAAAAAAAAAAAATTACCAGTGCTAAACCAGTTCAATGAAGCGGAATCAGCAGGGACAGTTTCTGTCTGAAATTGAAAAGAGAAAACAGTTGAAAAGTGGACACAATTCAGTATTTTCTCAATCCGGCTTCACTTGGAAATGTTGACACTGTCCACCCCCTGCCACAGCACTTCCTTTTTATAAACAGGTTCCCCACATTTGGCAGTGTGTTGAAGTGGTTCGATTGTCTTTTTTTTTTCTTTTCTTTTCTTTCTGATTGTAGATCTAGTTGTCATTTTATGGGGACTGGATGTTTGTGGTGGTAACTGACAGGATTTTAAAAATACTTACTATTTTAGCTGCAGGTTTGGTCATTTTTAAAATTTTGTTTTTTGGTTGAAAATATGATCCATCAGTGGATAAAGTTCAATCTAGGCTTATCAAAGGGAGCGAGAAAAAGAGCATTATGTTTTATAATCATAACAACATTTTTAAAAGGTTGTCTGAAACTTGAATGAGCACAGTAGGTTGATACGAAGACGGCTCTGTTAGATTAATTGACAAAATTAATTTTATAATTGTTGAATGTGTCAATCTGGCCATAGCACTGAGCAATAAAAGGGGCCTAATTGAACCACAATGAAATATTATTTTTAAAATAAAATAAGACTGCTGTAGTCGTGGACATAAAATGGAAACCGATAAGCAGTGAGTCATACTATGGCTAGGTGTTAGATGAAAGTTGGCCGCAAAAAAATCTTGTATTTGCAGACTCTATGAGTGTGAACAGACCCAGAAAAAAAAACAACGAATGTGACTGAAAAAAAAACAAACAATTAAAAAAAAATTTAATTCCTTCAATCAGGCGAGGTTGAACATTACAGAGTAAGAAGCCCTTGTTTGCAGTTAGTTGGAATCTTAAATTGTCTAGAGCTGCAATGTATGAAGGGCATTCCAGAAGTCTTTTTACCCTGGGTATGAAAAAAACATAATAGAAAGCCGAGATTTACCATGTACAGTTTTATTTCTCTACATTGTCACCATGCAGCGTGACACACCTCTGCCATCTCTTGGTGACCTTCAAAAGTCCTTTAGTGTAACACGACCTTGGTTGTTGCTGTTGCCACTCTTCTATCACTGAAATTGTCCTTTCGCTATGGAAACGTAGACCTCTGATGAATCTTTTTAGTTTAGGGAACAGGAAAAAGTCTGCTGGTGCAAAACTGGGCGAATATGCAGGATGCAGAAGAATTTTATAGCCGCGTTGCCCTGCTGTCTGAGTTGCCGTCCAAGACCTGTGCCCAGGAACATTATCATGCAACAGGAGGACTCCTCTCGCAGGTTTCCTTGTCTTTTCTCTTCTAATGCCAAGTGCAATTCTGTAAGCAAAGCTGAATAATCCTTGCCAGTGACTGTCTGACCACTTTCCAAGTACTTAATCAGTCATAATGATTCCCAAAATCCCCAAAACAGGACAATATGATCTTTCTACTTGAAGGTTGTACTTTTGTCTTCTTAGGCATTGGGGATGAGTGAGTTTTCTATTGCACTGATGCTTGTTTCTGCTCAGGATCAAATTGGTGAATCCATCTTTCACCCACTGTCACTATTCTGTTAAAAAAGTTAATGTCGTTTGATTCTGCAAGTAGTTCTCAGCAATATTCCACTCTCTGGTGTTTCTGAGCATGTGTCAAAAGCCGAGGTACCCACCTTGCAGACACCTTAGTCATGTTAAGATGGTCATGCAGAATTAGCTCAATGGACCTCACAGTCATTTTTGTCTCCCTTGCTAAATGCCTGGCAGATACTCAACGACCTACAAGTACCGATTTCTTAACTACAGCCACACTTTCTTCAGTGACAACAAATGATGGTTGACCTTCTTGTTGACCATCCTCCAGTGACAAGAACCCTAATTTAAACTTCCCACGCCAATATTTCAGAATTTCATAAGAAGGGCGATCATTATGGTAAACACTGGCAACTTCCTCATGAATAGTCCAGGGGGATTTCCCCTGCAAATGAAGAAACTTGGTAACTGAGCGGTGCTCAACTGAATCCATTGTTACCTTGAAAATAAGTCAAAATATGGCAAAAAGGAAAAATTTGTATCTTACCTAGATCTATTTCTGTTCCCTTGAAAATAGCAGACAATCTCTAGGCACCCCAGCCATGTTCACTACATGTCCCATATCATCAACCGGGTGATGAAATCGTGTATTCCACAAATTTCTCAAAAATGACTTTTTGATGTTAATTAACGCTCCATTTCATTTTACATCATGTTTAAAGTACCCACATAAAAAAGAAACACCCAAAGTCGTACACTGAGTAATGAAGAAATCACACTCATGCAGAGCCGCCACTATGTCAGGTAATGAAATTGAGCAAGCCACAAGAAGTGGGTCAAGTGTTGGGTGCACGATTTCAATACCTGAGAAATTTCGTAAGACGTGTTCTGGACATCAGTGGCCTGCGTGTAAGCCATGTGTCATCAATACGCCATGACTATATTCAACAACACCAAAGTGATGACAGTTGCCACAGGGGTATAATGGCTCTAAAGATAATATACGGATAGGAAAGAGAGAAGATGGATGGGGTAGTTATATAATAGAGCAAAGCCGTCCAAATTGAAGTATTTAAACGTAGGAGATGTCAAACTTGACCAAAGACAGAGTATTTAAAGCAAAATTATTTTTTTCTTCCATCATCATTGTGATATCCAGTCTTCTACCATCATTGATAAATTGACATTTCATTTTTCTACTATCGCAATGTAGCAGTTTTGTTGCGGTCACAAGGTTTCTTCAAAGTTAAAAGAGTGTTATCAATTTCGGTGTATAGATTTCTATGACAAAGGACAGTCTCCAGCTGCTGTGTCGCCCCAACCTTCAGCCTCTGCATCAGCTGCTTTGTTGCCTCAGACTTCAGTAACAGGACGTACAAAGGCTACTTCAGAGATAGACAGAGTGACCCATCTGTTCCCTCGAGAAAACGAACAGCAAAAGGACATCTGAATGAGGGTCAAATAAAAGAAAATGTCTAAGAGAAAAGGGCCTGGGTTGCGCCTCTGAAAGTGGAACTGAAAGAGCAGCAAAAAAACTCGGTCAGCGTTGCACTTGCCAATCAAAAGCTACTGAATGTTCCAGCTTGAATGAAGAAGAAAGCAACAAACCTTTGATTACATATAATGAAAACTAACTCGGGGTGAAAAGCGTTCTTTAATCAAACGTCTTCTAGAAAAATCTTAATCAAAACGGCGGTACAGCAAGAGTCAAGCAGGTGATGCACTGCCCAAGAAAGGGCTTCACAAGGAACTACCACTTGAAGGCTAAAGGCAAAAACATCAGAGTATGCAAGACCGTGTCCCTCGCTACCACTAGTCTCACCCAACAATGCATTCGTGCAGCAACAGATAACCAGCAGACACAACCTCTGTAACGACCAAACAATTCACATTATGAAGGGGACAGAGGGCAAAAGACTTTGCAAATGAGTTTCTGAACTTCTTAGCAAAGTTGCCATCTCATTATTGTAGACAGGGATCTTCAAAACTGTACTTGGAACCGTGAATTTCGAGTAATGATAGATCTTCATCGTCTGCACACCACTACATGCTCAGAGAAAGGTTATCCCATGTTGGGAGTGAGGACCTTCACCAAACTGCTGGACTTGAGGAATATATCATTATTCAAGCCGAAAAAGGACAGGTGTGATGTGTGCATGGCATTTGAGTCAGGAACATGGAGCTATTAATAACACTGGAGTCCGTACCAGCTGATTTCATGCGTGCGCATTAGAAAACAATAGTCGCCATCTTGTTAAGGGCGAGCACGGACTGCGCCTCAGTGTTTACACATCCGTTGCACTACAGCTAACGAAAGCAGAGAGAGGGATTTTCAACTTTGTTTGAACTGCTAGTAGACTACCGGTATACAAATCATGGTTCAGAACTGCTGTGTTGTGAACTGCAACAACAGATGCACCAAGGAAACTCCAGTTTCATTTCACAGGTAAGAAGAATGTTGATTTTTAATGATTAATTTTTAATCGGGACGCGCTCGGTAACCACGAGGAAGGGTAGGCTCGATTTAGAACTCGAGACTAGCATAAAAGAATGGTGGCATGTATAATGAAATGATATAGCCTACACCTTGGGCTTGTCTTTGACTATGATACAGAACTAGACTACACATGCATGTAGTCGATCTGTAGAGGCAGAAGGATCTTTATAAAAAAAAACAACAGAGATCTAGATCTTATCAATATCATATCTGTGGTCGATGCACTATGTGCGGTCACGAGGCAGTAAATGGCAAATGTCCAAAAGAAGTAAACAATGGGGAGGACTTCCGAATGCGTTCCTTAGCTCGACAAGTGCATAGGCATTGTCAGATTGATATGTAACGTCGTGAGGGTCTAGTCAGCCGCCGGGGTAGCTATGTATTGTTTTCACTCGGGCTATGGAACACATTCGGAAGTCCTTCCAAATTCTCTCTCAGTTAATCTGTGCTAGTCAGAACACTTTTCATGTCTAAGCATCAACTGCATGTCTGTGCGGTCACCTGTTGGTGGTGCAGTCTCAAGCTGCTGGTCGTGCAGTCACCTGCGTAAGTGCCATCAGTGCATGCTCTTTGTGCGGCCAATATCAAAATAGATATCTGATAAACAACTTACAACCTTCCCATTCTCCTTTTTTCTAATTCTATGTCTTCCCACTCTTTCTCATCCTCATGCTGGTATTTTACCTTATTTTTGTGGGCTGCTCTTCATCACCACACCACACACACACTTTTTCTTCCTACCTTCCCCTTCCTTTTCTGCTGCTAACTCATTCTTTCTTTTCCTCTGCTCCTGTAGCTTCTGTTTCTTCTCTAATCTCTGCCTTCTTTCTTTCCTGCTTTAAAAGGAGGGAGAACTGTTCTCATACAATTTAAGTCACTGAATTTACTATAATAATACTAGGCCTATTCTTTGATCAAGTTGCAAAATGCCTTAAAATATAGCCAATGTATTTGGATTTTACCACTATATTATATTGACCGCATTGATGTCCTGACTGCACCCAGTGCATTGACTATAGATCTAGAATCTAGATTCACTAGCCGTAGGAATTTATACATTTTTGTTTGGAAAAGCTCTGGATCTAGAATCTAGATTCACTAGCCGTAGGAATTTATACATTTTTGTTTGGAAAAGCTCTGGAATGCACAGTCCAGCTGTGCTCAAACCTTTGAACAACTAGGCTAAGGCTCTCCTGATTTCTAGATACTTGATTGAGATATTTATAGGGTTAATATCAATAGATGAAACGAGATGTATGATTGATAACACTTGAGTGTTGAGCCTGAAATGTTGGTGTAGTAGTCTAATTACTACGGAAAATAAAATATTGGTGTTGTTTAATTAACTTAAGATGTTTGAGGTTTCCGGTGCAATCGGGAGTCCCCCTGAATAATCACTTAAACAGCCACTGATCAGTGGTTTTAGACACTGCCGTCACTTGGGGGCACAGCTGAGCCTGAGAGTGTCTTTAAATGGTCCAAGCCGAAATTGAAGTTGGATGGCAGAAAATGTGCACTGCACACCTTGTCAAATTGGATGGGTACCAACCCATCCGACTTCAAATTTGGCTTAGATCATAAGACAGGCTCAGCTGTATGCAGTATGGTGGCCTGGATAAGAAGTACTGACAAGTAAAGCTTGGACCAGTCTTTGTGTCTACTTTTGCTACTTAGACACTAATGGCAGTAGTGAAATATTTTCAGACACAGGTAGCTGCAGGGCTAACTCTATTGTGAGTACAGCCAAGCTTGTGGTTTAAGATGTTTTTCTTCTTGGCTATTCAGATCATTTACTACATCTAGGCCTATGATTTATTATTATGACTTTTCCTCTCTCTCACACACACACACGTGCACCAGCTGCCTGGATCTTAATGGGTCTATGGCAAAACCAACTTTCCCTCAGTTCTTTAGCATGTTTTTTTTTTTTGTTTTTTTTTAAAATAATTGTTATGAACACCCTCTTACTGTTGGTTATCTGAGAGAAACTGACTTGTAAAGTTTCCTCTGTCCGCACAGTGATTTTTTTTTTTTAAACATGGCTCGTCATGAGCTAAAATAGCATGCGGTAAAAAGAGTACTACATAGCTCCCTTCCCTAGTTTTACTTGTAATTTTACTTCCAAACGATTGACCAATCAATAAAAATAACAATATAAAAACAGCATAAATCATAGATTTAATTATTATCAAACACTTAAATAATATATGATAATCCGTAAATAAAATAAATGTTATTATTTCTGCTTGTTATCTTTTAATTTTTATCACATCCGTGAAAAAATAGACAGAACAGCGCTGGCTAGGCCCTATCTATTACATGTACAATACTGTACGGAGCGGCCTTGCGCTGCCGTGCCTTGCCCTACTTGTTCCGCCATCTTGGGGTTTCAATTGTTCGCGGCTCGCGGGGCAAGCGAAGAGGGCTGTGCGGACTCCAGTTTAATAGTACCTCCATGGTCAGGAAACATCGACCAAGATGCCTGGAAAACTCACATGAGTGATAAGAAGAGAGCGGAGGATAGAAAGGCTAAAGACAAAAAAGATGCTCAGGAAGGAGCTGGCACTGCTGTGATTTGCATGGATCTACAAGGAGTACTTCTGGCGCCTGCTATCAGCGCTTCCAGCACGTACTTCAAAACTAAACTGGTAGTTCACAACTTTACGTTGTACGACATGACAACCAAAGATGCTGTCTGTCACATGTGGCATGAAGCAGAGGGAGGACTCACCTCCAATGAATTCATAACATGTTTTATAGATTATCTGGCAACCTTTTCTCGAGCGTGTAAAGTCATACTGTACTGTACATCGATGGTTGTGTATACCCAAACAAAAATTCCATCTTGGCCAGTGCACTGTCTACTATTTCTTCACAACAAAACATAAAAATCCAACAGACGCACCTTGTGAAAGGACACACGCACACATGGAAGTTGACTCAATGCACGGTGTGATCGAAAGAAAACTTGTTCAAGTATATGCCCCAATGGACTACTTGACGATTTTTAGGACTTCACGGACAACTCCAAGAATTATGCAGTCAGACGCTTGGACCACTCTTTTTTCAAGAGGAAAGACTTGGAATAATGTAAAGAGGCTGGCCCATGATAGAGAGGGATGGAAAGTGTTTGTTGGTGGCCTATACCCTGATCCAGGGTGAGAAAGGCAATGATGATGATTGCAAAGTTGCCATGTTTAAAACAATACGGCCCGGTCGACATAAAGGTGATGCCACCGTCATTGATCTGAGATGCTTAAGGTACTCACCAGATGGTCAGGTGTCTTACAAACTGACATTTGATGATGAGTGGCAGCTTTAGCCTAAAAGATGAGGACAACCAACAACAACATCTGTTGATCCACCCAGGCTATACATATCAAACCTTAAAATCACCAAGCCAAAGTTCAGAGATCATCAGGACTTGGAACTCAGTCATCCCAGTGGATTACCACTCCTTTTGTGACAATTTGCCAAACAGAGACAGACGGACAGACAGAGGAAGAGATAGAGAGAGTGATGGGGGGGGGGGGGGGGGGGAGGTAAAAATTAAGAAGGAAGTGGGACAAATGTGTTTGGAATAGCTTTATAGCTTTGTTTGCCCTTTTTACTGACCATGTTTAAGTGTCTTCCAGTGACTGTAGTTGTCCCTGCATCCGTATAGCGGAAATTTATCACCTAAATAAAATCTGAATGGAGGTATTAATATTTAACTCAAGAATTAGTGATGCCGAACGTGATACCCAGATAATGAGTGTCTACAGCATTGCCTAAGGCCTCCTCATACCACTGGCTGATCCAACCCTTTGCACAGAACCGTGTAAAGAAAGTGTTCAAACGTCAATGCATGACCTCATCCCTACAGCGTAGGTAAACCCTTACCTGTTTAAACGGGTGATGAAACAGCCCAACCCACATGCTGTGGCGTGTGCTATTTCATCACCCAGAATTCTTTGTATCGAAATCGAGTAACCCACATTGCACCTCTAATTTATGCATCAAAATGGTGAAAAAAGTCCAGTGTTAATAATAAAGTAACTAAAATATTGACATCACAACAATATAATCCATAATTCTTTGCGCACTAAGTCAAATCAGTTTTTTCCATCTCCTGAACAATTTTACCCTGGTGGCCACGGATTCATCACCCGGTTGACGATATATAATTATATTTCATAACAATTATCAGATTTCATACTGTAGAGCCTACCAATCCCATGTGAACTAACTTTAATCCCTGAAAATTTTATAGAGCATAACCAGTTCCCTTCCTAGTCAGGGTAAAAAGATCTTGAACATCCCTCGTAATATATTGCCTGAACTATGACTGTCAAGCAGAACCCAGCTGTATGCAGTTTGTTTGAGCTGTGATGTATATAAAATACATGTTTGGCATATATATTACCGTGACTGCAACTGCTTGACTGCGGCAGTGGATGTGGTGGTTTTAGTGCAGAATGGTAGGTAGTTCGTTGGCTGACTGATGAAGTTAGTTGGTTCAAATTTTAGATGGCAAAAATATTCTTGAGGGCCGCTATTAGCTAGATCTAGTAATTAGAAATAAGATAAAAGTAACTTGTGAGAAATTTATGGAATGAAGGAACTTTCTTATATGGTCCTCAACATATTCTTAAAAAATTCAATTTGAGAGTTAGAACTTTTATTAGAAAGGCAATAAATTATAAAATGTTATCATGCCATTCATGGACAAGTAACAGTTTCACGGAATCTAGACTAGATCTAGATTCTAGATCCACCAGTTTTTACAATTTTGTCTGACTGAACCCTTTTATGTCAGTTTCTTTTTTTTTTTTTTTTTGCTTCTCATTCCCAGAAATGGCTTTGTTAAACTGTATTCCTTAAGTTTTCTGACAAGGCCTAGAGTCTAGGTCTAGATCTAGATATTCTAGATGACTCTAGTCTGGCTCTATCATGTTCGTCTTTGATAATCTATTCCTTAGATCTATATTATAGATCTAGATCTAGATCTAGTTCTGGATCTAGTTCTGGATCTTGGACCTCTGCTTAATTCACATAAACTGTAATGGACTGATTTACCTTTGACTTTTTGAGGTTGCCTTCCTTTCACAATGATTGGGTTCACGTTTGCGAAACCTGCGCTGCAGGGTGTGTACTGTTATGAACCTGCAGCATTTATTTCTAATCAGCGACGGCTGCTCTGGTCAAATAGTCTAGATAGAGACTCTAGATCTAGATCTAGATCTAGAGTCTAGATGCATTGTAAAAAATTGCTCAGTTTTCAACATCAATGTCTAAACTGATCTCATTAGATACCGGTACCACTAGGTCTAGTAATTGCTCACTATGGAATATCTATCATTCTAAAACAACACAATTCTATTACCTTGCAATTACTCTAGATCTAGTTGATCAATATTGCGATTATTCTTGGACCCTCCTCAGTGGGAAAATTTGGTACGGTCGGTATCGAAAACGTTAATAGAATTTCGAGTACTTCAAATAGAACCAGAGAGTATAGATCCAGGTTTCACTGTTGGCCGCTTTGCAGTTTGCACAGCGAGACACGGGGCGCCGCGAACCAGCCGGCGAGCGAGCTAAAAGTAGGTCGCGGAGGTAAACAAAACCTCGTATAATTATGTATTTTCAGTGGCAGAAAGAACGAACTTCGTGGTCACATTCTTCATGATGCAGACAGCCCTTTCCAAATAAAATAAACATGTACAGCTGGTCAGATTCCCTGCCATCCGTGTAAACAAGGGAAACGTGCCATTGTTTACTGTAGTGAACTACTTTTAGCTCGCCGCCGGTAGGTTCGCGATGTCTCCCATGCTCGCACTCCTTGCAGTGCAAATCAGCTTACGAATCAAATCGCCACAATCGCCATGGTGATGCATGGGTCCTTACACTAAAGATGGCGGATATGCGCATTCTTTTCTCTGATAGAACCAAACTCGAAAACACAAATTTGGACTGTTCGGTGTACTTTCCAGTTTTAAAATGATAACTTCACAAAATGCTGGTGGATTTACATAAATCTCATAGTTTCATGACACATGAGCTTAATAAAATAGATACATTTAAAGTAATGTGTGGACCAGTGAATGAGAAATAAATTAAGACAGATGAGAATAAAAAAAACAACAACACAAAAACAACAAAAAACGAGTCGGACAGTATGCATCCGCAAACTTGAAAAAAGAAACAACATATGGGCCTGATTTATACTGACTTCTAAAGTCAAATTATAGGCATTATTTTATCTATATTTTACTATCATTGGCCAAATAAAAAAAATCTTTGGTAAAAATTAGGTCTTCATCAATGAAATTTAGAATTCTGTACAAATTTAGTGAGGGGGGAGGGGCGGGGGGGGAGACGGACTTTTTCATTCTTTTTTTGTGGGTATCATTTAAGTAGATCTTTACCTAAAATAAACAACAGTTGCCTGAAAAGAGTTACTGTATTCACATTGAATATTTTCTCTTTTTCATGGGATGTGCTGATAGAAGTATCGTCTGTTTCCTTTTCTGTTCTAAATAATTAATTCGTTAAAACTCCTTATCTTTGTTGACTAGACGAGGAAAAGCCGAAGTCACTGTTTACCTGCCAACAAAAGTGAAGTTGGTCCAAAATAAACGATTACAATCGTTACAATCTGGTCTGTAATTGATATCGCCCAGACCTTTAATATTAAGGGAAGTCACTCTCGTATTGTCGCACGGTGACCACCACAATCTCTAGGGTCTTCTCATGTCCATTTTTATTCATAATAATAAAAACAAAACTGCCGTACCTTTTATGCCAGTGAAGGTGAATTATCGACATCATTGGCTGTCTTTTCTTAATTTTCTGTGAAGACAAAATGCCAATGAACCGTTATCTCCCAAACACCGGATAAGGGGGATAACTCTGAAAAAAAATTACGTCTGCTGTGTCAACACGGTTGAGGTTGGGCCTAGCATAGAGCCTAGATCTAGATCTAGTATTTCATGAGCATCCTGGATTACGAAATTTACAAATAATAGGTAAAGAGATTCAAGATTGTCACAGTAAATCTCTGTATATGGAAACGTTTTCAATTTCCGTACAGTACCTTCTTCTTCTTCTTCTTTTATAGTTGGTTCGTCTATAACTATAAGACGATTCCCCAACTGCACTAGATCTATAGTATATGCGACTCAACGTCGCTCCTCTGAGGCTAAAAACAGGGTAAAATCTTACATAGATCTAGATGTTAAGACCATTAAAAAATATATTAGTTGTATAAAGTCTTTTGTATATATAACTCTGGTATAAATATCTCTTGGTTTCCAGATTGTGCACAGACATACAACCCGCACTTTAGTTACAATGGTAGCTGCAACGGATAATAATGTTCTTAAATTCATTGTCGAAAGTCGTTGCAGACGATAGTGTTTGGACTTCTGCCGGGAGGTTGTTCCACATCCTGATGACATTAGGGTAAAAAGAATAAAGATGGCTGTTAACCCGTGAGCTTGGGATGTTATATTTTATATTATTCCTTCTGTTGCCTCTGGTATTAATGGTGAGGTGGTTCAGTGGGATATGGATATTTCCTTCCCTGCCTTTATAAAATATTTTTACTTTGTTTTTTGCTCTCCTCTCTTCTAATGGTGTCCACTCGAGGTCTCTCATCATTTTATTTACACTACTACTTCTAGTATAGTCATTTGTCACAAAGCGGGCAGCTCTCCTCTGGACCCTTTCCAGTTGGTCTTTGTTTATTCGACAGTGGGGGTCCCAGACACTGCAGCCATACTCTAGGGAGGGCCTCACAAAGGTGTTATAGCATTTTTCTTTTACTTTCCTATCGCAGTTAGAGATGTTCCTTTTTAGAAATGCTAGTATACCGTTTGCTTTGTTACATGTGATATTAATGTGTTGGTTCCATGTAAGTTTTCTGTCCAATGTAACTCCCAAATATTTAGCCTCATGTGTTTCGCTCAATTTTTCGTCGTGTATAAAGTAGTCTGAGGTGATGTTGTGTTTTTTATTTGAAATTCTCAGGACTTGGCATTTATTGGGGTGGAATTCCATACGCCAGTCCCTCTCCCATTTTTGTAGACTGTCTAGATCTTTCTGTAAAATTTCTGTATCTTCTTTTGAGTTTATTGTTCTATAGAGGAGGCTATCATCAGCAAACAGTCGTAATTTAGTGCCTGGAGAGATCTTACTTGGCATATCGTTAATATAAACTAGGAATAGCTACTAGGTAGGCTGAGCTATTTTACTGAAACATGAAAAACTCTTTCTGTTTAGGAATACGGTATAGATCTAGATCTAGACCTATATGTACTAGATCTATATAACTTTTATAAGTAAGCCTAGCATTTTGTGATTTAGATCTAGTCTAGATCTAGATCTAGATTTAGAAAGTGGAAGGAGTTCCGTACTCGAGCGCCAAATACGTTGATCGCCATTGGCTACCCCAGCCCCTTTTCGCCTGATTAGTCAATCTGACTACCGCCCATTGATACAAACTGACTAGATCTAGACCCTCACGCCCCCAGGTCCATCTGACCATTCCATGTGAGTTTAAATTCCTGAACACCATAAAATTATCAAGTTTTGTTTCAGCAAACCTTCGCTAGTTGCGCTTTTCGTCCTTTTATCAAAAAGTGGCGCTCGAGAAAGGTACTCCTCCCTAGAAAGTAATTGTTAACTCACACCACCAAATGATTTTGTTTTTTGTTAGCTTGTGGAAAAGGTTATGATGGAGTTAACTAGATTGGGTTATATTAATAGGCACCTGTTAAGTGTCAAGGGAAAGAGTTCCACATGTCTCAACCACCCAGTCAAGATCAAGTATGCTATCCCTAATTCTAAATCTTGCCTTTTAGTTATTTCCTTGTCCCTAACCCTTAACCTAATCTCATCCTTAGCTCAGTCCATCCCTTACCCTTTCAATTTGTTATAGAACTGGGAGAATTTGAAGTGATTGGGATGTGTGGGCCTCTGTTCAATTCCAAGACAATCTGTACAGGTCAACAAAACACATAAAAACGACCATCAAGAGGATTAACTCACCAGAGAGCTCCCTGCGACTTTTCTCCTAAAGTTTGGTCCTTGAATTACGGTTCTGAGTCCTTTATTTGGTAAAAAATCCCTGGTTCCCATTATACAACTGTTTAGGGAGACCCAGGTTGACTTCTCGACACATTGTTTTTTTTAAGTATGCTCCCAACCAGCAACCCCATTTCTGATGCAAAATACTGAACGCAAGTGTTCTCAAAGGTATTGTGTTCCTACCAATAGATCTGCTGTCTACGACATTGTGCTGCCATTGGTTTGATGCGGGAAATCCACCCTTAAGGTAACCTACCAACCCTATGGAAATCCGTACAAATCTGGGTTGGTTGATGATAGGGATGCTGTCTGGGCTTCCACAACAGTGTGATCGATCAGTCATAGTGAAGACCAGCACTTGCTTTGATGAAATGTCAGTGCAAATTAATCTCTGGATAAATTTTTAACTAGATCAATCAAGTAGATTTCATGTAACAGTATGCTTTAAGCACAGGCAGTAAGCTCTGTTTAGTGGGGTATAGCATAGTGTTATCAGAAAATAACTTCATAAGGAAGCCATGCTGTTGGAGCTTATTTTCACCAAAGCTTTGTTAAGTGTCACATGAGGAATCGCAATGATAAAGTTACTGACTTGACAAAACAAACTGTTTGCGATGATATGACCGACAGCAGGACACTATTATAACTGGAATATAGACGTATAATGTCGATAGGATGCGCTGAATAAATGGGAGAGGGACTGGCGTATGGAATTCCACCCCAATAAATGCCAAGTCCTGAGAATTTCAAATAAAAACCACAACATCACCTCAGACTACTTTATACACGACGAAAAATTGAGCGAAACATATGAGGCTAAATATTTGGGTGTAACATTGGACAGAAAATTTACATGGAGCCAACATATTAATATCACATGTAACAAAGCAAACAGCATACTAGCATTTCTGAAAAGGAACATCTCTAACTGCGATAGGAAAGTAAAAGAGAAATGCTATAACACCTTTGTGAGGCCCTCCCTAGAGTATGGCTGCAGTGTCTGGGACCCCCATTGTCGAATAAATATAGACCAACTGGAAAGGGTCCAGAGGAGAGCTGCCCGCTTTGTGACGAATGACTATACTAGAAGTAGTAGTGTAAACAAAATGATGAGAGACCTTCAGTGGACACCATTAGAAGGGAGGAGAGCAAAAAACAAAGTAAAAATATTTTATAAAGGCAGGGAAGGAAATATCCATATCCCACTGAACCACCTCACCATTAATACCAGAGGCAACAGAAGGAATAATATAAAATATAACATCCCAAGCTCACGGGTTAACAGCCATCTTTATTCTTTTTACCCTAATGTCATCAGGATGTGGAACAACCTCCCGGCAGAAGTCCAAACACTACCGTCTGCAACGACTTTCGACAATGAATTAAAGAACATAATTATCCGTTGCAGCTACCATTGTAACTAAAGTGCGGGTTGTATTTCTGTGCACAATCTGGAAACCAAGAGATATTTATACCAGAGTTATTATGTACAAAAGATTTTACACAACTAAGATATTTTCAAATGGTCTTAACATCTATGAAGGTTTTACCCTGCTTTTAGCCTCAGAGGAGCGACGTTGAGTCGCATATAGTAGTGCAGTTGGGGGAATCGTCTTCTAGACGTGCCAACTATGAAAGAAGAAGAAGAAGAAGAATAGTTTTAAACTACTTCTCAAATTTCATAACCTGAGGTTACTGAGAAAAATTTTAAGAATGAGCCATCAACATGGCCACATGAGAGATACTTTATGCACAAAAAAACTGAGCTCTTGAATTTGGCCAGCAGTTTTAATTATCAAGGCCATGTGGAAATGGGATATGGACGGTTACGAAAACTTAACGCTGGGTTACACTTGAACATGTAGCAGAATAGGTTGTGTTACTTTTATAGAACACAAACACTTTCCCTCTTGAACTTCCCACTGAATCATGGCAATGTTTATTTATTTTTGCCATTAAGAAAAGAAAACATTCAACTTGTTGCACAATTTGTTCGGGGACATTACTAATGGGACATTCAAATTCTTCTGAAACAAGATCTGCACTTAAATGGAAACAGTAGTTCCAACAAACTATCAATGTAACTCTTTCAGAGAGGCGAACATGGACATCTTTTCTCTTAATTCTTTGAGGTAGTAGTAACAATCAAGTGAGTGCTTGTACATAAATTCATCACTAGAGATCATTGAATTTCCTTAGTGGTATGGTTTCAGTAGCTTTTATCAATTTAACCAATATGACGACAGTGAGGATTCTAGAAAGTTTCCTTCAGAACTTTATTCAAAATCTGGAGATTGACTCAATACAGATATCTTATGGTGATAGTGGACCATTGACAAAAGTACTGTTTCAGCATTTTACTGAAAATTTGGTTTTGGCTGATAGCCTACCAGCAAAAAATGCTGTAGATTGTCTGCAAATGACATTGAATAAGTTGACATCGAAGATGTCCCAACAAAAATATAATTGCAGCACCTCATCTTCTAGTTTACAACTACAAGTAAAGCTGCTTCTCAAACTAAACTGATCATGAAAATTGTCCCTCATATCCGGGTTGAAGAATTTAGAATGTTTTTTTTGTTTTTTTTTCTGTAAATCATGAACGATTCATTGATTCCTTCATATCTGCAGGGCAGCTTTGAAAAAACCAAAACAAAATATTAGAGATTATTCATCATCTCTGTACCGGAGTAAAAAAATTAAGAATTTTAGGCTTCTCTGAACTTACAATAAAATGTATTATTTTTTTGTGAGTACCCAGACCAGCTCAGGTAACCTTTTGACTGTCATAAAAGCTGGCGATATTTTGATCTGCGGGTTCTGCCAAAGGATCCACGTATAAAAGTTTGCCACATTTTATCATAGTTCCAAGCAGTGGCCTGCATCCACAATAATACCACGTCACTGGCTCCATCTCCAAGCTGAATGTTTTTGCAGCCCGTAATTTTTGTAACAGGGGCAGTAACTCATTATTAATTGAAGCGTGCTTAAAAAAGCATTGGTGTCTCCCTTTATTAGTTTGTAAGACTGGGTCTGTTAATTTTTGTGCGTGAATCAAGGAGAAAAGCATTATCCGTTGGAAACGTTTATATCTAGCTCCAGCATTAGAGCACGTGGAGTGTAGTTATAATTATCACAGCACACGATTAAAAACAAGATCGAAAGGTGCTTTAGTGCACAATGTTGATCATATATATATACATTATAAGCCAGCGACTCAGCCTATAATATTTCTGCGAAGTCTGGAAGAATTACCCCTTGGCTCTAAATAATTTTATGCCTCCCATAAAGTGCAAAGAATAAAGAATATAAGGCATACCAGGCCCACAGCTGTGTAAATTAGGGCGGGGTCCTGCCGACCCCTTTTTCCTAAAAAGCTACTGGATCACGATGCTGTCACCTCATTTCATAATCCAGACACGGTTAGCTTTCTAAACATCCTCATGGCACGATGTCACCAGCCCTGTCTCACGCAGAAATGGCATGACAACTACATCTTTAAGACATTTTAGTTGAATACATTAAATGTTCATTTGTGTTTCGTGTATTTGTTAACGTGTGTGTTTGTCATTGTGATCGTACTGCTATTTAGTGCTATTTCAAAACATTACTCGCCAGGGAGCGGTTGCATAGCTTTATATAGGCTCATTTAAGCCAACAAAATCACATTTAATCATGGATTGTGGTGTATGCAAAGAGCTTAAGGTGCAGAAAGTCCTATGTAATGGTGGGGTTTTTTAGATCACTGTTTTCCTGAAAAGGAACTCGATCACGATTGCTATCACTTCATTTCATAATCCAGACATGTACAGCTTTGTAAAAATCCATGTAGTCGTTTGCCACCGCGAGTAGACCTTTTTGACCCCTTTTTGCCCCACCCAGGGGATACAATGATTTGAGATCTTTCTTTTTGGAGGTTCGCTGCCGTGGGCATTTGTGCCTCCTTTTCTTGTTAGTATTTTCTTGTTTCTTCTGTCTGGATACAGGGGATACACTCCTAGAACTAGCATTATATAATATATCATGATTTCGACTGCTTCTTACAAGTTGGTTCAGGTTAAACATTTTATATTATTATCTGCTTGCTCACGCTAGACTTGGAATTAAGATGGTTATTATTTAATTATTTTAACTTATTTATCTACTTACATAAAATTTACTATTAAAATTTGGATGAAAATGATAATGTTGAGCTCACGTTGGGTATTTGAAAGATCGCTGTCACGCATGAAATAATAATGAGATTCCAAAGCGACAAACGGTACATCAGTGTCTTTTCATACAGTGACTAAAGTGAACTAGCTTGTTTGCTTGACAAGTACCTTTGACACAGCATCTGCAAGGAGACAAATCTTTATAAGTGACGCACTTTACACGTGGAGTGCTAGAATGTCATAGTTTAAGATTTTAAGTCATATGGGGTGGAGTTGTGAGATATTCGTAGCATTCTTTAATTTGCCAGAACGTATTTTAAGGAAATTTGTCAGCATAGTGTTTTGGTCGTTATTTTAGGAGATTCGCTGCCCTTGGCATTTACTTCTCATTTTTCTTTTCTTGTTTCTGTGTGTTTTTGTGGTAGGGATTAGTTTTTTAGAATTTTGCCTGGGCAGCGGTCTTGTTCGGCCTGATCTTCTCGACTTTCAACTGTCAAGGTATCTTTTAACGTGCGTAACGTGGACAGGGGCCCTCCGAGTTTTGCGCCCTTATCCGAGAAGACTAGGAGCTCGATCCTACCTACCACAGGATCAGAGGAAGGACCCCCCCCCCCCCAAAAAAAAAATAAAAATTCCAGCATGCCAACACCGACCGGGGATCGAACCCGGTACCTTCGGCATGAGAGGCGAACACCTTGCCTCTAGACTATCTCGTCCCCAATTTATCAGCATATGATGTGGAAAATCTAACCGTGACCTTTTCCCTAAACATAACTAAAAAAAAACAAAAAACAGACAAGGCGTGGGTGGCAGTAGGCTACGATTGCCACCGTGGCAAGAATTGGTAAGGTCATAGCATACGTACACACAGCTACTTGAATCTGAATGGTCCCAAATTCCCCGGCCCGGCCGCCTGATTTTTTTCAGTACGAGCTTTAGCAAATTCAGGAGCGGGGCAGCAACAGACCCCCAAACACAGGTCATTGGCTAAGGGATTGCTCGTCCTATCGAACACAGCCAGGGGTCCTGCATCTCTGGATTGTGCCTGATATGACTCTGAACATCACCGAAAATCCTTGAGATGTGTTGGAACTGTCCTGTGTTTGGGGGTGTGTTGCTGCCTTGCTCCCGAATTTGCTAAAGCTCGTACGAAAAAAACTCATGCGGGCCGGCCACAAAAAGATCACGTTGCTTTCAAGACTAAGATGTAATTGCTTGGAAATTCACACAATCATAGGCCCATATAATTATTGCTATCTATGTTCGCCCTTGTTCCCGCCCAAGGAGCCCATAATTATTATGTCCGTGTCGTTCAATTGTAAACCTAAACTGGGTTTGATACATCACTTTTCAGTTACATTGAATGTATTTACTGTCAGTTTTAGGGTAGTCTAACTTCACGTGGGATGTCAGAGTCGTCTGATATTGCGAACTAAATGAAAATAACTTTTATGCTGTCAACGTGTGTTTTATATTAGTTCACACCCATATCATTTTGTCTGTTTACAACAGGATTTTAAGAGGATGAGTCTCGAACAGGGTTCAGAGGAGCTCAGGCCTGGGGTTGATGACTATATTACGTTTGCAGAGTCCCTCTGTTTGCGATGTGCCAAACTCGAGAAAGTTCATGGCATTGGCAAGTTTGAAAGAAAAATAAATGCTGAGGTGAAATTCTTGAAGTCGGTAAGTTGGTGACACTGATTATATGCATGTGTGTTGTACTAATATAATGCATGAATATGAAATATTTAAACACCAGAGATGTTTAAAAATTGTATTATCACCATTTATATCTCGTGGAAAATATCCTGCAAGTCAGCTGTAGACCAGAGCTGTGTTTTTGTTGGGAAGAAAGTGTTTACATTTTTAATAACTTTGGGCATTGTTAGTTTGACGATTTTGACACCACAAAACTGTAAAATAAACAGCGACAGTAATGAACAGTTTTTCCTTAGTTTGTGCAATGGTGAAAAAATAGTGCAGTGGAATACATCACGTGTGAGCGTCATTGGAAATCAAATCATATGAAGAAATGCTATCAACAAAATAATCTGTTAGGTAAGCGTAGGTAAAACCCTGATAAAAGTAGATTAAGGTCGGCAGATGCCACATAATGGCATTTGTCAGCAAGGGTGATTGATCTTCTGGCAGCTTTCACCTGTCCCCACGTCGCGGACAATCTCAGTCGTTGGCTCCTTTTTTTTCACCAGGCAGCCGTCAAACTTAGCTAGACGGTACTGTAGGATTTAAGCGTGCGCAGTTTAGTAAAGGAAAACGTAAGAAAATTGTTATTACGGTAGCAAGAGTATGAAACTGCACGTGCGTACAGTGAATGAAAACGTGCAAATTATATACCCCCAAGGTGCATCATTATGTGTTTGAAATGTTGAAAGCATGTTAAATAAAAAACAAACAATAATTATTCATGTAAAGGGGGGGGGGGGATTAACATAGGTGTTACATTAGGTTATTTTACAGTACCCCTGCCAGATCTTATGATTTCTTTATGATATAAAATGAGACTAAATCGCGGAGACGATCATCTGTTAGATAAACAAACAGCAAGCCATCGGCAGCGGACAAGAAATTTGCTGTAATCTATTTCATGATATGTATTCCAAGTAGGACAAGAAATTTGCTGCAATCTATTTAATGATATGTATTCCAAGTTTATTGGTTCCACACATCAATCGGCGTCCGACAAGGCTGTCCGATCTCACCGACCTTATTTAACATTTTTCTTGAGCGCATAATGACAGATGACCTTGAAGACAATTGTGGCACAACAAGCGTTGGAGGAGGGAACATCATAAATCTACGGTTCTCAGATGATCATGATGGAGTGGCTGGAGATGAAGAAGAACTCGCCAACTTAGTCTGGACGAAACATCATCCAAATGGAGATCAGTGCCAAGAAAACAAAACTGATGTCAAACAGCTCAAAACCAATGAAGGGAAAGATCATGGTCAGTGGAAAAGAACTCGAAACTATGACACAGTTCAAGTACCTTGAAGCAACCATCAATGAAGAAGGTTAAAAGGACGAAGTCCTAGCAAGAGCAGCACAAACAACAGCAGCAAAACTAAAACCTATATGGAAAGATAAAAACATCTCTCTCCCTTCCAAGCTGAAACTGTTACATGCGTTGGTCCTGTCAATCTTTCTATACTCAAACGAGTCATAGATGCTAACAGTAGAACTAAAGAGGAAGATCCAAGCAGTAGAGATGAGATCAGATGTCTCAAAAGAGTACTTAGCGTCTCGTACACAGAACACAACACGAATGAAGAAGTGCACAAAACCATCACCCAGCATGTGCGTCACTACGAAGATCTTGTGAATAGTAAAAAGGAGAATGTTGAAATGGTGTGGACATGTGACAAGAGCCAGTGGACTATCAAAGACCACCCTCCAGGGTACAGTTCAGAAACGAGGAGACGGGGCAGACAAAAAAAGAAATGGACAGACAATATTATTGAATGGACAGGGGAAAACTTTGCCACAACGCAGGCCCTTGCCTGTGACCGCCAAAGGTGGAGGCAGTTGGTGCAACGTTCACCAGTGCAATGCCCCCAATACTCTGGAAGGCATTAAGGGACCTAGAATTCCAAGTTCATGGTGATGATGAGCCACGTTCCTCTGAATCATTCTTGTCAAATAAGAGGGCTGTATTGATTACGGCATCTGTTTCACAGAAAGCAAATTCTATAGAAAATGTTTAATGAAACAAGTAATACATCATTCTTTCATTCAATGCAAGAATTGTGGTCATGCTGCTTGTGATACCCTTCTTTTCCTGATCTTCATGGCTTGACAGTGATACATGTATTATTTTATAAACAGCTGTTTGAATACATGGAAATTAAAAATTGTGTACACACAGTGGAAACTGATTTTGCAAGGGGGAGGTGGGCGTTGTGGAGAGCGAGAGGTGCCAATGAAAAGGCCTGTTTACACTGGTAGGTTTTAGGAATAGAAAAAAGGAATGGGGGACTGTGCGGGAAGAACTCTCCTGGCTTTCTGGTCTTTTGTTTTCCGATTTCCCCTTTCCAAAACGCTGTTTGTTTACATTGGTCCGTTTTCTGAACAAGAAACGATGCGTATCGTTTGTTTTGGTCATGTTTCGAAGGGGGAAATCGGAAAGCCAGGAGAGTTCTCCCCACACAGACCCCCATTCCTTTTTTCTATTCCTAAAACCTATCAGTGTAAACAGGCCTTTATACAACCAATCTTTGGGTCGCGGGTGCGATGAATATAATTTTTTAAAGGGCGAAATAAAACTACCATCAAGTTTTGACATTTTATATTATGAAGCCCCACCGAAGTTTCCTATTACGATATCGGTAGACTGTAGAGTTAGATTATTGAAATTTTATTTTTAAAACTCTGTTTGGTTTCATGGAGACTCAAAGGCTCCAGGGGATGAGTACTGAAATATTGATGTAATTTTCTGCGATTAATTTGGTCACAAGGTTGGCTGTTGCTTCATGGATTCTACAGCACCTCTCTCGTATCCATGGAAAATGAGTAAACAATAAATCGTCCGATTTTTTAGAGTACGTTTTACAGTTGTTTGTAGGGAATTGTTTTTTCACTTCGCAAAATGTTGCAGAAGAAGGAAAGTGCATCCTGTTTCTTTGCCTTGGTTAGCGGCAGCTTCTTAAAGGATTGGATTTCAGGGACTGCGAAAGTAGGGAGACTTCAGTCAGTATCCAATGAATAATTTGTGCACGTCTCATGAACAGTATACATGTACACTGAAATCGTAATCTATACTATATAATAGTTTGTGGACGAGATTTTTCGTTGCAAAAGGCTTCTGAATCACTCAACACTCAGACTTCAAATTTTATATGGTGCATCAGAATGGGTGTAAAGGTGCACAGTTTTTAATAGAAGTCTCAAATCGGTGTAGTTTTTTTTTAATTGGAAATTTATTGTTTCTCCAATTTTAGATCTATTTCGAGTCATGGTTCGCCATTTTAAGGTTTCATTGACGCTGCGCATGCGCATTATGTTTGTTATGAAGTTGAAACTGAAAGACAGCGAAAGTGCAAATCCCTACCAGAAATGAGTGCGTTGTGTGCTGGTGCGCATGAAATCTGTAGTAAGGCTCTAGGATATGGGAAGTTTTCTAGACCGAATAGAGGGAGAGAGAGAGAGATAGAACTGTGGGTACACAGGTTTACCCGGATAATGCCGGGTGCCTCAGCTAGTTGATCAATAATTTGTGGGATTTGGTTTGATGACGTTTTAGAAGTGGTACACAGATTACATCTAATTGCAACACATAAACAGCAATGCAGCCGATCACTGATTATTATAATCTGTTCCTCAGATTTTATATTCTGATCATATAAATTATGATTCCAGAAACAATTTACCAATTTTCTATTAATCATAACCAGACAGTAGTATTATGGCTTAAAGCTATGGCAATTTCGCTAACATTTACATGTCGTAATTACAGAGAATTAATTGTCTTTAAGGTTAATGCCAGATTGACATCGGAAAATACGCAATAAGGATTCGACTTTGATGAGTACACCCATGGGAGAAATCCAATAAATGCTACATGCTGATCAAAAAAGAAAATAGCATTATTGATCTAGAAACGGCATCAGAGACTGGTTGCAGCAGATACCTGTTTGTGTCCTTGATAACATGATCATCAGTACCAGTGCAGGAAGGACAGGAGTTTCATTCGTTAGGTTCAACGTGGAGTACAAGTTTTTGCCCGTAAACCAAAACTTGGTGATGAATGATCACACCGGAAAATTACGTTCAGAACGCAACAGAATCAGTTCCTCCGTGTAAAGTCTATAAACTGCTGTTCTTTCTGCCTCGCATGCAGGTCTTGAACATTGAGTTAGTGGATCTAAAAATTCATTATTTAATTTTTTTACTTGCTTAATTCAGAGATTCTTGATGCTCTAGGTGTACTATGTTTCTAATATGGAAGCGCATATCCGTACAACGCACACAGTTCGATGACACAGAACACACACCAGAATACTATATTACTGACCTTGTTAATTTACATAGTTTTCAAAAAATATGAATCGACTTAGTAGCAAAACAATCCGACTTCTGCTCGGAGATTACGTGATCTGCCTTAAGAATATACTTGAGTGTACGTCGATCACCAATGGCTACCCGCCCAACCCCTTTTCGCCTGATTAGTCAATCTGACTACCGCCCATTGATACAAACTGACTGGACCCTCACGCCCCCTGGTCCATCTGACTATTCCATGTGATGTCACTTTAAGTTCGTGAATACCATACCCAGTTTTGTTTCAGCAAACCTTCACCAGTCGCGCTTTTGGTAAACGTTGTTCGGATATGCACTGTCCATATCCATACAACATGTTGTACGGATATACACTCCTTCTAATATACTGCATTGTTTACTCGGTGTAGATTTATAGTTTCCTTGAGAGAAAACCAGGATCTCAGGCACACTTTTTAATACCAAACTTTTCCAATGGCCGAAAGGGGCTAGGACGTCCAATTTCAGCGAAACATGTCATGTGATGTGGAGTAGAACGTATTGTACTGAGAATTTATAAAAGGCGAGAAAGAAATTGACATGATCCAAGTTTTGCCGATTGTCATATCTTTCGTCTGTAACTTTCATTCTAATCCCCCCCCCCCCCTCCTTTATTGCTTGTTAATTAAAACAATCGGCCATTCATCCTTCATTCTTACTGATAAGTAGACAGGCAGACAATGAATGAATGAATAAATAAATAAATAAATAAATAAATAAATAAAATAAATAATAAATCACTCGTTATTGCACTCGTTATTAGTAACTGCAACAACTGCTGAAAATACACACAATACACATTTTATTAAGAAACATTAGGGTTAATACTCGGCTTGCAACCACTGTATGTTATAAAAACTCACAGCATCATTATTTTTAAAACATCAATTATGTCATCAGTTTCAACCAATCCGATTTTAACGTCCCGTGCAAAACACGAGTTACCAGGTAGAGGATAAACAGCAGTAATAATAATAAATTTATGAAAATACTATTCACGAAAACAAAAATACACTCTGTAATAAAATTAGCGAAGTTGCTGACACATGAAAAGATGTGAATCTGTACCACCAGCCTTTGTCAGTTCTGTCTCTTGATAAATTGCGGATTTAACTGTGCAGTTTTTGTTTGACGTGTTTCGAAAGGTAATTGAATTTTGTTGCCAGCGCACACCCAGTGTGACTGGGATGGTGTCGCTTTATATCTATAGGCAAAGCATTTTTTGCTAGCAAGTGAGCTCATCTTTCTTTTGTTAGGAAGTCTCCTTCATATCTTTCAGTAGAGAACTTTCTGGTGTGTGTGTGTGGGGGAGGGGGGGTGGAGGGACAAATAACTTTGGTTGTTTTGAACAAACTACTTTAGATCAAGCATCCTAGGTAAATGCACCTCCTAGCTAAACATTTTCCCTTGTATACATTCTGTATGACTCACAAAGCGTGACCCGTTTTCATTGTTTGGCGATACTGACATTACATTGTATGTGCAGCAATTTTCATGAAGAAGAGAATCGGTTCCCACAACTTTCGCAGTGCAGGCTGAAACAACACTTAGGGGGAAAATAATGAGATTGAAGTGATGTAAACAAGTGTCGAATATTTACAGTCAAGAGGGACACTATTTATATATAGGAAAACGGGAATCTTTTCATCAGGTACATAAAATTATGGTAATTTACAACACTGTGCCAACCACCATTGCAATGATGCCGCCAAGACACACAACCTGAGGCTCACGAGAGGAAGAATTACTATCCCATATAGGTCATTATTGGCAGTGCATGCCTAATGGGACGTGGGAAATCGTGCTGGCTGCAAAATTTTCCCATATAGTAGAGGTTTTCTTGAACCTTTTTTCCGAACGACAGAAATTTATCAAGTGAAGATCATTATAAATGTGTTTGATCTGAATGATATTTCGAGTTCACACAAGAGTATCGCCTTCGATACTCATATGTATTGTCTTGGAGATATTTTTCAAAACTGGTGGTCTTGCTTTTAGTTCACCAGCATTTATTTCCGCCATTGTAGGCTCTGAAGTAGATGTTGCAGATTCAATCCTGTACATTAGCCTGGGAGTATCTTTGTGTCCTGTTGGTTTGGTACTGCAACCAGAGCATGCAGCTCCCGCGCCTCTTCCATTATTTATGCTTGTGCTGGGCAGGCTCGAGTGGTGGTGAGTTCTGCGAGGTGAAGCAAGATCTGCACTGTTGGCGGATGCAGGGAAATCTGTGATGCTGACACGCGGAGCAGCGCGTGCCGGAATGCTGCCGGGCTCTGACTGAATGGAGTGAAAATTGGCATGCAGGTGAGCTAATCGAGCTTGTCGTGACCTGTGGCTCGGCGGATGTCGCTTGTCCGTTAGCGAGAGCGTGCGCCCACATCTGCCCAGCGGCACCCGTGTATGCTTAGGGGCACCATTTGTCAATCTGCTTCCGTTACACAGTCGATCAGCCAGACTTTGAGGAGAATAATGATGTTGATGTCTGCAGCCGCCTTTTGTTTCAGTAAGACTATCACCTTCGCTATTCTGAGAAAACAGATCTTCGTCCCGATCATGGCAATGTGTGGTAGTGTCACTCATCTCGTATCTGTCATCTGGATAATGAGAAGACATGGAATCATATTTACTGGATTCGACTGCTGCAGTTCGTGGTTGATGAACAAGATTTGGACAGCGAGACAGCAGAACAATGAGGACGATGATTGACAGTGCGAGCACAGCACCTATACTAGAGCCAATGGAGACGGGGATATGCCAGCTTGTCGTAGACGCATCAACACACTCTGTCATCGGTACTGAGGTGTCATTGCGAAACATGGCCACACACACCTGAAAAAGAAAATAATATGTAATATAAAAGTATCCGCCAAATTTCTTTCCCGGTTTAGGTGATGGTTCTCTCATCCCATTTGTGATAAAAATACTTTGCCAATTCAAGATTTTTGTTTAATTCCCAGTTCAACAACAGCCAATGATCTGGGCTTCCAGACTTTACTTTTAAAACTTCAACGTTCTCACCATACTCACATTCTGTCATCTCTCTCACCCAGCCCTGTTTGTTCTGGTCTCCACTGTTAAGTCATCGTTAAACCATCTGCTGCTGTACTTATCCTATTTTAATTTTTCTTATGTCTCTGTAACTACATTTGCAGTATGTATTGCATGGAATGAGGCTGTTAGACCAATATAATCATTACCTTATAGTATGTGTCGGCCACCAGATTATTGATGCCATACGAATCAGCAGAAGGCGGCAGCATTCGACTGTGTTGGACGTATGTGCTAGCCACTCGATGATAGTGAACCCTGAAGCCGCGGACGTAAACAGGTCCGATGCCTTCCCATGCCCATTTTATGTATATGGATGAGGCAGTTGAGGACGCCACTTCTGTGTTTAACTTCAAAGCTTTCTCCTCAATTGTGTCTGTCGCCATAGTGGCGGCAATAGTAGCTGCTGGCAAGTACATGTACCTTAAATAAACAATTCAGTGTCGTTGTATCTTTAGCCTGCTTTTTCATATTAACCGTTGATCATTACAGAATCCAGTCATTTGTTCAGCAGTTTCCCAATAGTAGCACTCATCATATGCCTTTTGATCCATGTCGCATTGATTGCTCTTCGTGTTGTTAATAGTTTCAGCGTCAATGACCGTCAGAAAGTTTGGCTTCAATCATGGAAAAAGTCGCCTGGACGTCGGAAAAACTCTGTTGAAGAAAAAGTGTTCATGTTCACCAGTGATTTTTGTGCAAAGACTGCGCATCTTCAGTCTAAAATAATACATAGGTTTAATCGTTAGCTTATATACATAATTGTGGATGAAAGCCATCATGTTGGACTGCAAAAATGCATTTGTTCAGAAAACAGCCTGCAAAGAGGAAGCAGCCACACGAATTACTGCAGGAGAACTACAGGCAATTGGCATTGCCCAACAAACTGTCTCGGAAATAACCATATTGTCAGGCGTGATCATTACTGACTCAGTGTCAGCTGGTGTATTGGGCAGACAAGGCTAGCAAAATCGCTATTAGTAGTAATGCGCAGGGGCGAGGCTTCCTCATAATCAAATAATCATTGATTATCCTTCGAATATTAGTTCTAGAATTACTGTGCTTTCCAGATCGAGCCCAACTCCAAGTCCATTTAGTCAGTTCAGCATTCAGTTCTACCTCGCTATTTGCGTTTGTTATATAGTCCAACACCCCTCACCGAAAAGCATCTTTATAGGGACCTACACTTTATGAACTGGTCCATAATCAGTGATTAACAAAGACAAAGAGGACTTGACTACACCCAGAAACTATCTTGAGCATAGCCTGTATTCGTCGACGCGGCCCCATAGACAGCAGAATAGTGGGGATAAAAATAGGCTCATAATCAAAGTTTGACCTGATTTTACTTAGATTTAGGCCTATACATGTTTTTCACTATGCGGTCGTTTTCATCCTAATCGAAAGGTTGAGTGAAAGAGTTTGTGTAGATTTTTGTTTGTTTGTTAAAGGTAATCTGAGAATGATTTACTCTACGCACACAACAAGAGCAATCAAAGCATAATAATATAGTCTAGATCTAGACAACTGTGATCAAAATCAGTCGAACGTATCAAGAACACCACTTCACTTGATAGGTCGAGCGAACCTATACCGCAGCGGTAGACAGCCATTTCTCCGAGATCGCTGCACATCGTTGTGTCACAGAGAGGCCACTTAAGCACTTTCTGCCATTTAACGTTAATGGGTCCTTTTCCAGAAACTTTATGAGATGGTAGAAAACAAAATCTCTGGCTATGAATATGACAATGAAAACTTGTCGTTCAAATTATATTTTTTAAAAATGAACGAAAAATAGGCGTTTATAAGTCTGTTAGTATGAGTGAATGGTATTTTAAGATTAGTTTGGCTTGTAAATTGCTGCATTCCTGTCCTGTTGACAAGAATAGTCCGCTCTTTAGATTTTGCAGTGCCTCCCAAACGTTTCATTGTTTTAGTCGCTGCATTTAGATGTAAATATGGTGTAGCGATACGTCCTATTATGAGGATCTTACTGGCTTAAACTTTGATTACCCTCTGCAGAGGACCAAGCTTCGCCCCTGGTAATGCGAACAGCCTCCTGCTCAGGCTTATTGAAATTCTGCGATTTCCGCGAAATTAGATGACCTATGAGCTGGCCAGGAGGAGCGGTTTATCTCCAAGGCAGAAAGACAATGAGCTACCACGAAGCAAAGTGTTAATTGAAAGTAAACTCCATTAACTATACAGGGCACGAGGAATACACCAACAAGATGAAATGTCCATTCTTCCCCGGAACGTCAATGTATCGTGATCAGAATATAATAGGCCAGTGTTCACTCGAAACAACCCTCACACTATGGGCTAATCGAAGGCCAAGGTAGCCCTGCGGCACTTCATCTACATGTAATCCTTTCTGCCATGTCCTACAAAAATACATTCTGTTGTCAAGTATGTGGCAGCAGGTTGTGAACATGGAGCTCAAGTTCTTTGTCTCGAGGAAAAATTAGGGAATCTCACAGACCTGGGGATACCTTCAGCATTCCTTAAGAGGGTAGGAACTGATGCTTGACCAGAGGGACGCAGAAGGAGAAACAAAAAAAAAAAAAAAGGGGGGGGGGGAGGGGGAGGGGGGAGGGAGGGCAATAATAAAGATAAACTTGCACTCTTACATAAAAATGTTGTCCATTGATATAGTTCTATTTTATATGCTGAATGCCATAAGAACATAATTTATGATCTTCACTATGATGGCCACTTAATAACTTTTGGTTGCCAAATCATTCAACAAATCTGACGAGAGGATTCTGGCTGTTAAGTTCGATGACCTAGTGATGGTACTGCAGTTGTAAGTGCTTTCCTGTTTGATTAAAGCACGCTTTCTTGACGCATGACACCTAAAAAAGTAACAGTTTGTCATTAGTGTCCTCCATGGCGACACATGTACAGTGCCGTGAGAAGAGGTTGGGAGCTGTCGCAGTCGAGAACCTCTCATTTCCGTCCCTCATAGATAAAAGTGCCCCATAATGGAAACAGCGCTCGTTAGAGTACACTCAGATTATTTTAGAATCTGGGCATGCATCCATGTCATGACGACAATGTTCCAAATTCAGCACAAAGTAGAGTTGAGCAAAATGCTCTACCATTTTTCCCTTTACAAAAAAATAAATAAAATTATATTGAATGATTTGACAACAGACTTACAGTTAACTAATTCCGTGATGTTTCAACATGGTATTTTCCTTGAAATTCACCCTGCACACATTTTATCTCTATTAAGCCCCAGCATACCCAACCGTCTGTCCCTCTAAAACATACGGACAAACATTAAAAAGCAAAAAAAAAAAAATGAACGAAAGACAGCAAAAATTTTGTGTGAACAAAATAATGTTCAGAGAGAATAACATTTGCAAGTGTAAGAAACGGCACGGTTTTTACAGTATTCAGTGTATTTTCCCAAACAAAAGATACGCACTTGTTTAGAGTCATGCGATTGCTGAAAGCCAGCAGACTTGAGTTTTGTGATTGATTGAACTCAGAGTGCTTCTTGTGTTCTCAAGAAGTCAGGGTAATGATAATTATTGTCATTAAACGGACGCTCCCTTATGAAACGTTTGAGTTATCACGGAGAGAAAAATGGTGTGTCATCTTCAGTGATATTAACGAACCATGCACATCTGCGACATTCTTTGGGAAGATCTATGCATCGACATAGAAATTATAAACCTAGAGAGACAGAATGTAATCTCTCCGTCGAAATCCTGGCACTTGACATCAGTCGCACATTCAGAAAGACTAACTGGGAGAATCGCGATGTCAAATCAGTTTGACATATTAAGTATAATGGACATTCTAAATTTTAGCGTGGAAGACGGCTGAGCTTCAGTTTACTTGAACAGGTAAGTAATTATTTTCGGTCATATAAACAGGCCGATGTTGTTCTTGTTAGTTTAGAGGTTGCAGGTGATATTTTATGGAAATCTTTATGCTGTCGTCAATATTTTGACTCTCTGTCGATAGGTTGCAATTGAGCAGAAAAAACGAACTGCCATTAAAAGAACATAGGCTCACTGAATATTTCTGTCGTCGTGAAATGCTGTTATTTTTTTAATTTTTGTATTTTATAGTTTTTGGGACATTTGTCTTAGTGTCACTGCAGTCCAATTACAACTGGAGCAGACACGTCGCCGCCTCATGCAACGCCGGTCGGCAAGTCTGGTGAACTGCGACTGTTTTAGTTATAAATGCTTTTTGCAGAAACTTTTTTTTTGTTTGGTTCGTTAAGTTAAGGATGAGCAAAGCCATTTTCTCCCCCAAAACAAATGAAATCAAGCTGTCTGACACAATTTGAGCAATTTTTATAAGTCCTCCGAGAGTTACGCAAAGTTACTTTTCCAGTGAATTTAGCAGACTCTTCCGTTTGGTTTCTTTTTTCGCTGCCTAAAGAATGGCGACATTTCAAAGATGGAAGGGTTTGCCTACCTTTTGAAAGATGTAACGTTCAGGTTTTGTTTAAAGAGTTCCCCATTGTAAGACTCGTCCTTTTTACTCTCCCCCTCCTGAACGTAAAGCAAACTCACGGCAATTACTTCAGTATTGACATTGTTGTTGGCATGATCGATGACACACCTCACCTACTTCTATTGTAGAGTATGGAGATCGATTATACAACCCTACAAACTTTCACCGCTGAAAAGATGACGGGATCGATTTCAAGATGGCTCATACTCGTATTCGTAATTTTTTGAAACTGTTACCCGCACGTACATTAAGGAATAAATCGTACCGGAAATGCAGACGCAAACACAGAACACAGTAACAGCAGTTTCCTTTATCCTATATTAAATATCAGCTAATGTGTCTTCAATGTAGGAAAGCTTTTGAGGGACTGCAGTAGACGATTATGTCTGTAAAAAGAAAAAAAATCTATTAAATACTATTCCAGTTACATTGCCTCGTATGTGGCTGTTGAGACAGCGAGGGGCTCAAACTACTCAACAGTGGTGTTAACTCTTGTGTGACATGGATGTTAGGGTACAAGAGAAATCAGGCGCACTCGCACTGTTGCTTTCTCCACGTTGCTATTATTTAAAAAATGTGATTTTGAAGAATTCAGCACCGCCAAATTTTTGTTGTTGTTGTTGTTAGTCTCATTAGAGTTAAGAAATTAAACATGCCTTTGCGCGCTGGAGAAAGAAAAGTTTCATGGCAGTTAAAGACGTGCAATTATATACATTTTTTTTCTTTTGAAATTGACTAACTACAAAACTGGTACTAGGTGATTCTCTTCCGTATTCATTTCTGAAGAACATTACAGCTACTGATAAAGTAATTTCATTGAGTGAAGCGCGTAGATTGAAATGCAATGTAAGGTTTCAAGAGTGCAGGAATATCATAAGGGTTTTTTTTTAAGGAGGAGAAGAGCGACAGAGGAGAACCACTGCTATAGAGGGTCTTTGCGAGAACAGTGTTTGTGTCTAGGTACTTCAGCAGGCAGGAAACTTGTTTGTGTGATGAAACGGACACTCCAAGTCCCCAGTGCAAATAAAAATCATCGGTAAACTGTATGTCTTGGAAATTCACAGAACGTGAAACCATCTGTGGGATTGTTGCATTACCCATAATTTTACCTAATTATCTAAAAAAAAAAAAGACCTATCTGATCTTAAAGAAAAAAGAATTGAACTTTAAAATTGGCAGCTTTTTATTTCCAGGTTTTCAGGAACAGTTCAAGACTTGTAGAACTGATGTATGGGGTAACAGGTAGTGGGCACGTGATGTGACAGCAATAGTGGCTTGTTTCTTTTTTTCCCCTATAAACTTTTTTTTTCCATTGAGAAATGTGCATTTCACTCCAGAGAACAGTTGTAAACACATACATAATGTTCACTTCGCTGAGTTTTACGTTAAGGGCATAAAGTAGCTAGGGCACATTTCTTACAAACACATATTAATTTAGATCGTCCTGATCTACTTTTCAGGACAGTATGCAAGCACTGTAAGGAACAAGCTGAGTAAAATCATTACTTGCGAAATTTGAACACTCCGTTCATGTACTAGCAACAATGACAATATAATAATTATACATTGCTCGAGCACAGGTGGCGCCGGCATGCCAGTGTTTCATGCCACTTCAGCTTCCTATCGCACCCTAGCTTTTTAATTACCGCATGCGTCGTGACGTGAAAAAAAACATAATTAATCACACAATGAAGTGAGCTCATGAACATGTTCAATGTAACCAAGGAATCCAAATTTCAAAATCCTGCCGTTCCATTATATCTCTGCTGATATTTTAATCTGCGACATCATAAACAATTGCGGACAGGTAACTATCAAGTAAGGCGCAATACTTATGTTTTAATGAGCAGATGAGCAATGATTAAGCACATTATGCATACGCGTACATTTTCTGGCGATTTAAACATCAGATGTATAGCATTTCAGACATTTAGACATAATCATGACCAAATTCTCGGCATTTACAATATTGATACGAGTAAGATAAACGTTTCTAAAAATAGCGAGTCATAGAATGTCAGCCGGACGTGGGAGGAGATATGATGAACTGCTAACGGCTGTCTTTTGTGGTGATCCCACCTTGAATTTATTTTTTGTGTGTTTGTCCACATGCGCTAAAGCACAGGCCAAACGAATGATCTATGCTTTTACAGTTAATGATGTTATCATACTGAATTAGGAGAACTGATTTCCCAGCATTTGTCCGTTCATGCAGTATGATGTAATCGTTTATATGGGCACCAGCTGTTGAAGTCAAGTGGCCACCATACATTATGATCTAATTTTAGTATTCCAAGTAGCATCGCATACGACGCAGTAGTATCTTCAACTTAACCCATACCCTGCGCGCTACCCGTAAAGCCCGCTGCCCCGTCAGTGACCTTACTCACGGAGAATCTTATCTGGGGTCACTGACCCGTGCCGCTAGACGATGACCACATACGCTGTCCACGTGGTTCGGTTTTTATTGATCGGTATGAAAACATTCACTGCTATGCCTTATCACGCTTGATAATGAATTAACCAGCAAAACTTTAGTCTGTCAGTCTCTAACCAATGATCTGACTTATGATTCCAAACTGACAGCTGTAGTTTTCGTGAGAACGAAGCATGATAACTAGCCACGCCCTCCCAAGCCCTACACAAATGGTTTCATCCTGATTGACAGTATACTAATAAACCAATGTGGGCATTTGGGGCAAAGATTATTTCAGAGCTTGTTTCTGATTGGTTCTTAGATACAGACAACTCCAGATGGTGGTCAGCTTGTGAGAAAATGAGATAATATTGCAAATTTGTTGAGCAACAGTTCGCATGTCGATGTTACATCTTTTGAAAGTGTGGGGAGAGCCTTTGAAAGCTTAGTCTTTGTGATTCCGACCAGTGGTTCACTGGTTAACATGTCCATAAGAGATACAGTGAACAATAACACGGTGGTTACGAATCAAAAAGGTCAGTGACCCGACGCCTGAAAATAGGGCTTGCGCATGGCGCGGTCAGCTTGACCGGGGCGACTTTTGCCGCCCGTGCGGCGTGAGCGCTTGCAAGTCAATACCGACTATTGCCGCCCTGCGGAGGGTGAGGGTTAATATTATTATTATTTGGAAATGGGCATTAAAACTGACCCTTTGTTGTATAATGTGAGCCTGTAACACCGGTTTCATGAGTGGAAAGAAATCTTTACTATAATACTAATGACAGTCGTAATTTATCCTTTGAACACTGTTTGCCCGCTCATGTCGGGAAGGAGAACATGATTTGGGCAAGTCAGAGTGTAAGGAAAGGGCATTGGTGAGGGTGGAAAAGGAGAGGTGGGGGGGGGGGGTGAAAGACAAAGGAATGAAATTGGACATCAGGAAAAACAGACATAATGCCCTAACTCCGTGAGGAAGGGGGGCGGGCAGACAGCAGGCGCAATTTTGGGATGTTCACCTTGTTTTGTAACGACTAGGGCTGAGACATTGACAGACAATAGGTTGGTGATTGCTGAATGAGTCAATGACCTCGAAAAAAGGCATGCTGAGTAGGAACTAGCTCAACAACAGATGCCGCAGCATAATGGCAATGATGATCTGAAGCCCCGATATGATGTAGTGTATTTGTTGGTAGCTGTCCAGTGAAAAGGTTCATTCCCAATTTGTGCACAAACGTAAACGACAGGTAGAGTGTGCTTAAACAGTTTGCGCAATTCTTAGAAAACTCGAAACTTGGAGTAATTTCCTTTCATGGTGTTCAGCCCTCATGGTTCAAGAACACATGAAACCCGTAGAGTAAAGTCGGGTAATTTCGCCACTTCGAAGCAGGTATGCTTGATTTCATACTTCCCTCTTAATGTGTGTGACCACCGTGACACAAATCAAGCTGGCAACACAGATTACCCAGCCAAAACGCTAGCTGATGCATGATTGGTTTGATCAAGTTTCATTTCCTATATTTTTCCAGACATATTTTGCATACTTGACTGTCGGGTAAATCCGCCACCATATCGGGCAAATCCGCCACCACATCGGGCAAATTCGCCACCGCTATCGGGGAAATTCGCCAGGCCTGGCGGCATTATTTCACCTTGTGTAATCTCTTTTAGCTTCTTTTTTTGTTGGGTTTGTTTTAATTTCCTTTTTCTTTTGTGCTTTCTCTAAACTGTAGTTTTGACTGACTTTGTAACCACAGTTCCCATCTTCAACAGAAATTGGCTCTTAGTCAAGGGAAACCCAGTATTAGTAGCAGAAATTACCTTGTCCACAATTCATTTTCTATCTTTTCCGGGATATTCCACTCCCTCCCTGCTTTCCTGGAGATGTTTGAGCGCCCAGATACGTGATTGGCATTTGTTTTCCCGGGGATTTTAAATGTTCGACCACCTTTAAAGACCCTGAATGGCTTTTAGGGGACGTTCAAATATAGTCTTACATCTTTTTTTGGGACTTTTTGACCCCCCCCCCCCTTCTTACACTTTTCTTACATTTGCTTCCCCCCCCAAATCCCGTATATTACAATAATACATGTAATAATTATACATTTCACACGTAGTCTTTCTTACAAATGAGGGAAAAATGAGACTCATGTCAAAGTCAATGTCAAAATTGCCTTACCTTAGTTATTATGTTGTCTAATTTTTTATTCCTTTTTATATTCTCACCTCACAAGCCAAACAGCCCCCCCCCCCCCATCTTCCGATTATCTTTGAACGTCCCCTTTCTAAATTAATCATCACGGGAATATTTATTATAGACATATTTGCTGGTTTTACCCATGTTTCAAAATAACTAAAGCACTACAAACAACAGCAACAAGAAAATTCAAGCTGGCGAATTTTACCGGCAGTTTGGCGAATTTACTCGGCTAGGCTAACAAGCATAAATAAACAAATTTGAAGATAATTTTAGATCTAAGGCAGTTAGACGATAATCTAATGCAGTAGAATTGAGTTCTTGGAGTGATTCAAATGGACAGAATCTAGGACAGAATACAAGCTGCTTTAAAAGTTAATAAATGTTTGCAATGAAAGCAGTAACAAGAAAAGAACAAAACACAGGAAGTTCAAATGCAAGACAGACAAAAGCAGGGAAAGCAGACAACTGTGAAGTGGCATGCACTCGTAACCCCGACACTTTTCGCTGAACGCCTGTCTCAAAATACTCTGATTGGCTGAAGAAAAAAGATGGTGAGACTTATAACTATAAATAGCTTGACACTTGTACTCGACTGAGACTGGGAAGAATGGGTTATTCCATTATTAATGTGTTGTGGTAGTGGAGGGGGCGAATTTACCCTCCCGGTGAGGCTACCCGAATTTACTCTGTGTAAAAATTTTCTTTAACCATGTCAAGTCGCCCAACGCCTGAAAATATTACCAAGGTCATCTGAATCATGTTAGCAAACTTTCGAATATTTTCTCTGCACGGTGAGACCAAGCTTATGAATTCTTCTGCGCCACGGCGAAACTATAAAATGAAGTGTAATACAAGCCTACTGGTTACTTTTTCTAACTTACCCAGCTCCATGGACGTTTCGAAGAGCAAAATTAGGTTGCCTAGAAATTGCCCATCATAATGGCAGCTGGTGGCCGCGAGGGCTAAAAACTGACTTGACCGTAGTACTTACTTGATGTTCTCTACATACAATGTGGTTTCCTTCTTCAATTTTCATTCACACACGATGGCAAGAAATAAACACTCCAATAGCTCAGCGGGCTTCAACGCCCATTTCTAGATGATTTAATAATACTGCCCACATGCAACGCGTGCCAGTAGTTCAGTTTCAGATCCGTAACACACTACAGTATAATATTATTTTCCAAAGTATGTTTCTTTGCCTGTTTTCTGAGGAATACACCAGGGCCTGTCCACCCGAATAGCGTACACAGCACGTTGTTGCAGGGATGCTCACTTCGTGCAAGAAAGGGTCAACAGATTGTTCGAATCTTATACGTGTGTGTGGACCCATTTACGAAAAAAAAATAAAAATTCTTGTATGATTTCGTTGGGCTGGGTGTTTGTTTCCATTTTCTGAATACATGGCAGCATGAAGAATGACAATACGCATAATGTAGATGCGGCAATCTGGTCATTGTAGAATCATAAAATTTAATATTTATTTGAAACCAGGGCAAACAAATCGCAGAGGCGCCCAAGTTAAAAGTTTTTAAAATCTACTGGTTGCCGTTCACGCATTAAAATCTAGCTCTGGACAACCCCAAGCCCAGTTCTACCCCGCCTTGGCCGTCATCTATAAGATGGCATCAATTTTTATTTCTCAGATTTAAGGAAAAAGTATACTGTATTGTATTTTGCGATGCGGAGTTAAGCGAGATCAGTTGCTCGCCAAGCTTGGCGCCCCTGTTGCCAAAAGTTGATTAATATTAACATTAGTATTTTTGCAGACATCCCACCCTTCACACGGAGACCGAAATACAAGAAAGAAAAAGAAGGATTGTTGTAGAAAGCAGACCTGGGCATTATTACAAAGACCTATAGTATTTATTTTGACAGTGTATCGAATAGAATCCCATCAATTTTATCTAACTGTATGCGCAGCCTTTGTGATTAAATCTGAGTATGAGTCGATAATGTAACTGTACGACGAACAGCTCTGAAAAAGACGCAATCCAGAAGAAAGAAATCTAAATCTTGAGTATGAGTCGATAATGTAACTGTACGACGAACAGCTCTGAAAAAGACGCAATCCAGAAGAAAGAAATCTGTATACATAATATTAAGGGTCTCCCGAAAACATGATATACATTTCCGTGAGCATTAGAAACATTAACCGACAGCAACGAATCCGACAGCTGTAGTGTTAATCCTGAACGAAAAGTTGAGAACGTATTTTCACATCTTACCGTACTATAATTTGTGATTGACGAAATATTATAAAAACCACAGAAAAACTGTGGGGTCGCAGCAGGGCTATAAGCAATGTTAAAATCGGGCAAAAAAAAAAAAAAGTTGTATGTAGCGAAACCCTGTGTGAGAAATAAAACCCAAACGATACAAACTAAAGAGAAGGCACATACATACAACTTTTTTCTTTTTGCCCGATTTTAATATAATTTGTGATACATACAATGTTTAAGACAGGATTTTCGAAATGCACGCCTTCGTTCGAATCAACCGCAAAGGCGTTGGAAATTTGAGGCGGGCTTTCATTTTCAATCGTATCTTCATTATTTCCGAAATGTATGTTGAGCAGTGGAACTAAAACAAAACAAAACAAAAAGTATGTTCAGTATCAGCATTGTAAAACGCATCAGTTACAAACAATTGCACGCCTCCATTTGTCTTGGAACATTTCAGATTTCTGAGCCAATGGGTTAAAGACAAAATTTGGCTGTTGGAAGCTGCCAGTCACCTCTTATCCGTTTCTCCGGTTGTTGACATTTAATGAGCTAGCAGCGCCCAGGCCCTTTGGCGGACAGGGGAAAGGGTAACTGCTGGCTAGTAGGCCTAGTTTTCCACTCCCACATAGAGATGTTTTTTTTCCCCGTCTAACTTTCTCCTTCTATCTCAAATATCATAAATGTGTAGATAGAGTTGGTGGATCGCTAGTAAACTACAGTGGCCCTCCACTTACTATATGTCACCATGAAGAAAGAAAGTTCTGAATAAAACCTCAATGAAGCCAGTATGTCTATTACGCATGTCCATTATTAATACCGTCTTTTTCTCATTTATCGCTCACAGTTACATGCTTTCATAATCACTTTATCTTGTCAGTTGCATCTTTATTTCTCTATGCCTGAGTTATTATCTTTCCCTTACATTTCCAATAATTTCCAACGATAATAGACGTCGTCAGTGTCAGAATAAGCAGACTTGTTTTTTACCGGCAATCTAATCGACCACTTTGAGGTCATTCACATGCATTACACTCTCCGCCAGTCGTCAGCCCTTGTTTCCTGTCCTTACCAGTTTTGGCAGCGCAGGTCCTTTCTCAGATCTCCGCCAAGTATCTCTCTCATTACTATTCTCAGTGCTTCGTGGCATCTCATCAAGCATTGTTCCATCCTTCTGACAATGTGCGTGCTTTGTAGGATTTGGTCAATACAAATTAGAGGATGTTCATTTGAAATCACGACTTCAGTTACCCGTGTTGAATGAGCGCTAAATATCAAAATCCATTTTCAGGGACATTTACGAACGTGTTTTTGGTGTGGTGACAGCTGCTATCTGCTTCTTTGTTGAGGCGATCACAAACTTTGCAGCATTATCCTCTATTTGATCGCAAAAGGAGGCTTTTGTAAATCGACACCACATCATGCTGTTTGAGCCATTTCAGTCAGAGTGTTCGGAATTTGTCGCAGAGTCCATGGACAGTTTTAACACTTCTCTGTGAATTCTGTAGAGGGTTGCCGGGATTCATATGAGTGGTACTCGACAACATCGTCATTATCTGTATGATGACCTATGGAACTGGAAAAAGGAAATCGATAGCAAGCAGTGTCGATAAAATGTGAATGAGATGACCTCGAGTTTAAGGTTTAATATGATAGAGCATTCTCTTTAGAGATTCCACTGTATTCGCACAGGACCCATATATATCCACTCATCAGTCTGTCCGTTCGACAATGTATTTGTCTAATGACACGTGATACATTGTTATACTGGTCCAGCCTATGGCCCCAGAGATATTAACCGTGCCACAGCCGTTAGCCGATTAAATCAACGAGTTTTTCAAAGCAGGCGCTGCCCGAGTAGATGAAATCAGCTTTCTAGAAGTGTGCAGTTTATGAGGGTTTCCAGGTCAACGGGGGGTCCAATACCATACCGACCACATGCAGCTAAAAAACCATTGGCAGAATACGGCGGATTTCCCCGGCAGCTGAAAGTTCATAGCGGCCAGTGGTGATTTTCTACTGTAAACCGCTACACAACCCCCCCCCCCCCTTCCACAAACACACACACACAAACACCACCAAAGAAACAAACAGCAGCAACAACAACAACAACAAAAAAAGGGTCATGATTCAATCACATGTTTTATGATCTTGCTTCTGAATGCTGTTTAATTGCGTGGGTTTGTCACGTGGTTCTTCAACTAATTAATCACGCTTTAATTTATTTATTAAGACGAGACCACCATGTCAAGCGCCAGTCTGATCGTTCACACGCGACTGATCCAAATATTGCCCCGCAGACGCTGTGAATTGTACAGTGCTGTGAACAATAGCACTTTAATGAGAACAATTGGTGCGTTTTTTTTTTTTCAAGCTTCAGAATCTTAAGTTCTTCAATTTTAGAATCGGAAATAACACACATGTATCGAGTTTTGATCAGATAGCGACTTGATGGGCCAACTAGCGCTGTTCTTCAGAAAGTCATATTTGCTCATTATAGGTGACCCAAAATCGTTGTTTTCTTGAAAGAAGCCCATCTCCGTCCTCGTGTAGAGATTTGGGATGCAACAAATCATGGAAAGGTCATTATATCGGATATCTCCCCACTGCGCTGTTGAATTTGAATCTCAACATCTTTGACATAAGGGGCAAGCACCAGTCACGTTGTTGCAGTCTTATCGCATAGATCATGCAGAGTCAAATGTATATAACCTTGCATCTTCTCAGTATTGTTTTTTTCTTCTAAAGAACAACTAAAATAGAGCGTTACAATTCAGATAATTTTCATCCTTTCCATCACTTCGTCTGTTAACCCAGTTAGATGTTAATGTGCGAAAACGGACGCGCCATGGAAACGATTTAGTAGGCCAGCTAAGTCAAGTAAGGTTAGCCAAGGGATCTTATGTTCCAGTGGATTTGAGGTTGTCCTAAATTAAGCACACGGACAGACAGAATGAGAGCACGGATGAAACAACCCACAAGAGAGTCATAACGGCAGAAGAGAAGCGCGAGACAGCGCGGACGCAAAGTGACCAAGAAGTACATCCACCGCAGCTACTGCCCACACCCATTCCGTGGAGACACCTTCATGCTCGGATGGATGTCCTAAGCCATCTGTGGACGCACTGACAAGTAACCCACCCCGAGGGATGTCGGTTATCACAGCATGCGATGGGCGAACAACAGATTTATTGATTCGAAATGTAGAATAAAATGTAAGTTACAAAAGCCCGGTGTCAGTACAAAGTGTACTCGTTCATACATGCATGGACAGATACACCACACTCATACATTACACAAGTGTATACTTAACAGTCCTCTCAGAAATCACTGTCACAGTCTTTCCTCTTGCCTTCTCCTACTGGCTACTACACCCACGTTCATCTGTTTTTTTTTTGTTTTTTTTCGCTTGGGATATGGACACATCAACAGCCGTTTAAAACGTGAATTTTTTCCACATGTTGTACGTCATACTATAATGGAGCTAAGGGTGAAAGTTCTGCCCTCAAAGACCCTTTTTGGGAGGGCTCCAAAACTCTGGAAGCATTCTCATAGCCTATAACTCGACTTATTGTGATGTAAGGGGATAATATAAAAATGCTACAAACTCTGGGTAATTTGTTCATTTTGCATAATTCACACGTAAGATTCGCAACAATCGCTTCCGACTCCATACTTTTAGAACAGGGACGCGCTGTTATGATCTATTTTTAGTAACGTGACGCAGTTTCCCTCATCGTTCATTCGCTGAAAGAAGCAAATTATGGATTAACAAAAACATGGATCGCCTGTAAACTTTAGTGAAAAAGGGTAAACAAACCCCAGAGCTGGCGCGGAATCCGAGTCGATACTGATTCTATCATTGTATTCTTTTGTCTGTGGAAGGAACTTATATTTACTTTGTGTCCTAGATCTAGAAAATAATAAAGATATTTTTTCCGTTCAGGGCCGGGTAACTCAGCTAGTAATAATAATTATGCTCCATTTCAAAAGTAAGTTTTGTATGCATGAAGAAGTTGTGATGAAATTTTATTTTTGCGAACATGATGGAAATATTGCCCTCGTAATACAGAAATAAAGTTGGAAAGTGTCGCTTTCTATCCTGCAGTGGAGAACGCAGATAAGGATCAGGTCTAGGTCGAGGAAGGGAACAATTAAAAAAAACAACAACAACATTTTTGTGAGGCAAGCTATAGAAGTTGCCACTTACAAATCGCTCGACAGATGGGGGATTAACAGTTGCAAGCCATTGTTAGGGCAAAAAATCTGCGTCAGAGATCGACCAGAGCTGAAGAAACAGCACTGTTGCGATTACACAATCAGGGATTTTGGTAATGTTGAACTATATTTCCACCATTTTTAATGCTTTCAAGACGGAAATGATAACGCTGTCACCTGGCATGGTACACAATTTTAAATAATTTTATGGGTAAACCAGTTTTTTTTTTTTAAAACTAGATGAGGTACCCATCTATTATCATTCATTCATCCTTATCATATGTCCAGTCCAATTCCACTTTTGTTGTAGAATGAATTTTACTATGCCCGTTAGCTTTGTTTGTTTGCGTATTTCGGCATGGGGAATTTTATCGCGTAGTCCGATGTTAAGCATTCTTCTTTCCATTGCCCTCTGGGTAGTTCTTAATATTATTTTTTCGTAAGCAGTTTTGTAATCGACCACGTTTGACAACCATAGGTAATCGTTGGAATGATGCACTGCTTGAATACTTGTCTCTAAAGGGACATTGGCAACCACGGACAGGAAAAAGAATAGGAGAACGACTAGGAAGAAGCTGGCAGGATGATGTTAAAAAGAGAGGGGGAACAACCTGGACGGGGAAGACATTAGACAGGAAGGAATGGAAGTCATTGTCGGAGGGCTACATCCTGCAGTGGATGGACAATGCCTAGGTGAAATTGAAAGGTGAAAGCTCAGGTACCCGGCATTTTCCGGGATAAACCCGTGAACCCATTGTTCTGTCTGTCTCTCTTTTTGGTCTAGAAAACTTCCCATATAGTCATATACTACAGTCTTACTTAACTACAGATTTCACCAGAGCACCATGCACTCATTTGTGGTAGTGAAAATGCGCGCACGAAATTAAACGCATAGTTAATATCATTTCCGGTGGGGTGGGCTTACGACAGGGAGGCAAAACAAAAATCATTGTATTTTACATTTTTACAACTTTTTATTTGAAAATACCTGAAACGTGAATCAACACAATGAGTCGATACAAAACCGATTGGGCTGGATTAGTTGACAAGAAAATTAATTTTATAATTGCTGAAGTTGTCATTTAGCGAATAGCGAAGCGCACCAAAATTGCGCCACAATGAATTACTCCGGCTACTGCAACTACTTCTTTTTCATAATAAGATTCCTCCAGGCACCATTAGATGACTTCGTCTTTTTTTGTTTTGTTTTGTTTTGTTTTTTGTTTGATTATCTTAATTTGATTACATCGTCCACAAAATCCAATTTCTGGTAATGGCATTGTTATAGTATGATTTATTTATCCCACAAATAGTTTTGCCAATATTGCTGGTTACTTCACTGGGAACAGAATCCAACTCGTCGTTGCAATAAGAGGCAGAGACGATCCAGAACTAAGTGGACGTCCAATGTTTTTTATGTGGAGAACAATAGCTGCTACGAAGGGTCAGGCATAATTGTATAAAAGCTGGAAAATGTGCTCGGAATCAGAGATCACATATTAGTGTGGCATTTTGGGTTTTGTTTTGACATTACAAAGAAGTATTTTCAAAACACAAGACGGAGATCTAACACTAACAGATACATGTACAAAATCACAGATATTTTTAATGCCGAAGCACGACTCACATAATTATCTCTAGGTTTAACCAGTTTTGCCACTGTCACTGCAAAATGATGTCAAGTGTCTGAAGCCACATAACTGTGTTGCCAATATCGATTTACAGGAAGTCCCCAGTTTTATTATTTCCATGCCTTATGACACGATTCGAAAACCAGTCCCACTGGATTTTTGCAAGATCGCACTACAACTATGCAAAATTGGGCCCATAATGTATAATATGTCGACAAAAAGTCTTTGCATAATTTAGAAGTTATCCTTTAACGTTAAAAAAAAAAAAGGATTGATGCGTGTTGTAGATGAGGATAACACCACCGGATGATTAAACAGGTAATGAACATTTTGGACGGCAGGATATTGGATCCTTGTGAGTGACCAGAATGAATTACTACATGTATAAGCGCTGCAGAGTTTCTCGTTTTCATTTTGAAAGGAGCTGGGTTTTGCAGACGGCGTCCAGTTTTGTCATTACCATCACGTGGACGATTGTTTTTAAAACATAGTATTGCAACAAATGTTTGGTTCTTCACATGAAAGTACCAGCAAATACACTTTAAGAATTTAAGACAGTGATGGCCACTTCCCGTGTTTTCTGTCAGGAATTTGCAAGTCTGGAGGCTAGCAATGCTCCATAACAAGGCATTCACGTATCGAATTCACTATACTGCAGTAGGTAGTTGAAACCAGTTTAAAGGGCAGGCAAAACTTTCAGCTTCCTACCGTCCAGACCTCAGGATCAGGCGCTTAAACTCGGAAAATCTGAGCCAAGCGTTTGCGCGTACTGATTATGTTCTGTTCATAATCTTATTGCCAGCGAAGCTGTTCACGAAACAAAGCGACAGGGCAACATGCATCTTTTCTTTTGTTCCAACCCAATTTTCCTTCGGTGCGGTATAGTGTGTGCTGGAGTACAATATTTTTGGTGGCTTGACTAATATCACATTTTACTTTGTCGATGTCCCATCGTATCTCATGGGGAAATCTCGCATACTGATTCAACAGTGTACGAAATATTTTCTTCATTTGTCTTCTTGTCGAAAATATTCTCGCATAACATTATTCACACGTTCACAGACATACTACTATATGAAATCGTCGTCATTGTTCATTTCTGTAGAGAAAGCATCCTGTTTAAACCAGCTGTACAGATACAAATGTGTTCTATATGCTATTTCGTCGTCGATCCTCATGAATCAGTCTACTGCGCAAGTGTAGGGGATATCCACAGAATTGTTTCGTGATAGCTATTTATACTTGGTGTCATTTTGTGTATGCAGTGAAAAACTAACCATAATAACTATGTTGTTTTTTTTTCCTCTGCCCAATGATGTTTACATAATTTAGCAACGTCGTTACTGCGCCACATCTTAATAAGTAGAAAATCAAGTTTTATGCCGTGAATGTGATTCACGGGTTCCGCTTGAAAATCCGAACAGAGTCAGTCCACGAACTTCGAATATTGAGTCAAGCATCGCCTGCTTCTAGATGACACTCCCGAAAGATGATACCGTGTAACATGTGTTAATTGTTTAAGCCCTAACATAGGAGAAGTGGGAGGGAGAAGCTTAGTCACGATTGACCTTTGCTATGACACCCCCCCCCCCCCAAATGACACTTTCTTCCACTGGTTCCAGTGCAAAAGCTTCCATGCACACACAGAGACCTATTTCAGGAAAGAGAGGTAGTCCACAAATTGTTTTTCTAAATGCCCTATAGAGGTGAGACTCGGTGAGATTGTAACTGCGCGTTTGTTTGACCGTTTTGGAAGTCTGCATAAACATGTATTTCTTTCGTGTCTTTCTTTTCTTTCTGATCCGATCAATAGTACCTAATAGGAAATAGTAAATGGAACGCCTGAAGTAGCCGGGTCATGAGGAGTCTGAAAGGCCATGAGCAAACACTGAAGATTCTACGGCTTAATTGGATTTTGATATCACCCAGGGTTGTGCCACGGAGTTACACTGGCCAGCCTACAGCTCTGCGATCGACACGATTCCACTGTGTCGAGTCCAATTTGTGACGTGTGAAAGGAGTCCCCGACTCCCATTTTCATCAGCTTAATGAGATTGGGCTGCGTGCCACACCGATTGCCACGGTCAGTTCGAGAGCCCTTATTATTCTCTCTCAACAACTGTTCTATTCTTTTCGCAGACATGCATGTCATCATGGAGTATGTAGGCCTAGACTCATTTGCATACGTGCATCATTTCCCACGATGGCAACATTTGCTACAGCACAGGAGAGCTGGATCATGTCGATATGGATGCAACAAAACAAGAGTTATTGATTCAGTTTCTGCCTGGCTGCTTGGCATTTGCACTGCACCAAAATGTCAGCATCTGTCCTGTGTTTAATTATTTGATCCCCTATTTTGCTGAACAACTACACTTTTCTGTTCATAAAAGTTAATTGAATGGCGTGAACCATTCTTAATGAAAAAAACAACAACAAAACAAACACATTGAAGTAAATGGTTTAACGGTTTCCCTTTACCAGTAAATTGAAAAGAACAAGAAAAAACTAAATTTAAAGAAGCAGTGTCTTTGCAATATATAAGAATATTTTTGTTCTTGTACTACAGGTGGAAGGGGATGGCAGGTGCACCATCTGGCTCATACGTTGTTCTCTGTTATTCATTACTTTTTCCTCAATTATTATACAATAGCAGTTTTTGGGTCAGGAGGAGAATTCTTAGCGAATGAATCGCTCTGTATCGTATAACATTTATTATAAAGATTTGTGCATCCTTCGGGCAGTGTATGTTTAACTGAGAGAATCGTGAACAACGCAGGTATTATTTTTAAAAAAAAGTTTTTTTGGGAGGGGGGGGGGAGGGGGCGTGGATCTCGTGGGTATCGCAGCACCCGAAAGAAAATACATGTATCTCAGAATGTAACGTACGAACTTAAAAAATTATTTCTATGTTGGTAACCTAAAAACAACAACAACAACAACAATACTACATCTCTCTCAACCCCATTTGTTTTCCACATCCGCGTGAAATATCTTTGAAACTATCCCTCATGGTGTCCGTATTTATTTTGAAGACAGACAAGTCATTATTTTCTTAAAATACAAGTAGCTTTATGCAACCGATGACACCAGAAAGCACACAACTGCTTGTACATTGTCTTGTCATTTTTTCTTCACTGAAAGTTTGTGAGGCGTAACAGTAGTAGGAAAAGCTTTGCCGTTCTTTAAAAATACGTTTTATTGTTGTTTTCCTTTGGCCTTTGATTTATGTTCTTCTTCCCCCATCAAATTGCCATTTGCGTGCTAATTATAGGTTTCGCTAAACACAGTTATAAGAGTCAGAGCTCAGTAGTGTGTATGTCTTATGTTCAAGTATGAAACGATCAGCGCAGTGCTTCTCAACCTATTTCAGGCAAACCCGGCCCCCCGCATTAGAGTAGGTCTGTCACTACTATTAAGGAGGGAGTGGGTAAAATGCAAAACGGGGCTGTTTTTGCGGAAAAAGCCCTAGAAGTAATTGAAAAAGTAAAGACATGAAACAAACATAAGGGGAAGTTGATGGAAAAACAAGCGGAGAGATTGCCAAGAAGATGGATTTGTCAATTGAGGTGTTTTTATGCATAGGCCCATCATTGCTGTTCAGGTTCTGCTATGGTCTCAGAATTCACGTATTCAGCAGCAGTTACAATACGTTATCATGACCATCAAAGACTGCGAATACAATGCAATTCTAGTTTAGACGTGCAATCAGTAACGTTGCTTGAATGCAGGATCCTCTAAAACAGTGGAATGACAATTTCATAATACTGACACATACAAATCTAACGACGTCGCCGTCTAACAAGAGCTTACCGAAGAATGTTGCAAGTATGGAACATCATGAAACCAAAAAATATAATATGTATGATTACTCATCAGTCCCTGCTGGAGGGGCCTACAGTCTGCAGTAGTTCTGATGGCGTCAGAATTTGTCCCGCCAGTAATTAAAGTGTACTGAATTAATATTATATATAGAGAGATTGTGAACTCCTTGGATTTTTGTTTTCTGTTGCATGCTCACTTTTAAGTTCGCTTTGCAGTCGCTTCATTCAGAATACACCACGGACAGAAAAATTACACAATGCCAATCATCAAAAAGGGGGAAAAAGACGTGCCAAAGTGTGAATTAAGAGAGTTGGTGTAAACATCACCTTGAAGCCCTGGATTCATAGAAAATGACCCATGATATATAATTATATATATTGCAACATCATCGTGGCGGGCAGTAGTTGTAGTACTACGAATCAGTATTGAGCTTTGCAACAGCCCTTCAGTCGTGCCTGTAATTTTTTGTTTTGTTGTTGACATTACGCCCATACCGAAGTTAAACAAGTAAAATTCTGAAAAGATCTAGAAGGAACTTGTTCTGTAACTTTAAGATGACATAATTTGTGTGGTGGCTGTCGTACCATCAACACAATCAACGGATACCTTGGTGAAGCTTAAAATCGACAATAATAATTCTGACTGCAAGGATGAAAAAAAGTGTGTGTGTATGTGTGTTGGGGCGTTGGGGTGGGGGGGGGGGGATGTGTGACTTGAAAATAAGAGGAAGGCTTACTACTATTCATAAAATGCCAAAGTAATTTTAGCGTATTATACAGTAAATCGCGTGAGTAGACTCTATTTTGTCTGAGAAAATCTTGTATAATTTTCTCTGCAGTCTTCTCTGTCTGCTAGACTACTCACTGGCGTTGTTCCTGTGTCTTTTGTTTTTCTCTGAAAGACGGATTTTCTTTGTCTACGTCGTGAGTTTTTGTGCGTGTTGTGTGTGTGTGTGTGTGTGTGTTTCTGTGTGGGGTGGGTGTCGATCTAAAATATTTCACGAAAATATTTTGTTTTGTGAAACACAAAATTTCACAGAAAAAAACAATAAAATTTTGCAGATGAATTCCAGCTATCACTTGTCCTATAAGTGGCCTGACATTTGCTTTCGGTATTATAACTTCCGATATTATAAGACATTGTCTCATCATTATCTCTCTCTCTCTCTTGCGCCCCCCCCCTCACCCCTTTCCCTCTCATACAGACAAATGGTACCAAAATTTGCTCATCCGATATTTAAATCACTCCTTGAATACTGACACATTAATGACCAAGTTCTGAGGTGAAACTGTACATCCACGTTATGGGTTCTATAGTTTTTTTTTTCTTTCTTTGTTATGAACGTCTCACGTTTCATTCAGACAATGTCACATCAACCGTTGCCCAACCTTTGAAGTATCTTAATTATTTTCAGAATCTTTTTTTTTTTTTTTTCGGCTAGCCGTTGAAGTTTTTACCGCAAGGATCATGAACTGTAATGCCAGCAAACAATTTTCTCTCTTTTCCTGATAAATGGCCTGACTTCCCGTCTCACTCTTTCTTAAGGTTATATTTGACTGCATGGCTGTCGCTGTATAATTTTTAATGTTTGTTCCCATTCTCCGACCAAATCAGTTACCCCCTAATCCTTTGAGCCCCAACAACAAAAACAACAACAACAACAACTACACCAACAACAACGTAGACCAGTGTCAAACAAACATTTATAAGCTACTGCATATTAAAAATGTGATGAATTCTTCAAAAGCCCGAGACATTAAGCCAAAGGACGCGAGCAGGCAGGCCTACATACTTCCACACACACGGTGTTTTGTATTATTTATGGAGGCAGATGTGATTAATGAAATTCACATGTAGTTTACGAGAGGCAGGAAGGAATTAATCGATAAAGACCATTGTGAGCTGGTAAGGACCACATGATTTTTCTCTTGCGACATAATAACTGTTCAAGGTAGCTGACAAGGCAGACACAGTCATCTTCTTCCGTTTCTGTACGCCAGGATGGCGAATGCAACATTTTTTTATAGTTCACTAAGAGAATAAATTAAAAGACGATACACTGCATCATGTGTGCAGTGGTCCATATTCTCTCTCGTATAGTTATTGTATGCGTGTTTGTGCGCCTGTACATATAAATTAAATATTGCACAGATTGTGCTGTTTTATTTTCTTATCCTAAAGTAAAAAACCTAGGGGTTTACATTGATTCAAATCTTTCTATGTCGTCTCAGGTTAGTCACCTCATTCGTATTCTATACATGGAAATCTGGAAAATTGGTAAAATCAGACATCTTATTTCAACTGAAACTGCCTACATGAAATAAAGAAATTTAATTTACAATATCATTTCTATGCTGATGATACCCAGCTCTACAGTTCTGCCTTGCCATGCGATGTTGACAGCCTTCTGCAGCAGGCTGGAAACTGTATAACAGAAATTAAAAGCTGGATGAACCAAAACAAACTGGCACTAAATGAGGATAAAACTGAGGTTATTTTATTAGGCCGTGAGCGGGTTCTGCAAGAAGTGGACAGAACTGAGATGATAATTGGCACTAATTCAATAGAAATTTCAAAAAAATAAAAAACCTAGGGGTTTACATTGATTCAAATCTTTCTATGTCGTCTCAGGTTAGTCACCTCATTCGTATTCTATACATGGAAATCTGGAAAATTGGTAAAATCAGACATCTTATTTCAACTGAAACTGCGGCTGTTTTAGTAAATTCTTTTGTACTTTCAAAGCTTGACTATTGCAACTCCCTTTTGGCTGGAATTTCACAAAAAAATATTAGAAAACTCCAAATTGCTCAAAACAATGCAGCGAGACTTGTTTTGAAGAAAAAGAAAAGAGATTCAGCACTGCCACTTCTGCAGAGTTTGCACTGGCTGCCAGTCGAGAAAAGAATAATGTACAAATTGTCATCCATTTGTCACAAATGTGTCAATAATACTGCTCCATCGTACCTAGTTGATTTAACTGATTACTATGTTCCATCTCGTCAACTAAGATCATCATCTGACACTACAAAATTGAAAGTACCTAAAATGAATCTGTCCACTGTAGGAGAAAAGTCCTTTTCATTTCTTGGCCCTACCATCTGGAACACTCTTCCAAAGACAACCAGGGAAATTAATGACATTGGTTCTTTCAAACGCCATCTGAAGACCCATTTCTTTCAGACAAACTAGGCTAGGTGTTTTTCGGCAGCAACAATAGTAAATATTTTTGAATTTCTTTTGTGTATGCGTGTGTGTGTGTGTGTGTGTAAGAGTTTGTTAAAGCGCCCAGAGCTTGTCATCGACGGGGTTGGGCGCTATATAAATGCAATATATTATTATTATTATTATTATCTTCCAATAGTAAACAATTGGCCTTCGAGGTCTCTGCTTGTCTCTTGCCTTAACAAAATAGGCACCAGCAGTCACCATGCCCAACATTTGATGATGAATGAACCTGAAAACAAAACCATATAGGATGACAGTTCATATTTCTTTGATAGAGACTCCGGCATTACCCGGCGTGCGGCTACTCTAGAACTGAAGACATTTGTGTATTGTTTTCTGCAAACAAAACCATTATATTGTCATTCAGACTATCCTAGGGAAGACAGAATCACAAATAAAGAATAGACATGTTACAGGATTTTTTTTTTTTTTTTTTTTTTTGTCTTGTGAAAAAATGTTGTAAATCGAATACACATCTATCACCCACATCAAGTGAATTTCCAATTTTATTGTGTCATTGCCCATTTACTTCACAATGCATCTTTCCCCTCTAAGTGTCTAGATTTTACCGCCAGTCTGCTGGTTGTGTCAGGTGCCCACCATTATTTTGCCCTTTGCCTGTCTCCCTCCATTTTCAGAAATTCAGAAGGCAGCCGAAATACGGAAACCCTGTGACAGCGAATGACATTAGTCCGGCTTACTGTTGTAAAACAACAGATGTGCCCCTTATCGATCCTGACTCGTCAGTACTGACGACAGTATCAGAATTTCCGGTTGGAGGATATGTTCCAGGAAGAACTTAGTTTGAAGCCTTCGATGATAGTTATTTGGTAAACTGGTGAAGGGTATTCAGAAAAGTAAAAAGTATCGTTTCGCACTAGGGGAAAAGAGTAAGAAACGAAGAGCCAAACGAAAAGAGATTTTATTAGATGTTCATAGTTCATGATACCAGAAGAAAGACTCAATTCAAGACGATGTGAAAAGTGTCTGTCATGATCTTCAGGTCAGTAAGCTGTACTTGCTACATTTTGGCATTGCCCATCAAGTAAAATGTGCCTGCATTGTAGGGTTTATTTAAGAAACTGACATGGGCAAGACAGTGACTGTACAAAACACGTTTTTAAAAAAATAATAAATTTGCTCTACCCAGACAGGTTTGTACTGCCAAGCGGACATTTCCTTAGGTTCCATTAATCCAGAAGCTCGCAGCACGGACAAAGAAACAGCAATGTTCTTAGCCAATACGCAAAGGTCAGGCGTTTTTTTTGTTTTTTTTTTACTCGATGGATTAGAGATGGCTGAGTTTTATTATGGAGAATATTTTTATGAAATCAAGTTGGGGAGGTTGGAAGGAAATGGCATTATCACGGCATTTCTTTCTTGCATTTATAACACCATTTAGTTTCCTTTATTACATAAAGGTGGACATTTTCGACTGAGATTGGTGAAATAAGAAATTCCATTTATCATCAGTTAAATCATCAGTTCATATACAGCATGGCTGATCGTTATTATTCACAATGGCGGTCACAACGTATAGCACAGAGGTAAAGTCTAATGCGGACTTGCACAAAGGAAACTACATACACATACTTGTTTACTTTATTTCCTTCTTTTAAACCAATCCATAAAGATGTGATGCTTACTGCGCAGTGTACACAAGCACGAACTGACAACATGGGAGGCTATGCAGTACGTTATGTTTGAAATCGAATATATCGATACGCACAATTTGAACCCATAATTTGTACCCGCATTCAGTAAGAGTAGGGAGGAAAGGGAAAAGAGAAAGAGGCACATTTGATCGCATGAATAATTCGATGGCAACAGTATTGGAGACAGGTCGACGGGAACATAAAATATTTCTGCCAACGGCGGGAATGAAACCGTTATATTCTTATCAAAGGAAAAAAAGCATGATTAACATAAGAACTGCCTACATTTTCTTTTAAAGATCTAGTACGTGTACTCAGTAAATAGATTTATACGTCAAGAAAAACACGTTACAAATTATTACTCATTAACTAGGTTACATAAATTATGAATATATATATGCATTGTAACCACATGTCGCAGATGAACATGAAAGGGATTCGTCAGCAGTTAATGCTTTTGTGCCATATTACGCGCTCGGATTTTCGGTCCATTTCGAGGAGTGGGGGAAGGACAGGCACATGGAATGGATCACGTATCTTGACATGCTGACATGTTGACGGAGTAGATTTTCCTGTAGCGACAAGAACACCCAGCAACTTCATTTTCCAGCCAGATGGGGCCCCACTGCACCTGACTTCCATGGTACGGTCCAGGTTTTTCTGGATATTTATCTTCCACGCCCCTGGGTTGGACGTTCTCTTTGATACACAATATCTCATTATCTGTCTTCGGAATGGTGGTTGCCACCAAGGTCTCCACTTGTTTTGTAGTTCGCACACAAGTTGATTACACATAATTACTGTTGACTTTTAAGTCACAAGGTTCCCCCACGTATTTCTGCAGCACACCACTGAAAACTAAACGTCATTTCATTTCTTTAACATTCCATTCTGCCATTCCCTTCAATCTTTTCCTTTTATACGGCTGCTATAATTCCTCCATGGTTGCCTTCTTTCACCAAGAAAAGACAGATCAGATGTTATTTCTCACGTAGTTCTCACGACAATGCGGTAATTGACACAGACAATGCAAATAGCAATGCCAACACGCATTTGAATCTTGATTAGATTACCTTACTCAGATCTAAATTTAGCCCACATGTTTCCTTGTTATCGGTGAAGGTCGTGACGCCACGGAATCCGGTAACGGTACTCGATGCCGGTAATGGTTAAGAAAAGGGCCAGCGGCTGCGACGTTAGCCTGTAGAGTTTGGTCAAAAGCTCTAACGTTAGTACCATGTTTCCATGCCGTCCTAAGGAAATGAAGGAACAAAAAATCGTGGCTGCCATCGACGTTAATACACAACGAAGCGACTTTGTCATTGGACTGCATCGCTGATGTGTGACATTTGCCATGGGCGCATATCGAGCATTTGTAGGGTTATAGAAATAACCATAATACATGTAATTTCCTTACAAATACTAGTTTACAATATCTGTTCGTGTGGAACCAACTTATTAAGTAATACATTTTCAAAAGTGTTCAATTAAAAATTCACAGTATTAAACACGTCATATAATTATATGAAAAACTGACTGGTTGCAACCAGAAAAGTCAGACGCATCGGAAATTTATTATCGGAGAAAATCCTCCTAATTTCTGGAAAATCTTATGCTCTTCCCCGTCTTAGGTGAAAAGAAATGAAAAGGAGAATAAATAGAAGAGGGGGTGGATGTGAGGTGCTATTCAGACTGTACGAACTAGATAATTGGTGTGTCTAGCGAGGACATCTTGGCGCCTTCTGGTTTTCATTCCACTTCACTTTGTAAACCATCTCAAAGAATGAATGGATAGATCTACGGCGTTAGCATCCAACAAAGCCAAATGAACAGAAAGTGGAAACTGAAGGAAAGAAAGAAAACTTTCCACGGCAAGATTCCAGTTAGAATAGTGTCAGATGGGCGAGAGGAAATATTGGAGTGCCGTTCAATGTCGGAATGAACCAGATGATTTGTCCGTTCCCAAGGATAATACCATAGAACGAAAACAATTTCTTCCTTTTCGTGTCGTTTTTCTTTGCAGCCGCCGTTTTATTCATTTTTTTTCTCCATTTTCTTATCAAATGTTCTTCCGTTATTTCATTTGTTCAGAGGTTTGGATAGGTTTTGTTGAATCAGATAACCCCCAAGCATCACGCAGTCCATTAAACAAAACCGAAGAATTCTGTTCATGTAATGGCGTTTCATCAACGAATGCAAATGTCCACAGTGAACTTCTAAAGGAGATTATGGGCATAACTTGATTGATAAAATACTACATTAGGGATACTTTTAAAAAACAACAACAACAACAACGAAATAATGGATGTCTCTCAGTGGAAAATTTCTCGTCATGCAGCTAAGCAAATGCAAATGGCGGGGACAAAGCTCTTTGTGGAAGGTCTCTTGGCCTTTTCGATTAAAACAGTTCGCAAACGAAAATGATAACCACAGAATCGTATTATATGTATGTAATTGATTTGTTTTCAACAACAGGGTGACAGATTGCTTGGTCGTGTAGTTCCTTGACATTCTTGTTAAACAGATACATGTAATTTTTTCACTTTTCTCACCGAAATCGTTTCTGTTTTGGCAGTCTAAATAATGAATAGGGGATTTGCATCGGATTCGATGCGATTTACGCCGCCATGCTGTTGAGAATGATAATGTGGAGCTGGCGAAGAATGCGGTTCAGAAAAGTTTTCTTCAGAATTTTATTAGTGTTTACTTTGTACTGCCGTGGCACAGGAAATCTTCTTACGGAGGAATGCATTTTAATCTCCGTCAAAGTGATAGAGAAATCCATTCTCTTTTTTTTTTCTATAAAAAACAGCAAGGAAAAGAAAATCACTGCTGCGAGGAAGAAATGCCCAGACCTGAAAAAATTACACGTGAAAGATAGTTCTTTTTGCTGCTATGTCTATTCCTTTGACATGAAAGCGAAGTATCGTAATTTTGTAATAAATGAAAATAGGCCTAAAAACATCGAATAATGCTTTCTCCTCAACAATGATGGCCTCCCTCCTGCCTTTGTTTTTTTTCGACTTTAGTACCATGCATGTCATAAAAAATAACCATATCAAGCTTGGTGCGCTTTTATTGTAAGAGAGAGAGTACGTCATCGAATAATGCTTTCTCCTCAACAATGATGGCCTCCCTCCTGCCTTTGTTTTGTTTCGACTTTAAACTTCCGGTTGCGTTTCAAAGTTTGAAGGCACGAGTTTCTGTGCCGTCTGCTTTAGGCACGGTACGGGCCATGCGGGTGTTGCTGTGCCAGTTGTGAGTTGTTTTCTTCCTAGATCTACATAATCTGTGTGCTGATTGTGCGTGTTGTTTGCAACCCGTTATTTGAACGGGCCCTTACACTAGTATTTCAAAAGTTTGTCAACGGAGTGTAATAACCTGCTACATTGAACAGTATTGCATAAATTTATGTAATATTAGTATACAAATAAATGAAATGATATGTATTAGTATGTCATTTTTTATTTCTGTCGTGGCTTTTGTAGTTTTGTAGCAGTCTATGCATTGAGGATGCATCAAACTGACCGAAGGACATAAGTCAAATGAAATTCTTGTGCCTCCTTATCAATCATGGTTTGTAGTGCAAAATAGTCACAGATCAGTAATAATATCTCGTCTAAGCCAGCAGCTCCCTGTCTCTGTCGTTTTTCATAACAACAGCTCATGCTTGTCCCGATTTTTTTTCATGCCCTGTGGTTCTTAACCATTTAAAAACCCGTTTCTTTCTGCATTCGTGTCTCATGGCTTTAGGCCTATTTCCTCCACAATAGTTCAGTTTCGACTTCATAGACCTAGAAACAGTGATGGGGCAATCGGATCAGTGGAATTAAGCAATGGAGATAATCGAATTGAACATCAGTATAAATTATTGTGCACAATCCACGAATAATCCACCATGGGGACAAGGTGGTCTAGAGGCAAGGTGCTCGCCTCTCATGCCAAGGGTACCGGGTTCAAAACCCGGCCGGTGATGGCATGTTGGGAGTTTGGGATTTTTCTCATATTTTCGTGTCCCTGATCGTATTGGGGGAATAGGATCGAGTACCTAGTCTTCTCGGATAAGGACGAAAAAATTCGGAGGGCCCGTGTGCACGTTTGCGCATGTTAAAGATACCTCGGCAGTTGGAAATCGAAAAGAGCAGGCCGAACAGGCCGCTGCCAGGGCAAAATTTAATAAAATTCATCCCTACCACTCCCCCCCCCCCCAAAAAAAAGAACCACCGACCGGCGCTGCACTGTGGCGACGACGGGCCTGCTCCAGTTATAACTGGGTGCAATGACACAAAGGCAAATTTCCCAAATGGGATTGAGGTAGTATACAAATACAAATAAGAAAAATAAAACTCACTCTGCACTTTGACAATATTTTTATGTTATGTGCGTTATTTAATGGCTTAGTAGTCCCTCCCCCCCCCCCCCCCCAAGAAAAAAAATCCCCCATCTCTTTCCCCCCCCCCCCCCCCCACCCCTCCTCCGCCCGGTTTAAGAACCGTTGTTCTCGCTCATGTCTTTCGACAACCGTCACGACGTTTACGACAACACGGAGTGCGATGTCTATCAGTCATTTTGCATACAATACTGACCTTAGCTCATATATTATGTTTATGGCAGGCGCTTTTATTTATAGTGTTGCTTCTCATTTTCTTCATCGCTGAAGGCAGAAATCTTGGAGATGTGAAGATGTTTTTTTTTTTTTTTTTACGTTTTAATTTTGGATTAAATTAATTTGGCAGCTTTCCTGGAGAACGTGATGTAGAGACCTAACATATAATTAGTACTCATTCCCCAGACGTGTCAGCAGGCCCAAGCAGGTACGATTCTCCCTCCGACACACCCCACCTCTGCCCTTTCTCTCAGTCGAAGTAGTAGCACTTTGCGAGAAGGCGTAGTTTCCCACAATAAACTGAAGGAATGAAACAGCCAGAGTGGGAGAGAGACAGTACAAAAAGGGTCTACATGGTGTATATTGCGCACTTGGATTTTTGCAAAATTAATGTGGCTGCTCTCATGAGGAAGCATAGTGTGAAAAGAGAGAGAGAGAGAGAGAGAGAGAGAGAGAGAGAGAGAGAGAGAGAGAGAGAGAGAGAGAGAGAGAGAGAGAGAGAGAGAGAGAGAGAGAGAGAGAGAGAGAGAGAGAGAGAGAGAGAGAGAGAGAGAGAGGGGTGAGTGCGCGCTCATGTGCATACGTGTACATGTATGCTGTGCTGTGCTGTGCCAAGGTAACATGCAGATAAGAATTACGGCCAATTTTGAATTGCCTGGTTTAAAATTTAAACTTAATTCTAGCCCACTCCCTGGCACCATGAAGCAAGGTTTTGTCGACGAACTCTATACATGTGTGCACTTAGGATAAGTAACAGTTCCTTACATCAAGAGATCGACTGCAGTTAGTGAGTTGTTGATATTACGCCCAAGCAATCTTTACTTCGAGTAAACTGTTGTTTGAAAGGGAGGCGAGCTTTGCTACACCTGTAAGAAGAAAACAGCAACTGTGTAATCATCTAAAGTGCAGGCTAAAGTCTCTCTGTGACGGGCGAGTGTTCTGATGAAGGTCTATACCAAGAAAACAGTGGCTTGATTGAAGCGAAAACTCATTCCTTCTGCACTGTTTCAGAGAGGTCCAAACAAGAGCACTATTTCACAGAATCATGACTCTCTGAAGGATTTGGTATTGCGAATAACCATTGTTTCCTCGTCTACAATTACAGATACGTCTTCTTTCAATAAAACTCACGCAAAGGCACGGCGGGGGCAAACATGATCCTCCTTCCTTCATCGTTTCTTTTTTTTCTTCCTCAGTAACGAAAGAACTTTGGTCTTGTTTCGTGCACGTGTTAGACTCACTGTTACATAACATTTTCCTACGACTTTCTGAGTGTGCGGGTATTTTATTTGCCCATGTTTGGACGTTCACACGTTCACCGCATACCTGAAGGCAGAGCATACCATGGAGAGGTGCTTCGTAGCTCAGTTTAGTAGTAATCCATGCAGGCCCTATTTGATATCTGCCGTGGTTTTCTTGTCTCAAATATCATTATTATTATTATTATTTTGTGTGATGTAAACACCCCAGCCTTTCTTCTGCATCTGATTCATTGGTCTGGTCATTTCTGTGGTTGTTATAATTTTGTTTGATTAAAATTATGCTGAAACGAATTGTGTATGATCAGTTCAAGTGAAAGTAATGGAGGGGCCAATATATCGGTTCGGGGGTGGGGTAAAGAAAAGATTCAAATAGCACGAAAAGTATTTGAAACACGAAAAACATGTATCGTCATATTTTTTCCGAAATGTCAATACCGCCAGATACGCTAGTGGTGAAATTTGCATCAGTTTATTCACACCAAGAATATCAGCAGCAATCTCCCTCTCCCCCCCTCCCCCCACCCCCTCTCTCTTTCTTTCTCAGACACTCATACTTTCTCTCTCTCTTTCTTTTTCTAACATACACATAAAAATAACGACAGAATGGAAACGAAAAAAATCAGAGCTATTTCAATTACATTCATAAATCATTAAATTATTTTATGACACTGAAAGTGAACCAGTTTAGCACAAAAATTCTCGAGGAGCATGATCACCGGTCTTGATTTCACTCCTTTTCATCATTTCTTTTGCACATAAAATTCTATACCGGGTACGTTTCAATAATAAAAGTTTTCTTTTCCATTTAATTACTATTCTCTCTCTCTCTCCCCCCCCCCCCCCTTGTCTTTTCTATGTGCATCTTCCCTAATTATGGCATTCATTCTGTGGAATCACTTATACTAGACATAATCATATACCTATTATATGTATCTACATTACCAGTCAGCGCGCAAACAATTAGGGAAGAAAAGGTGGAGAAGAACTAGAAACTCACCGATCTCAAAGTCAAGCGCTCTGTGCTCGCTTACACAAATACAGGTAGCAGCAATGATTATTGTCAGGCTGATCCGATGACATATTGTTTATGGTTGGGGCACCGAGGTTTGGTGTTGTGAATGAGCATTTAATGATGCCCGGCACTAATGAAAATGAACGGCCATTGTACGGTATACATGTGTTTCACGTGCAATGAATAAACAATGCCGGGAAACGCAGACGTCAGTTCATTTTTGAGGAAAAAAATGTACATTACACCATTATAGTATAGTTCTCCGTATCACCGAGTCGTGGGCACTCACCGTGTAGGGATGAATGCAGTAATTACTATCGTCCTGAAATAATTAGTACACTTGAAAAAAATCTGTATTCCCTTAGTGCAGACTAAGAGTAAGAGCTAACTGACAAGCCATCTATATGGTTATTGCCAAGATTGAAGAATTTACCCAAACTTTCCTTATCTTACGACCGACTATGCCAAACCTTAACATTATGGTGTGCGGTCTCAATAAAAGTATAACAACTAAAGATACTGCGTTCTACTCTCAGATTTTCTGTCAGACCCGGCTTCAGTGGACAAACTTGACAGTATTTTGTTGACTTGTACATTCAGACCTAATGTGATTACCTCTAGCCTTGCTAAGTGCATAACATTTTTCCTTTTCCTTTATTTGCACAATTGCATGTACTTTGAGTAGGAAAGAAACAGCTTAAGCTTTAAAGGTATTTTAATGATTCGGAAAGCTTTCAAAGCAATGAGTATGAGCGTACAAATGAAATCCGAGTTCTGTTATCAGATGTGTTAATCAAGTGTCATTTCACCTTTTACGGAAACTAATGGTTGCACCATTATTTCAAAATCAAATAGTTTCTCCTTTCCATTGCAGAACCCAACGATCTTCCTGGACAATTTCCTTCGGAATCAGTGTGAAACTATTTAAGAACCAGAGTACAAGCACACTTCAACTATCATAATATTGCTGTACATAATAGTAGTCAATGTGCCTCACTTATTCTGCTGAAGGGGTAATGCTTGAAACAATAATAATAATATCAGCTCTCTTGTGGTGTGGCGAATAAGAAGCCTCGCCCAAAATGACGATAAAAAATATTATAGTATCATCAGCGATCAGCAAATACCTTCAGTGAATTCCTCAGTTAAAAATAATATAATAGCTAATTAAACAACATGACTGTCATTCCTAATTGTGCATTGGAAATCCCTACCGTCCATGTACACACAAAAACCGACTGATGTTACATAGCCGTCCATTGGGAACCCAGCCTTTTTGCTCAGAACCTTGAAAATAAACTGCACTGAAAATAAAATGTGCATTTGCCAAGTAAAATGTGTATTTGCCAGGCAAATGAATAAAAACCTCCTCTGTCCATCAGTTTCATGTGCAAGATACGATCTTTATTTTTCTGCACGTTGTTGCCCTGCTAGATGTCAGAGAACTGATAGCTCCTTCCTTTACAACAAACTGACTTTTAACACATGTTAAGAGGCCATCTATAAAGTACACATGCTCGAGGAATGTGGGGTGGCTCCAGCGCACGAAGAGCTTACAAGGAGCTCACAAGAGGTGGATGGAAGGGCGGGGGGGGGGTGGGGGTGGGGGTTCTGGAGAGTGTACATACGCACTTTTCAGTACTGTAATGGAAATAAGTTAAAAAGGTTTCTTTTATGTACTGTTTTCCCATGCCAGCAAATAAGTTATTAGATTGTATAAACATCATGTCTCTGATGTAACACTATACATGTGGTTCAGGCAAACTGCTATTAAAGTTTGTAGATATCAAGCCCTTACCATCGACATTTAATATTCTGTTGCCTGTACGCTCGTAAGAGGGGGAAAGGGGTTGAGGCCAAGCATACCAAAAGTGGTGATGGTGGGTGGGTGGGAGTGGGGGTCGAAATAGCCAAAATCGATCATGCGTACTGTATAGATGGCTCCTAAGTTTTGTGTTTTTCCTGTTGTCACAGACATAACGACTCTGTGTAGCATGCGGTATAATACATTTTTTTTTTTTTTTAGTTAGATCTACTGGTCTTTGTTGGCCGCCTCTCGCCAATTTCGAAAGATTTTTAGGTGCACAAATACGTTTCTGAATATGTCGTCGTTCCATGAACACTGAAAGTTTGACCTTTCCCGCTTTATTGTCCGAGCCCTGGAAGGTAGAAAAATAAAAGTCGGTAAATGTGAAATTTCACGCCGACTAGAGCCCATTCCCATTCGCATGACTGCAAGCCCAAAAATGTTCGGGCACAACACATCTCTGCTGATCTCGTCCGCGGTGAACATAATGTTCCAAAATAACCATTATTTAGATCTATTGTGGTTAAAAAAAATAAAACAACATCATTGGTGAAAAAAGCAGAGGGAGGGGTGGGGGTGGGACGACCTTTTTGTGCAGTATTTGTGGTGATGTCCTTGCTGCAAGGAAAGAAACAATATATCAATAATACGCTTTTCATTTACTGGCTGTTGCTGTCACCTGTCACCACAATGTGGCATTCAGAATTCAGCAGCCATTTTTAGCACTACATCTATTCTTCCCACTAACAAAGCAAACATTTTGCGTAGGCAACTGGAAACTCTTTCATGCCAGCTATTATGTAGCTTGAGCAAGATGGTACTTTTTTTTTTGGTGTAGGTGCTGGCAGAAGAAGTTGAGGATATTGCTTACACTGATTTTACCATTAGCTTTCTAAATTATATCTGGTTTGTTCAGATGACGAATGGTGGTCGTTTTCAGAATAATATCAATTTACTCCATAACTTTTATCTATTTGTCCACAGTATGCAAGGGCAGTTCTTGGTGAAGGAAGTAAAAGATCAACAAGTTTTATAAACATGTTGATTATGAACTTTAATCTCCAGGGTGCCTATTGAGTTTTGTTGATGTGCCACCATAGCATGTAAAGAGAGACTTTGCTCACTGAATTTTCACACTTCACTTATCATGGTTGTGACGGTAATGATCGATTTTGCCACTTGAAACGTAGTTGGAAATCGAAAAGGCGGGATTTCTTTGTTCTGCACGCGTGCGGGCCTGTGTTCAGGGACGAGGGGGCTGGTGGGGAGCAGAATCAACGGTATGGAAAGTGGGGAAGGGAAGCAGATAATAATGGAGAGAGAGAGAGAGAGAGAGAGAGAGAGAGAGAGAGAGAGAGAGAGAGAGAGAGAGAGAGAGAGAGAGAGAGAGAGAGAGAGAGAGAGAGAGAGAGAGAGAGAGAGAGAAAGAGAGAGAGAGAGAGAGAAAGAGAGAGAGAGAGAAAGAGAGAGAGAGAGAGATAGAGAGAAAGAGAGAGAGAGAGAGAGAGAGAGAGAGAGAGAGAGGTGGGTAGAGGTAGAAAAGAGATCGGAAAGGAATTAGGGACGGACAACGTGGAAAAAGACTTGGAGGGATAAAGGGAGTAGAAGCAGAAAGCCAGAGGACAAGAAAAGGGTGTATGGAATAGACTTTTTAATGAGAGAAGATAGACAGTAGAGAGGGAGCAGGAAGGTTGAGGGGGGTCATAAAGAAGGAGGATTAGGAAGAAGTACGGGAGAAGAAAAGGGGCTGATGAGAGCATTGAAAGAGAGATGGAAAGGAACAGGGGAAGAGGAAAACAGTGAGGACAGCGGTAAAAGAATCCAGACAGAAAGAAGAGGAAGAATTGGATGATAGAGATTGAGAGACAAGACCAATTAGAAGTGTGTTGGTACGATTAGTGAGGAACCTAATATAATTTACAGGTGTAGAGTTTCAGCATTTCATGTCAACGTTTGAGAAATAAGGAATGCAATAAGAAAACATGAGACCGTTAGTCCATGGGAGACGGGTGGAGCGCAGGAAGTCAGTGACCAATCCTGTAATAGTGAACAAATATGATACTCCTTAACATATGATATGGATTATTGAATTGCTCTCATGGTCGGACCCGATTTTCAAAAGTGATCAGATTCTGCGTATTATCAGAATAAGAGTAAAAATAATGGCTGGAGACTGTTGCACATCCAGTTGACTGGCAAACAGTATTTTGTTCCCTCCTTTGTCACCATTTTTATCTCTTTGTTTTTTGTTTAATCGTGAAATTTATAGTCCTTGTTACAGAATACCTACGTACTTCTGATTGTCAGGCGGAATGGATGTATTTTTTTTTTTTTTTTACGCAAATCACAGTACAGTACGCTGGTAGTTACAGATGACAGTTTATTGTCAAATGATATTATCTATAAAATATTCTTACGTTCACCCATGCATCTTAAGGTCATGAATTCTCAAACGCTGGCTAGTAAATGTACGAACATCATCACACAGGTATATGAGCGGCACGACACAAACTTATGTATTATGACAAACTCCTTCATACAGTTTGAGTTTGAGGTTGGGTTTTACGACGGGTCGGCACGATAACGGCCACTTGCTCTCCAACAGTGTCAAGCTTTTGTTCAGATGAAGTCATGAATCACTAATAGAATTATGTTAGCAAATTCAGTTTTGTCCAGGCTTGTCTTCATAAACAACAATAACAATTATATATTTACCCTGACCAGAGCAGCTTATCCGCTTCCTCAATTAAATAAGAAAGTCTGTTATAATCGTATTGTCTTCCAAGCAAGATCGAATATTAATTAAAAGCAAAAGAAGTATTGAATAACATTTCAGTATCTGCCTGGTGAAAAACATGGAATTTGCCATAGGGACACACGAAACAATTTCAGGTTAAACTCCTGGTTCTAAATAATTATACCTGTAACTACGTAATTCGTATTAAATCAAGAAAACGGTAACAAACCCCGACATAAATCACACTTTGGTACCAGACTCCAAATATTTCCTGTCGGGACCATAGGCTAGGAAAGGAATTGTTGCCTACAATTTGTGAGAGAAGTATGCACATGTAGAATTGCCTCTTCAGTGAATAATAATTAATTATGATCGATTATGTGACTCAGATCCACATTTTAAAGTCAGTTGACATGAAGGTCTAGTTGAAAAATGTCAGCAAACGTTATTTATTCAAGCGAATTCGCTCATTAATCTTGGTTAGCGGACGGGAAAAAAAATCGAATGTTCATGAAATTTTAATTGCAGCCTATCGAGAAGTTGCGTCTGGTGGGAAAAATGCTTTAATCGATACAGCTACCATAAGCTATTGTTAAGTCCAAGAAATTTTCGGTGCCGGTACATAATCTCTCTCTCTCTTTCTCTCTCTCCATGACATGTTGCGCCAATCCTAATTTTGTAATGTATGTGTACCATGGTTAGTTCTAGGTTTGAGAAGTCAGCATTAGATGACGAAATGTATTTCTCTTCGTCCAGGTGGTGTATTATTTACGCATAATATTTTAATGTACGGTACTTGATTACCAACTGAATATCGGGTAGAAGAGCATTCCTATATGATTATCTGTGAATGTCTGTTATTCAAATTAGAGTACTGCTTCACATTCAATTCGTTTATCACAAGATTTCCGGGCTGCCAACTCCAGACTTCTGTGTGCACACCCCCCCCCCCACTCCCCTCTCTCTCTTTCTCTCTCACACCATAAACAATGTATTCACTGATTGTAGACGATTGCACACGAGAAGACAACTGATGTCCTTGATAGTAGAGTGCGCATTATTTTGCCTCCTAGAATGTTACAGGTTCATAAAAAATAAAAAATGATACCGTACGACGCATAACCAAACAATGATTTCTACTATATAATGCGATGCGTCATAAAACGATTCATATCTCGAACCGAATAAATGAGTTTGTCAACAGGAAGACTGGCGAATATGGAATGGGAAGAATTGTTTAGAATTTAGGAAGTTGTTAATCGATTCGAAAACTTTCATTTGAAGCAATTTTCGTGTAAAGGCAGGAAGCGACTCCTTCATGGCCCAGTTCTAATTCCACTTGAAGCCACAGTCGAGTAATGCTGGTGAAATGCAAGGAGATAAGAAATAAGAGCGAGCATTACTTTACGTGTTGTAATAATTATGGTGCAGCCATGGCCTTGTCCTCGTGTGAGTATGTGCATTACAGTTTGCTGGCATAAAATGTAAACAACTTTTTTTTTTCCCTTTAGTGCGGTTGTGCTGAAGATTAAGTTGAAACTAACATAATATGAGAGCTGGTTACTGACCTGCATAGCTAGCTCCTTGTTAAACCCACTGTTTGGTGAGACTGCAAGCTCTACCGCCTTGCCCAGAAGAACGGAGGAAACTGCGAGATGTAAACCACTCCAAACACAGATCTAGCTTCAAGGAGAACAAGGGAACAGAAAAGCTAAACGGTTGACATGCACCACGCACAAGTTCTAGTAGGAACAATTTGTAAAGTGCGTCATGCACGCGCGTTGCTTGTACTTGGTGGTTTAGGAGAAAACTGAAGATTCACGAGGGGGAAAAAGTGGATCGCGCGCTCTTCTCGTCTTTGTCGGCACATGATCAATAATACAGTCATGTGACCTCCAGGGGTTTCAGAGCCAAGCGGATCGCATTGGCTACTACCCTTATCCTGTCTCTCTCGCTCTCTCTCTCTGTCGGTCTTGTTATTTTAGCGACAATCTCTTTGATTTAGTCTGATCTCCCTCCCCTCTTTTTTATAGGAGGTTATTAGATATGCCGTTATTGAAACCTCGACACTTAAATGGTGGTATGGGCTGCGGATACAAACAGTTGTACGTCTATAAATTTCCTGTCGCCTGTTGATAAGTGGGTCATGATCAATTTTTTAGTTCGGTTTTGTTCAAGTACTGGAGCTTTCGTTGTCTCCCCTTGTGACGATGGCGGCGAAGTGAAAGCAAATACCTTTGCAGAAGGGAAAATGTATTGGTAATTACTTTGAAATGTGGTAATGCGATAGTTTACAGCATGAATCTTGCGTGATGGTCTAAACCCAGCTATCCGAACCATAGTGGCAAGAACCCTTTCATCAGTTTATCAGTCTATCAGATTGTTTACAGTGAATGAACATCCATCTCTTCACAGCCAAATAGACCTTCTACAGTACTCTTCCATCTCGGCCTCGATCCTGTCTTCTTTCTCTCCTCTCACCATCCGTGAGATATAATAATATGGGTACGGCATGCCTAACTCTCGCCGCCCCTGTCTGTTGAGCCGTATTTGTGTACACTGTCGGTTGTCTTGTTGTGGCTCGCGAGCCGAAGCAGCTCCCCTGCAGCCCACCACCATCATCACGCCGGAAGCCGCCGTGAGCTCTGGTTTTCTATCCGCTCTGTGAGCGTCCCCGCGGGGCTTATTTTCAAATCTATCAGAATTTGTCGCGAAATGACACTTTTTGTCCTCATAATGACTCAAAGGTTGTTCCAGTTTTTCTTTTTTGAGGTGGGAGATTTATTTCTTTATATCTTGGCTTATATTAAAGGTCGGAGAGGCTTTTGATACAACTATTTTAACACTAACTTATCACCACTGCATTATGTTCATGAACTGTCCAGGTCATGTCGAGCGACATGTAAGGATTTATACTTTATGTATAATTTGTATTATGTTTGAAAATCCGAAGTTGCTGATGGCTTCCACCTGTTTTTTTGGCTCAGGTGTGTATACAGAGTCAGTGTGCACGGGTGCCACTTTCAAGAAGGAAAATGGCGGAAAGGTCACGAAAAAAAAATCGACGGCTGAGTACGAGGGAGTTATATAATCCAAAGGTGGAATCACAATATTTATGTGCCGGCATCCTAACAACTAACAGCAGGGAAAAAAGGGGGGCCTGTCTTACAGTCAAGATCTGCAGTCAGAGTGAGGGTGATGTGTGCACCTGTATAACGTCTTGCTATTGCAGCCGCAACGGCTCTGTCGCCATGTCAGCTTTCTATTAACATCTTGCACAAAATGAAATAAACATAATAATGAATTGGTGCTGAATTTAACTTGCTTGTGAGCAACACATTTCATTACAGACTGATGCTTCAATAAGGAAAAGGATTTTCAGTGAATTTCATTTTCCCGGCATAGCACGGTGGTTTGCGATTCAAAATCTGGAGTCTGCATGTCAGTATTATGAGTATTATGATGATTATGTCTTGTGAAATAGTCTCCTTCCCAAGAATATGATATCACAGGGTAAGCTGGGGAAGACGGAAGGGTTACCGTAACAGTAATTTCATATATTTTCCTGTTGCATGTCCCGTTCCAATGGAGTGCTAGAGCTCACAATACTCACATGGTGCTAAGTGGGAACTCATTTAAGAGTGCGAAAGCATGTCCAAAAAAAAAAAAAAAAATTCACTCACGCACACAACAAAACAACAAAACCAACCAGCTGTGCCCCTGTTATTGTGATGTGCACGTTTTCCCACCTGACCTACATGATCTCGAAACCACAATATAAATATCTATTTCCTCGATAATATTGTTAATCAGAAACAAAACCACTATTTGACACTACGATGCAGTAGCAAGGTTAGCTGAGGTATGAACGCGCTGTTTGAGAGTTCGGAGTTTTAGGGCATTATATTGCTTTGAAGATTGAATGCCCAAACAGGCGAGCAGTTTGCTATAATGATAATGTGATTCTGTTTTTCTGAACGAAGTGTTTTTTTTTTTTTTTAGCTCACCGAAGCATTAGTTTGATCACTGCTGAACTGACAGTGTGAGAAAAATTGATGTCCATTATTGATTGTGCAAGATCCTTGCCTAATCAACAAAATCAGGTGCAACACACCAAGGCCTAATTAGAATGTAGGCCATCGACTCCTGTCTTCCCCCTCTCGCTGTGGTACTCTTTCACCCTCCCTGCCTGTCTTTAATTTCTCCTCCTCAATGCATTTCAAACCACACTTATTACAGTCTGTCGAACATTCGAAGTTGCAATGAGATCTGCCATCGGGATCAAATTTGTTTCATACTGCGATTTTAATTAATGACTTTTGACGAGCTTCCTGGGTTTATTTGCCGAACGTTTCTGATTTCTGTGAGGGCAGATTTATAGCCTCAGGCGTTTCACTGAGTCCATCCCTCTTGTTTGAAGGAACTCTGTTGAGTGCTTCGAGTTCATGTACAGTACAACTGTATGTATATGTACATGTGTGTACATGAGAAAGAAAGTGAGAGAGAGAGAGAGAGAGAGAGAGAGAGAGAGAGAGAGAGAGAGAGAGAGAGAGAGAGAGAGAGAGAGAGAGAGAGAGAGAGAGAGAGAGAGAGAGTGAGTGTGTGTTTGACCCGCTGATCCTGCAGTATGACACATTTGATCAGTATCAATGTTCTAAGAATGATACTTGCATTATTGACATGTAGCATGGCAGCACGTCCGCCCTTTGTCTCATATTTTAACTTAAATTTCAAATCACTTTCGTCTTCTCAACTCTTTTTCACATTTACACGATGTAGTGAGTAGTAAAGAGACCGAATGCAGAAGAAATGAATGAGTATCTTAAACATAAACAGCTGAGGTCATTAAGAATTTCAATATGTTCCTTTAGAGGACTGCAGATATTTTATTTTTCTCTAAAGGCAGGGCAAAATGAAAGTAAACAGAAATTATTCAAACTGGGGCGGTGTTTTGTAGACTTATTTTTTTTAAAATTTACACTTTACTGCACTTTCCATCTGCTCACACGTCTTCACCGTAAATTCCTCTTCCACAACCTCCTGTCCTCCCCCCCTCCCTCCCATGTTCTTCCTCAGTTACCAAGCATCTGATTTAAAGTAACCAAGAGCGCGAGGTATATTAAATAATCTTAAAACGAAAAAGCAAAAGACTTTGAAATCAACGACAAACCGCAGTGGGTATCATAAGGAGAAAAACCAGCTGGATTTTTCTCTCGTCTGATTGTTCTTATTAATGCACCCACCCGCTAAGTGTGCTTAAGAATAAGAACTCTTTGCAGATATGTGTACACAGAATGGTGTAGTTCATGTCGAGTCCAAATGCATCGGAACTGGTCCCTCCACATGTTTGTATGATGCCAAACAATGCTAGAAAAAAGAAAAAAACAACAAAACAACAACAACAACAACAACAACAACAACAACAGCAACCAAATTTCAGTGTAATTTTCATACTAACATCACATGAAAAGCTCCACAATCAGGTCACTATCATCCTCCCCACTAGAATGAATGGAACATTTGGCTTAAAACTTGTTACTTGTGATGTTTATATGTTTTTGTCAAAGCAATTATGGAGGTGTAGTGTAAGTCTTGGCAACGTTTATTTGAAACTAGTAGGTCTGCCGCGATTCTCACAATAATATCAAGAAGATTCAGCTGCATTCTGTTTCTAGTCTCAAACGGAAAGTATATGAGAAAATATCCTCCTAACTACAGCATTGCTGGTCCCTGACTGGGGTTATTACTATCAGGCAAACAAAGAAAAAGGTGGCCAGCTCTTTAAATGCTTTATGGTGGAGTATATCAGCCCAGAACCACAGCATGTGCAGGGAGTCCTAAGGCTTGTGACAGTCTTTAAAAAAAAACAAAAAAACAACCTTTGCAGTTTATAAATATAAACCATAAAATTCTGTGTCAGTTCGACACTGACCTTACCAGTTGGCGTTTTCTTGACAATTAGCGGCACAAATCTTGGCCTTTATATACATGCAACTACCAAAACATAATTATTTCTTCCAAAGGAAATGTTCTGGAAAAAGAATGGTATGTAGTTTTGGGGCAGATATTTTTGGTATGTAAAGAAAAAGGCCAGGAAAAAGCCAAAAAGCCAAATGAATTTTCTGATGCCAATCATATGTAAAAAAATGGCAAATTTCTGGAATTCGGCCTACAAAAAGCCAATCTGGTAACCCTGGCTACAAAACAGGCAGTTAATGCTAGTTTTTTTCTTATCTCTTCACAGCTAAAGAAAGAGCATCAAGCCATACGGATAAGTCATCTCAAAAGTAGTAACTTGAGCCATTTCTCAAGCTTGCTCCACGCTGCCGAGCGTTTACCTCTTGTCACCCGAGTGCTTCGTCCTTTCCCGGTTCCATCTCGAGTGGACAGTCTTGTCATCGACATTGTGGCTTGTGGAGGTGGTGTATGGGTCAAGGTGATCGCAAGGAAAGCGCAGGCTCTACACTTAGTTTGGGCAGGTGAGATAATTAATATACCTTAAAATTGCAGTGCATATCAGGAACAGTGAGTCTGAAAGCTTATGTATATATATTTTTTTCTCATTTTGAAAGTAACCTGATGAAAGTTGGGACATAGATTTGAGGACGAAATACTGACTCTTTTGCGGGTATGCGGATTTGAAAAAATCGTTGTGTCAGACTTGTTATAGTAGTTTGGAGTTTTAACATGTGTGGTTGGTAATAGTCGAGAAGAGCAACATGTGACATTCTCTATCCATGTTTCTTATCGTGAGAGATGTTAAAATGACTATTTGTATATGGATTATGGAAGGTCACGGGGCTTCTGAATGTCTACACCGAATGCTGAAATGGCCAACAAAGAAAATGCTTTTTTTCCAGTAATATGCAAGAGCGGAGAGCTAAGAGCAACCCAGCCTACTTAAAAAAAAAAAAATTGTTATCATTGCTTTTCATGTCTTTCTTCTTTGTTTTTCCCTATCTTTTGCCCACTTCGTCACAAGGCACTATTATGGTACTAGATGACCTACCGGGCAGTGCCCGGAATAAACAATCATGTGCCCCCCCCCTCTCTCTCTCATATAATAAAAGTAATAAACTACAGCCTTGCTTCAGAACTCATGCGCACCAGAACACTACGCACCAAACTGAACGCTTGATACGGTTACTTTTTATGACATGCACGGAAGTATATATATTACGAAACAAACATGCAAAAATACAGATGTTACATAGTAATAAACATTGTTATTTTTTGAAAATAGTAAACTTGAAGTAAACAACTTTCAATTATAGCCATCATCTTCCTTATCTCAATTGCCACCTTCCTGCCAAATTTAAGGCCTGAAGAGTGTATAGTTTGGTCAGTTAGTCATGCCAAAGGTTGCAAGTTACTGAAATATATAATAGACTAGATGGCCTACCGGGCATTGCCCGGAATAAACAATCATGTGCTTCCCCCCACCCCCTCCCCCATCTCATATAATAAAAGTAATTATAAGCTACAGTCTTGCTTCAGAACTCATGCGCACCAGAACATTACGCACCAAACTGAACCCTTGATACGGTTACTTTTTACGACATGCACGGTACTATATACATTACGAAACAAACATGCAAAAATACAGCTGTTACATAGCAATAAAAATTGTTATTTTTGTTTAAAATGCATGCTTGAAGTAAACAACTTTTAATTATAGCCATCATCTTCCTTATCTCAATTGCCACCTTCCTGCCAAATTTAAGGCCTGAAGAGTGTATAGTTTGGTCAGTTAGTCATGCCAAAGGTTGCAAGTTACTGAAATATATAATAGACTAGATGGCCTACCGGGCATTGCCCGGAATAAACAATCATGTGCTCCCCCCCCCCCCACCCCACCCCCTCCCCCATCTCATATAATAAAATTAATAAACTACAGACTTGCTTCAGAACTCATGCGCACCAGAACACTATGCACCAAACTGAACGCTTGATACGGTTACTTTTTATGACATGCACGGTACATATATTACGAAACAAACATGCAAAAATACAGATGTTACATAGCAATAAACATTGTCATTTTTGAAAATAGTAAACTTGAAGTAAACAACTTTTAATGATAGCCGTCATCTTCTTTATCTCAATTGCCACCTTCCTGCCAAATTTAAGGCCTGAAGAGTGTATAGTTTGGTCAGTTAGTCATGCCGAAGGTTGCAAGTTACTGAAATATATAATAGATTCCTCTTTCTCCCCTCTCATGTTCAGATATGACTCTTCTCTCCCCCTCCCCCCCCCCCTCCCCCTGTTATGCTTTGCTATAGCATTATCTATTAACCAGCCAACAACACTGCAACAGTTCAATATGAAGGCGTTTTTATTCAGCGTCAAACTGATTGTTTACATGACTCTTTAACGGTTGAGTTCATAATCAAGCGGCATAACTCTGTCTAACTATATAATTACATAACATCTCCCCTTTTAAGCATGAATCATTTGTAAGTACATTAATTAACAGAAAAGGTATCCAAGAACAGGGGAGTCTTGCTTTATCATGTACATAAACATTCCAAAATCCAATATGTGTTTGCACATGTAGTGGACCACTATGAAGCTAAATATTATAACTGTTTATGCTTATAAATCAGACTTAATCAGAGAACAAAATATGAATTCTTCATTTAACTAACACTTGAAAAGAATCTGATTCTTATACATGAATTTAGTTATAGTGTATTAAATATATATAAAGGAAGCAGTCAGTTCTTTATCTTATTATTTTATATGATTGCTGCTGATAAGATTGCTAGTAGACTCTATTAACAATTTTATTTTATTTTAAGACTGATAAGGTTTTTATTGTCTATATCTCATGGGGAGCTTTACAGCACGGCCTGATCTGGTTGTTCTATATAGGTGTTGTGTAGGGTCTGTGTTGACAGGACCATGCAATGTTTGGTTAGCATCTCCTTCTGGTGGGACCGTAGCTGCAGGTTCTGAATCTGGTGCAGGTATTTCTAGTTGACCTTGTGGTACAGATGATGTGCGATCTTCAATTGTGATCGGTGGTGTCAGGTCATGGTGATTTTCTCCATTCATAAGAAGATGTTGTCTGTTGCGTCGAAGGTCTCCACTCTTTGTTTTGATGTTGTATGAGCGTGGAGTTGATGCATGTGAAATGACTTGGGCTGGTTCCCATTTTCCATTGTGCCTGTATCTAATGAAGTCACCTGGGCTTAGTTCTGGTAAACTACGTGTGTTTTGATTGTAGTACTTGTTGTGAATAGTCTTGTTGTTTGCCTTTTGTTTCCTGGGAGTGACTGGTAGAAGTGTTCGTATTTTTCTGCCCATAAGCAGTTCAGCAGGTGATTTAGATCCGTCTGGTTTTGGTGTTGCTCTGAAGTTGAGGATTGAGATGTTTGGGTCCTCACCACTTTCTTTTGCTTTCTTAAAGAGTTGTTTCACTGTTTGGACATTTCTCTCAATAAAACCATTTGATCTAGGGTAATATGGACTACTTGTCACATGTTCAATGTTCCACTGAGATGTGAATTCTTTGAAATGTCTGGATGTATACTGAGGACCGTTGTCAGAAATCAACCATACTGGAACTCCATGACGTGCGAATATAACTTTAAGGTGTTGGATTACTTTCACACTAGTTGTTTCCTCTAGTTTGCACACTTCAAAATACTTTGAAAAGTAGTCACTGACTAACAGGTAGTCCTTGCCGTCAAAATGAAATAGATCTGTGGCAACTTTGGCCCATGGTTCATCTGGTATAGGATGTTTCAAAATCGGTTCTTTCTGTTGAGCATTTCTATGCTTTTGGCAGACTTGACATTTACCAACAGTTTCCTCTATCTCTTTTAACATTCCTGGCCAAAATATTGCTGTCTTTGCTCTACTTTGTGAATGTTGGACTCCTAGGTGTCCTTGGTGAATTATCTTCAACATCTCTTGTCTCATCGATTCAGGAATAATGATCTGATCACCTTTAAGTAAAAGTCCCTCACATTCAGTTATGTCTTCTCTTACTGTCCAAAATGGCTTAATTTGTTTGGAGACTTTTCTAATTGTGTCTGGCCATTTTTGAATTTGGTCTCTTAATTTGATCAGGGTTGGATCTTTTTCTTGTTTGTTCTTTATTTCTATCAGTTTCTTAGGTGTTGCATGTAGACTTGCAACAACCGAGTCAACAAAAGCTTGGATTTCTGTTTCTGGAATCTCGCTTTCAGATTTCTTCTCACTATTTGTATTCTGTTCAGTAGCTCTTGAAAGAGTGTCAGATAACACTTGTTCTTTTCCTTTCTTGAAAGATACGTTGATATCATACAGCTGCATCCTGAGAAGGAACCTCTGTATCCTTGCAGGGGATTTGTTATATGGCTTTTTCATGATTGCCACTATCGGCTTGTGGTCAGTCCATACTTGGGTCTTTCTGCCGTAGACATACTGGTGAAATCTTTCCAGGGTGAAGACAATCGCAAGTGTCTCTTTTTCTATTTGAGCATATCTTTGCTCGGCTGAAGACAAGCTTCTTGATGCATATGCGACTGGTTGATTTCCTTGCAAAAGTATAGCACCTAGACCATCCTTGCTTGCGTCACATTCTATAGTGACTGGTTTTGTCACGTCAAAAAACCTCAATGTTGGAGATGACGTGAGCGATTCCTTTAAAGCTGCTATGGCTTTGTCATGCCTTGGAGTCCATTGCCACTCACTTTCTTTTCCTAACAATTCTCTAAGTGGGGCTGTTTTGGTAGACATATCAGGGATACATTTCATTAGGTATGTTACCATACCCAAAAATCTCATAAGTTCCTGTTTGTTCTCTGGCGTTGGCATGTTTGTAATGGCTGAAACTTTAGTGTCATCTATTTTGATGCCATTCTCTGTGAAGATGTGTCCAAGGTATACCATTTTTTGTTTTGTTGAACTCAAAGCTTTTCTTACTGCCTGAACAGTTTTTTCTGATTCCTCTTTCATTAAGTTCATCCCTTTCCTCGATTCTTCATCCCCTCGACAAATGCTGATGGCATTTTCTAACGTCAGATCTGATTCTCGCAATAGCCTATCTTTGACCTCAGATCTTCTGATCCCTACGACTATTCTGTCCCGAATCATGTCATTCTCCAGTTTGTCGTAGCAACACTGCTTGGCCAGCTTGGTCAGCTCTGTTATGAACTCATCCAAAGTTTCTTGTTCCTTTTGTGTTCTTGTGTTGAATTTATATCTCTCTAACGTCACATTGTGTTTTGGTTTGAAATATAAATCAAACTTACGAAAAAGAACTTCTAGTTTGTCTAGCTCTTCTTCTCCTAATGTCCATGTATTATAGATCTCCCTAGCCTTTCGTCTTATGATGTATAGGAAAGCTGAGCACTTTTTTTTTTCTGTGTTTTTATCCATAGCTAGGCTGAGATATAACCTCATCTCTTGAGACCACATTCTCCATTGGTCAGCTAGACTATGAGTATCACCAAATGCAAATTCATCTGGGACATTCCTGACTGTTCGTAGATTTCTCTGTGGAAACTTGACCTTGCGTGTGTTGCCACCTCGATAGAAACAGTTTACAGGAGAGTTCTCACCTCGGGTGGTTCGAGATATGAGGCATAGACGGTGCAGCGACCTAAACGAAAATGATAGGACACACTAAACGTTGTTCCAAAGACTAGAACAATCTCTGGGGTCAGCCCGCAAACTTTCCACTGACTCTAACGATTTCTCTGCTGCAAGAGTGCGAGCCTATTCGTGCATGCTTTTACCGTTAGTCAAAATGTCCGAACCTATTATCGATACATGGACTGTTGCTCGCTATCGAAGACTTCATGCAAACTACGCAATTTAATAGGAAAATTTAAATTTTACCAGCTGCCACCATGTTATGCTTTGCTATAGCATTATCTATTAACCAGCCAACAACACTGCAACAGTTCAATATGAAGGCGTTTTTATTCAGCGTCAAACTGATTGTTTACATGACTCTTTAACGGTTGAGTTCATAATCAAGCGGCATAACTCTGTCTAACTATATAATTACTAACTATGAAAATTAAATTTCCCTAACTCTGCATAAGGCTGAACTTCTACAGTGAACAACATAAGGTACAGATACATGTATTAATGACAAATCACGCAGATGAATTATTTTCCATGCTATCAAACTGAATGTTTTATGATGTCATCTCTGAGTTTTGTAATTGGCCAACAACATAATTCGCACGATATAGGAAAATTTAAAGTCTAAACGGTGTTGATAAAAGGATTGGGTGCGGTCTGCAGCCAGTCAGCAGCTTCCCTACATGGTTGAGCTCTTCGGAAACCATGGCTTTGCTTATGCTAACGTGAAGAAAAAAAAACAAAACAAAAACAACACACGAATAAGGGTACGATGAAGATTACAAGAGGCTGTTAGAAGGCCAGCCAGTCTATGCTGTGCAGTGTATGAGGGGATGGGGTGGGAGTCTTGAGGGAAATAGAACAAAGCAGCAAAACTTGGGTCACTGCAAACTTTGGCTCATTTAAGGGGGTTGGGAGGTGGAGGAAAGGGGGGAGGGGGAGGGTGTCAATTCGTAGATCTTTCGTAGCATGCTTGTTGCTGGTGGTAAAGGTAAAAAGTGTGCTAAATAATTGATGCTTCTGAAAGGAATGATAATGCAAAACATCACCAAATACAGTTTGAGTCGTTGACAGTCTGTGAAACTGCAGGCAAGAAAATGTCGGATGGCATATTGTCCCAGCTTGTAATAAATCATAGTGAATTATTAAATAAAAGAATGATCAATTGGCGGTATGACTGTTGAGTCCAAAGAGCATTTAACCAAAGGGCGAGCATATCTTAGTTTCGCCCTTCAACAGCCTTTGCTAAATTTAACCTTTGAGTGTTTATTGCTTTTGCATTGCGAAGAACGGGTCTTTTTTTTATTATCTTAATCATCTACTGAGCCTGTGATATTTGAAAGTAAAACGGAATAATTCATCTGGTTTTCATTATGGAATCGGCTATGAACGATTATTATGTGTTGAAAATTGAACGCGGCCATGCTCGAAACGTCCAAGCAAGCGTTTCAGTAAGATATTCTGGCTCTCAAGGAAATAGCAAAATAAATGATTTCACTTTTGAAAAATTAAACTTTTTATAATGCAAATACAGGGATTTACTTGGAGTAACAATGTGGAAAGTCAGATACTGACAAGGTGTGGGTTTATTGAATTCAACAATTACATGGTACATGTATAACGTTTCATGACTCTTGCAACCATATTAGATATGATTCTGTCATACAGTATTGATGGTATAGGATACATAGGAAGAGTAAATAGGGTGCGTAACAGCTTTCGTGGACAAACTGTCCTTTGCATTCATGTCATGGCTTCATGAACTGAGTAATGAGTGGATGGAAAAGGGAGGGAGGTGTGTGTGTGTGTGTGTGTGTGTGTGTGTGTGTGTGAGAGAGAGAGAGAGAGAGAGAGAGAGAGAGAGCGCAGTCTAAGTGATATCGGCGCGAATACAAAGGGGGATACTTTAAGAATCTGATTTTGCTAGTTTAACATTCTATCCCATGAATTTGAAGTTTTGCATTTCAACATTCAAAAGCAATCGAATCGACACTTCAGGCAGTTCTTAATCCACTCCTCCTGACAGTTTTTGCTTGTCTTTCTCGCATAATGTGGGTACAGCCAGTCATTGTCGCCAAGGAATGACAGTGGAGTACAATACTGAAGCCACACAAAGCGATGGGAAGGTATATAATCTGCCATGGTTTTCTTTTGTTAGTCGTTCGCCAGCCAAGTTATAAATTCAAAGGAGACCCAAACCCCATTGGCGATCATGACTTTGATGGGAGAGAAGGAATTAGGGACGCGGGTTATCGGTCCTGCCCAGTCTTTTTGTGAGAATGATGTTTAAATCAATGAGAGTTCAAAAATCGCGGAATATTCTCGTCAAGTGCAGTGACGTCAGTATCCCACATGGCAGTACATCATATGGGGTGGAAGGAACGACGTCATACCACAGTTGTGTTAATTGCTAGATTCCCGGTAAGGCAATATGTCGTCATTAGCGTCCCGTTCTATGGCAACTTGTTACCGCACAAGGTATTTTCTTTCACGAGAATATTTAAAATGATGATGATTGTAAAAGTGAATGTAGTTTACGAAATGAAGGGAAAACTGAAAATGAAACACGACAATCCGTGCGATGTACAGTTTACCACTGGACAGAGGGAATTTCAATGTTGTGCGGTGGCTTCGAGGGAGGGTTGTTGAATAGATCAGTTGGAAGACGACATCAAAGAACTGACGAAACGAAATGGGGGTGGGGGCGAGTTAAGGAGAGAAATATTTATTTTTGGGGGGGAAATAGGGGATAAGTGGAGGAAAAAGCGGTGGAAAGAATTGAAGAGAAGAAATTCTGAGCTGTAATCTGAAAAGAGATCCAGAGGACTGTCAGGAAAGCTGTGCAAAGTCTTTAAACTAAATAAAAAAACAAAACTTAACTTTGGATGGCATTTAGGCAGATTTACCACCACAGCCTGTCGGAAAATTCATTACTTTCACCGCTGCAAGTCCTTGAAACATGAAGTACGCGGTGATGCTGGTAGCCTCTTTTGATTTACCTCGTACTGAGGGTATTGGCGCCGGAAATGAAGGCATTAATGCCATACGTTTATAAGACCAAGCTCAGTTGTATCAGCGCTCTGAGGGCAAATATTGGGTCATCTAATGTTCTCTGTGGTTCCATGGCGCGACTCACTAACCGCCGATGGCTGTGAGGTCTGTTTGATCTTCATGTGAATTGAAGAATGAGGGAGAGTAATGGGGTAATCGGTGCTCGGCCGAGTTAGTTAGGGGAGAGAACAATGGGATTGTTTGAGGTATCAGAGATGTCGACATGAAAGGCAGAAAGCTGGTGACTGAAGCTGGCATCAAATCGAAATAACTCTAAATGCCATCATGTTCAATAACATGGCAACCTTTGCCCGTTACTTAATTATGCCAGTAATGATTGTCTTAAGAGCACATCTCAGCACGTTCTGTTATTCTTGAATAATACTCGGACAAAAAAGTTGTTGTTGCTCACCATATGAAGCAATTTCTAGATCTTATCACATGAGCATTCCCAAGCACCTGAATACAGTTTAACTGCTGACGGTGAAGCAGCTTTGAATTTAAATCTAAGTCAATGTAAGAACCATAAGGTGCTGAATTAACTCGGAAATTTCATCCAACGTTATTATTGTCCGCCGGGGCAAAGTGTTCATGTTATTACTTACTGTTCTTCACGTGAAATCTTACACTTACTAACAAGCACAAGAGAACATAACTGTTGAAGAGCAGGAACAATATTCTGAAAATGTCTAAAATAATTGATCTGTGGCCGGCGCTGCCTTGGCTCCACGCAACTGAACATTTAGATGTAAAACAACGCGTCATTTAGTGTTACCTGTCCTTCAGCCCAATATTCTGCTCTGGAGTGAACTTTGTTCGCTTGTGGGTTAATCAGGGCATAATGTTACTACTGAAGGACCCTGCACTTAGGGAGCTGCTGGTGACATGGAACTCAATTGATAGATTGTTCCCAATGTCCTGGCTTCTGGTAGGAAGAAGCAGAGTAGAAGGGAGAGATTGTGCCGAAGGTAAAAGGGAAGGAAATCAAGATGAAAGACAATGAAGACATAATCCGCCATAAAATAAATTTCTACGCAATGAAAATCAATCAAAGGAGACATCAAGAACTGACATAATCCGCCATAAAGTAAATTTCTATGCAAATGCAGAAATATTGGCTATCATGCTCCAACATAACACGAAAAAAGAAGTTTAATAGACTTCCATGGTAAAATATTTACACAAGCACCTAAAATGCGTCTTTGTTTCAATGACTACATGTTAGGAAAGTGTACAGACACATTCTTTGAACTCTGCCTCAGATTGAAATCACTGCTAGTGGGCCTTCAATGATAAAAGGGCAACCATTGGCAATAGATGTGAGGATTAGAGGTACTGGGAATATGAATTTCTGTTCTTTGAAGCGTTGCCTTGAAAGTAAACGCAGTCGTTGGCAGAGCGGCAAGTGAATTGATGTTCCAAAATTGAATCAATCGAAAGACGCTAGCCTTTACAGTTTAAATATTGTTAACTGAAAATGAGCGTGAAGTTTCGTTTTTCTATATTCTCATTTGGTAGTTTGTTTGTTTGTTTGTTTGTTTTTTTGTTGGAAACTCTCCAAGCTGGTAATTAAATTTCAAAGTTTTTAAAATTTTTTTAATACTTTTGAAATCAACAAAATCTTCACGAGAAGAGGAGTTTTGTCTTGTATTTATCTTAAGAACCCGTATGTTGCTAAGATAAGTGATCTACCAAACATCCAGTTGAACATCAACGGACATATCATACAATCATCTTTGTGCATAAAAAATCTAGGCGGTCTTTTTGACTCTGATATGTCTTTCACATCCCAAGTAAATAATATTTGCAGAAATGCACGTTTCCAACTAAGAAACATCAGCAGAGTTCGAAATTTCCTCACAGAAGCTATTACCAAACATTTAGTTACTTCACTCATTTTATCTCGAATAGATTATTGCAATTCTCTTCTTGCTGGAATAACATCAGATAAACTGTCTAAAATTCAAGTCATTCAAAACAACGCAGCCAAATTGATTACCAAGAAAATACAAGCTGACCACGTTACGCCTTTGTTAAAAGAACTGCACTGGCTTCCTTAACAGAAAGAATTACATACAAAATTGCTGTTTTTTGCTATAAATATTTAAATAACACCGCACCCAGCTATCTCAAAAATTCTTTACAAGTTTACACACCATCTCGTTCACTAAGATCATCAAGTGACAAAACAATCTTAAGAATCCCATCTAAGTGACAAAACAATCTGAGTATCCCATCTAAAAACTATAAAACTATAGGCCATAGATCCTTCAACTATTTTGGACCTTTTGTCTGGAACCAGATACCCTTGAACATTCGTGAATCACCGAATCTTGAAAGCTTTAAGAAAAGCGTAAAACATCACCTTTTCCTCCGAAACTTTTAAATTTTCAAAATTCTATTCTGTACTTTGATGTTACAATAATTGATTATATAAGCTAGTGTTATATGACTAAGAGCGTCTATGTGTGTGAAACTGAAAGTTTGTATGAATGAGAGTGCGTGTTTTAGTATGAGATTGGAAAGTGTATGCATGAATTATTGATGCAATGTACAGCGCATTGAGTAATAATTTTATTAGAAATGCGCTATAGAAATTCTATTTATTATTTATTATTATTATTATTAAGAGACCACTGTGAAAACAGTTATCGAAGGTTGCAGACATAGACAGTTGAAACAATATCTGAAATAGAAAATGATGGATGTAAAAATTAAATGTTAGATAAATGCTCAATCACTTCTTAGCGTGAGCAAAAATAAAAGTAAGATGAAGCTGAAAGAGGAGGCAAGATTGTGTGGCAGAGAAAACACTGCGTTATAAAACACTGCATTAAAATCAAAAATTAGATTTAAGTGTTCCGCAAGTCCCTAGTTTTCAAGTCAAACAAAACAGGGAGGTACAGGTGTTTTAAGCGGATGGAATAAATCCACGTCAAAGCCTGGCAGTGCTAGACACAAGAGACTTCCAATTTATGTTATAGACGCCTTTCCTTTACCGCAGTCGCCCGACATATCCGGTAGTAGTTAATTCTGTCGGACTTAAGTGACAGTGGGTGGATGTCAGAAACTTTCGCCTCACCCTCCGGCGTTGGCACGCGATTGTGTGTGACTCATCAGCCTTTCTTCCAATGTCGGTGTTTAGGAGTAAATGAGAGGCATTCAGAAAAAAAACTCCTTGATGTCAAAGCTCATTAATTTGATCACATCTTGATCGCTGGTTGTCTGCAACTGTACTAGTTTGCGTGTCGCTCTTGAACCACCTTAGCCTAAAGCAAGGAGAAAGACCATTTCTTGTGAAGTTAACCGGGTAGAATGGGCCACTGCAAAACAAACAAACAAATAAACAAAAACCAACCAAACAAACAAAAAACAAAAACAAAAACAAAAAACGCCCGCTTCGTTTAGTTTCACTAATTCTTTGTTATCTAATACAGTGTCAGTATTCATCAATTAATATTTGAAAGATTTATGATGGGCCCTCCAAGGACATCACCATCGTTTTGTCTCACACCCCACAGCCAGTCGATCATGCCCAGGCACTATTCTAGCCGGAATAGCAATCATTCTTGCTTACCCTCAACGCACGTATAATAATTATTATTGCTGACATTTATGTTCGTGTTTTGTCCCCCCCCCCCCCTCCCCTTTTTTGCTTTCGAAGAGAATGCTGACGTAAAAAAGACAGCAATTTCCCGCGTCTTTGAAATTAAACATCATAATAGACATGAAACTATATAATTCAAGTAATATACTTGTGTTTCGGAGGATGTTTTCAACATCCCAAAGGGGATACTGGCGGAACAGAAATTGCTGTAGGCCTGTATATTCCATGCATGAGAAATTGCCGACAGAACTGCTCTTTCACTCCAAGACAACAGTATTATGTCAACGTAAGAAAAAAAACAACAACAACTGAATGACTAGATAAAGCAGCATAACATTTGTATGTGACTAAATGTAGAAAATAGAACAAGGACGGTTGGTTAATAAAATACAAGAAGTAAATATTCAACATAAGTCTGTCTGTGTTCTCATCTTAGGTCATGGTCAGTTTGGTGAACGTGATCTCTTAAGTCAGGCCAAGGAATATCTGGAATGTGCAAAACGTCAACCTCATGAATTCAGAACACCGGAAGTAAGTTTTATTTGTAACGTTTAATGAATGTGTGTATCTGTCTGATTTGCACGTCATTATAGAAACTGATACATGATCTGTGTCACAATTTCTTTTCATGCTGCCTACCCAGTAATTATATTTCATGCATCTAAACTTGTGAAAATATTGTGTAGAAAAATCAGTTACTGATTTAGTGACTTAATTTTGTGTGATATTTTACAATACTTTGTGATTTGATTTTTTTTTGCCATTTAACACCGCCATTTGGCCGTTTTGTATTAGCAAATAATAATAATATGGTAATTGAGACCTAGATTATTTGCTAATACATGGTATTCTAGAATGAGAAAATATGACTTTTTAACTCGGCCCATGTTTTGGATGTGATAAATCCAGTCATCAAAAGCCGGCAACAGCGATATGAGGATCAGGTACTGACCATTGTCACTAGTTTAGGACTTCTGGTTTAGGTTGTCATTGTCAATCGGTGCTATGAGATCATTATACATTGATCGAATGCCCTTTGACTACTGCGCTTATTCATTTTAAGGAAAAGTTAATGTGGCCGCTTGGGGCTCCAGTTCTGAAAGTTTGTTGTGGTTAGACATACAAATCAGAGTCAGACAACACACATTAAATGGGTTAATCAGCATAAGGCAGTGTTCCGCGTTGTACTGAGAGAAATATAACACTTACCCCAGGCATGGTCCTGACCTTCAATGTTTTCGAAAACCGAACGTCCACTCAGTACGACTAAAATGGTAAACAAAAGTGATGAAGGATGTATGTGGTGCAGGAAATTTGATTGATCAGATAGGTCCCTAACCAGTCGCACTAATTACTTTATGTATTATTTTTCTTTCTTTTTGAAAGCGCCTTAGATAAAAGATGCAGTTAACTGTGCGCTATTATAAATCGATAAGAACAAAATACATCAAAGGGACGAAAACAGGAAGAAGAAAAATCTGGGGAGAAAAAGTGCTTGAAGATGGCAGGGGTCGATAAGAATGGACATTGAATTTTCCAACACAGTGATAACATTATTTGTCTTTCTCTTCCATTCAGGTCCATTTTGCCTTTTACAGTCAAGTCACGCAGCCCATGGCAGATGCCCTCAAAGAACTAGGAGTGTTTGTCTGGGGTGAAATAGTACCCGTGGAAGAAAATGTTCAGGCTAAATTAGAGTCGGTCGCATTACAGGAAAATGATAGCGACGACAGTAATGATGAATACAAGCGAATGTACCCACAAAAGACGCACGAATTTCCTGAATCACAGTACAAGGCATCTTTTCTTGCCAGTGACAGAGAATGTGAAAAATCGAATCTGTCCTTTGAGGAGGAGGAAGAGGGAGAAAAATTTGCAAACGTAACTCATTATCATCCTGGTAATGAAACTGAAACCAAATCCACGACTGATCAACTAACCGACAAGCTGTGTCACATATCACCTGATTCATATCATCCTAGTAAAGACACTTTCATGCCTACCCCATCTTATACTCCCTGTCCTTGTGGTAAAACTGCTCAAGTTGCCGCCTCAGCATTTTCAGATGTTTGTGAAAAATATAACAACAGCCCCACAGAAAGAGTGTTACAGAACATGCAGACAGTATTAGAAGAAAGCTCAAAAAAGCCTTGTAGTTCTAAGCTTGTGAAGAGTTCTTCAGTCACAGACTTGTTTCTTCAGCTGGTGTCGAGCCCTCCAGATTTTAGTTCTTTACCCACTAACAGAACTGCGTTGACAAAAGACCAATCTGTAAGCTCCATCTCGCGTGTGAACTTGGACATTACAACTCTGATTGCTCTCGTTTCATCTGTCACAAATGGCAACTGCCATCTGGTGTTCAGGGATAAAGTGCTTACACAACAAGCTAAGGAGGAAAGGGAATATCCAGTATTACCTGTTTTACAAGAATATTTGAAAGGTATCAGCGTGTATGTTACTGTCTTCCTCTCTCCCTTCATCGTACATTCATAATCTGCATCAGTCTGCTGGTTAAATGATATGGCCTGTTGGTGAAGAGAGTGGTAACGCAAAAAGTAAGAACAAGGGAATGAAAGAAACAAAATGCAAAGGAAAAAAAGGGAGAAAGGGGCAAAAGTTTGGAGAGTGGACAAATATAAAAAGGAAAGGTGCAAAAACATCATCAACAACAAAGAAGAAGGCATGTAGAGATAAATATAACTTTAAACAATATCACCACGTCAAAAACGGAAACAAATTACCCTACCACCTCCGTATTGTGACTCCAAGAGCATGTCTTCAGACCGCCAACCACGTAGCACATTGTGTTTCTTTTTAGCACTCTCGTTAACGTGTAATGCAATGGAGCATTTCTTTCGTTCATTGTCTGCTGGTGACATAGCTGTCGGAGAGGAGCTGTCCTGCCATTCCCTGATTTCTGTACCCTTTGCTAATTAGACAGAACTCGGCGGCAATTTCCATGGGAGAGAGATAGAGGGAATGAGGGAATACTGTAAGATGACATGTACAGTTGGAGCGGAAGAGAAAGAAAGATAAAGGGACGAAAATCACACGGAGGCGTGGGGAAGGGAAAAGGCAAAAGAAAATGGTAGTCCACAAGAAGAAACAACTTAAATTGATTTTTTTCTGCGGTGATTTCTTTCGTCAGTTTAATGATACCACGTCACCAGCTTGGTAAACCCCTTTAGCGAATTGAGAGATTTTTAGTTTGGCGTTGGTTTCCATCACTGCTTTAACTAACTAGCTCTCTCTTCAGGCATGGGCACATTTCCAGTTTTCCCTTCCTTATCCTCTTCTCTTGCCGCCCTCAAAGTTGACAGACGAGAGCCTTAATTCTAAGGCACACCCTTCACCTTTCGTTTCAACCAATCGATTTCGCCACAATCTGGGGTAGTTTGATTTTTTCTTTTCTTGTCTTCCTTTTTTTTCAGATTCATTTTGGCGTGTTTCGAGCTTCTAATGTCAAGCACATCCACGTAATACACCCAAGGGGATGTTATTACCGATGAAAACAAACATTACTACTATTATCAGTAGCTAACAATAGAGAGGGTACGGAGAGAAAGAAAGAAAGAGAGAGAGAGAGAGAGAGAGAGAGAGAGAGAGAGAGAGAGAGAGAGAGAGAGAGAGAGAGAGAGAGAGAGAGAGAGAGAGAGAGAGAGAGAGAGAGAGAGAGAGAGAGAGAGAGAGAGAGAGAGTCGGAACTGATAATGAGCGTTTTCAGCCCTTTCCCACAACGTACTGTATTTATTGAATCAGCATTTCTCTTCTGTCATTCTCCGTCGTTTTCACTCTTCCTGCCTCCTGTTATCTGCCATGCGCTCTCGGTCTGTTTTCCTTCTCTGTCCTTGAACTGTTTGGTTTTCAGCGCATTTATCTGCTGGAGAAAATGTTTGGCCCCAATAACGAACAATAGTAGCCAAGTCGTATGAGCACAACATTTTGTCTGTTTGGGATAATTATTCTCGTACTTCTGATAATCTTAAGAAGCAAATCACCATGATGACTCGTCATTACTCCTTTTAAAACCAAAAGCACTGGTTTTCCAGCTTATATCAGTTGTGGAGGTCATAGTACTATTTTGTAATATTCTCTTCGCGTAGCAACAGACATTTGACACCGCATAGTGGCAGGACATCGGGAGAAGGCTAGGTGCACCTTACATGATCTGTTCTCTTGAACATTGCCATGTAGTTTTATAGGCGTTAAACATCTGGGAAAGGAGAAGAGGCATGTTCTTCCTTTCCATCATGTTAAGATATCTTCTCACTGGATTGTGAAACAAGTGGCAGTGGAGAACCTCTTTTGTTACTTAAATCTGGCAGATTTAGTACTGTGCACATATTTGACCGTCTACAACATATAATTATTATTTGCGGCTTTTTTTTTTTGTGGCCACATTTTAACCTTATATTTGAACTACAGTGTCACGTTTAGGGCCATGTTGCCACTGTTACAAAAATTGCATAAATCAGGTCTGAATTTTCTATGCGTCATCCATATTGTTGTTTAGATCTCCATCGGCATATTTACAAAACAAACAAACAAACAAAAAACAAACGAACACACTCACAAAACAACAACAACAACAAACAAACACACACACACAACAAAAACACATACGGTGGTCATAAGCAGGTTAAGTAGAGTCTCAGTCATGACCGACAGTTTTCTCGCCGGACAGTTGCAGAAATGTTAGGGAGCAGATGGAAAACGCTACAGGCAATCCATTTTTCTGTCGAGAGGGGAAATGCTAGAACCTGCCGGCTTTCAGCGGACTTCTCTGTTCGATCTGTGCTGTACTATCGCTTCCAATCAGTTGCCTTCTGTGACTCCATTACTAAACTTGTAACAGCAATTAGGCAGCCATAATGAACTTGTTTGTATGACATCTCAAACACGCCTAGCCTTCGTGTCATGTGCCATACGCCCTTAGTAAACTCGTGACGTTATCCCCCGATTGTCTGAACAGGAACGCGGGTTACCACGCGTAAGCTTCCATGCGTTTGATTGGCATTGCAGAGTGGTGTGGTGAGTTGCACAATGACTGGCCTGTGAGATTAGATTTAATGCATCATTGTCCACTCGGCAACAGAGACAGGGGCAGGGCAACCTATCTCTTTAGCTTCTGTCTAATTTATTTTGTGAAACCTCTGGCTGGCCTGTATTTGTGCTATGCAGGCGAAAAACCAAGACTTAATGCTGTTAATCGCTACTCGCACTTTTAGAACATCAATGTATTATCAGGGATATGATTTACGTTTTTGGCTCAGTTTTGTTCACCTCTGAGTCCTAATTGTTGGCAGTAGGTCACTATCAGTTTCTGCATGCCACAGCGCCCAACATCCAGTTGCATTAGGCTAACGTTATAGATAGAATTATGCGGCAGGCACTGTCAGTTACAATTGCCATTCAATGTAGAAATTGCGTAATTCCGCTAACGTGTCATCAAAGATGGTCTTATTTCTAATCCACAGCCTTCTGAAATTATTATGGCCCGTGTTCCTGAAAAAAAAAAAGGTGTAATTTTGTGTTTTTATTGCTGGCTTATTTGCCGGTTGTTTTATTTTTTTAGTTGTTGTCATTGATCGGAGCTCACCCCTCTCCCATCCCCACATTCCTAACTCATCTCATCACAATATGTATTATGTCATGTACCTTGCAATTAAGACTCATGTTTTCCAAGATTACAGAAATGACCCAGAATGTCTACAAATTGTACATGAGAAAAGAATGAAAAGATGGGTAGGGAGCTTTCCCCAGAACAAAACTTGGAAAATAGCAGTAGCAGTATTTACAGTTACCGTTGTCGTTATAATTATCGTTGTTGTTTTTCGAAGCCTTCCATGAAATGGGGTCTATGATGGCTAATAGGCAAGACGATGTATTTAACAGTTGTGACCAGAGACAAATGACTATGCTATTTAGATGCTACCCAGAGTGGGCGGATGTACCATAAAGATTTGGGGTTTGTAAGGTGACCTTTGGTACATGTTCTCTGTGTGACTCCTTTAGCCAGTTTGAAATTCTACTTGCAAACCTACATCCTTTAGTATTTATGTAAGTGAAAGGGATAATTCTGCAAGCGCATTAAACATTCCTTAGTGATGTCTTTTTTTTTTTTTAAGAACTGCATGACATAAAACAGATATATGTGAAGAAATGAAGGTAATGCAAAGGCTTCAGCCTAGACATAGCGCACTGTTTGGGTTGTAATTTCACTTCCTCTGATTGGTTTTTGTGTTTGTTTGTTTCTTGGTTCTAAGAATATCTTCCCTTTGCTCACCTCTAGCCTACGACAGCTCCATCCGGTTAAATGCTGTGCCATATTTATGCAATTTAGTATTATGTTTTCAAGATGCCCCCCAAAAAAAAAAAAGCGTAAATGTTTTCTCATTTTACGTCGGGAAGAAGACTAATAATGCTCGAAAAAACAATAACTGTTTATCGTCAGATCAATTTATATGTGCATTCTCAGTCGCTATGTAATAATGGATAGGGACTGTCGAATTTGTACAGCATCATTTTGAAATGAGGATCTTCAGTCCTGTGTTCTCTCTTCCCCCCCCCCCCTTTTTTTTGTGTGTGTGCTCCCCCCTCTTTTTTTGTGTGTGTGTATTTGCCATTCTCGTTTTGTCCCCGAGAATTAATCTATTAGGTGTAGGACAAGGAAAAATAATTTTGTCCTCCTCGCTGGAGCACACCCACTCAATACGTCCCATACAGACATTATTTCTGAAGGAGACAAACAGTGTTATAATCGTTAGCAGCTTACAATACAGATATGAGAGAGAGAGAGAGAGAGAGAGAGAGAGAGAGAGAGAGAGAGAGAGAGAGAGAGAGAGAGAGAGAGAGAGAGAGAGAGAGAGAGAGAGAGAGAGAGAGAGAGAGAGAGAGAGAGAGAGAGAGAGCGCGCTAGCTCTTACTCCTTAGCTTTTAGCTTCTTCAGTGGTGATGTCGTGAAGCCATTTTTTTGCTTTGCAGTCAACATAATATTTGCTCCAAAAAAGGTTACAACCAGTTACCTGTAGCTCCACAGACATTGTTTTTCTACAGTCAAGATTTTTAGAATAGGTTACACGAAGAAGGACAAAACGGCGCTTAGTTCTCGGGTAGAAATGAAAACCATGTAATTGGTATTGCATGGATCTGTTACCTGAGTCATGAACACAGGTCATTGTGACATTTGAACCTGCAGTATTTCATAGACAGCCCTCAGTATAACTTCTTGGGTGCACTTAATCCCTGGGCCCCTCAAACACAGAAATTAAAACATTCTGCAAATCACCAAATTTACACACCGAAAATCTACATATTGCATGCCACTGGAATTGTTAAGTCAAACATGCATAAAGAGGTTGAACGAGTGATATATCTGACCTAAATACAGTGACATGTCATTGCATACATGCTCCATGTCCTGCTTCGGAAGGTTTACTCCAAGTCGCTTCCAATATTATACCCAATTTTCATCTTGTATTGGTAGTGGAAATGGTGGTTTTATAGCAGAATTTATGTGTATTTTTTAAAAAGAAACTTTAATAAAAATTTATTATTTTCATTATTTTAATTCTGTTTAGAAGAGGCCCTCCACCATAGATATACACTACTGAACGCCCACTACCTGGCAGTCACTTCCTTTGCGCCCCCCCCCCCCCCAAGCGCCTTAAATCAGGCCCTGATTGCAACAACTACGTCTTCAGGTCTGCCACTTGCACATCGCGCAGGCTTCCTCTGGAGGACTTTTTCCTTTTTTTTTCTTTTTTTTTTTTTTGTCGGGTTAAATGAAGACATTATATAGAGAATCACTCATTACAGATTCATTTACTGTAAGCAATACACCATGTCTTCATAATTAGATTTGTGAGGATTCTTTGCCCTACATTTTCCCAGAATCTCTTCATTGGGTACAGCAGATCGCTTCTTTTGGCATTCAGACAGCGAACGCCCTAGCTGTGTTAAATGTATTGAGATGTTTCAGTGTTCGCGTTTTGGGCGTGCGAAAAGAGCACCACTGTTGACGAGGATGAAATGGAAAAAGGAAGAAAAAAATCGAATGGATCGGGGAAGTAGGGCAGAGTGAAAGTGACACTACAACCGAGTATACACTATTGATCAGTTGAAGTTGAGATGTGGAACGTGTCTGGCAAATGAGGTCGTTGTATGTTATGCCTTTTATATCTTGTTTAGATCGTCGAATGGAAATCTGTGCATACAAAATAATAATTATATGTCACGTTTGTCTGCAAAGACACCCATGCTTACATAATACATTTTTTGCGATCGTCCAAACTTCTCATCGAAGAAGGCGATGTTTCCACTCCGCGAGTCAACAGGTGCTGCCTGTCTGTGGGACCGACGAAACAAACAACTGAGACATAGGCCTAGGTCTACTTTTTATGTTATTGTTTCTGTGAAGCCAAGGACAAAACCTCAGGATGCTCTCTCACCCCCCCCACCCCCTTTAAAAATTTTTTTTATCGGCATTCCCATACCATAATTCGAGTCTTAAAAATATTAAGAAGAAAATGGGGTTTAGAAACAACAGATCATGACATCCATATGCAACAGGTATAGATTAACAGTTACCATTCTATGGTCGCTCACGTGCCCTTTCAAAGAGACGTTTCTCGTAAAATTTGGCACATAATCATAAAGCACGAGCACACTTCTTCACCTGTGAATGGCCTGACCGGGGAAAGAGGATACCAGCCTCAGAGTAGTTGTATTTGGTCATGGAACCACTCATATGGGAAGGATAGTCACCATCTTTGCATATGCGCCAGGTTTACTGGAAAGTGAAAAAAAAACACCCACCATATTTTACCCATATTTCACAGATTTCACACGAATGCTTCTTCCATCTCCATCTTTTCTCAAGCCACCTATTGTAGGCATAAGGGTGGACAATTTTTCTGGCTTGTTTCATAGATGGAATTTTGACACAAAAAAATCTTCCCAGGAATCGAAGCGTTTAATTCTCTTTAAACCATCTGTTAGAGATCAATTAATGTAAATGTCACAACATTTCTAGCCTTATTTTACAGATGAATTGTCGTTTATTCTTGTCCAGGAAAAGAAATTTTCGTCTGCGAGACAGCCGTGTCCAGTTTTCACTCCATCCTTGAAATTTTAGGGGGTCCCACGGAGAAGAAGAGGGCGGCAGAGTTATTGTCACGAGTGTGCTTGGTAAAAGACCAGCCATCACAGCGGACTCTGGCAATGGCTAGCCATGGAAGGATCAAAGAAAGGTCAAAGGTATAGCGTAAGCTGCCATTAACTAGGGCGACTGATTAGATTATCATTGATCAGGGCGGCTGACAGTCTATAGACATAACCAGATCCGCGATCTTTCTCTGACATCATTGTCGTCTAGAATTCTGTGTCTACAATGCATTTTTCTCCAAACTGAACACTGAAGAGGAAAGTTATTGCTAAGACGTCACAAGAGCGTTGCTAGTTAGAGATAATCTTTAGCGGACGAGGAGAAGCATCAATGATTATAAATAACTGTTCTGTGATTATTCATTTTCGTAACTTGTTTTAGATGGTGGCATTTTTTATTTTTTTTTTAGCTGACAAAGGACTTAAGGTCTGAAAGCTAATTATTTGTATTGTTTGGCAACTGTAATATTTTTCTCCCCCCCCCCCCGCCCTCCCCTTCTCTAAATTTTAACTTTATTCCAAGCGTAGTAAGCTGAAACCCCACAGTTTTTCTGTTTTGTATTTTTTCTTAAATATACATGTATTTACAGGCACAGTGTTTACAGTCTTATTATTGTCCATGTCCTTCGCCTAGTACTGCTGGTAATATTTAAATTGTAAAAAACAACAAAAATTTAGCATCCATTGATATCTTTGTCAATAGCAGTACATTTAGTTGTCAATAAAGACTACATTCACCATTTAGGGCAGTGAAACTGCGAATCCGCAAGCTTTTGTTTTTTCACCAGAGCCAATACTAAATCATGTGAGCAGGAAAATGGATGCCAGCTCAAATCCCACCAATATTAAGCAGGACATGATGAATGATCCGGCAGCCTTGTGTGGAGCATTCTCTGGGCCAGATAAAATGAACATAATATTGATCATAACCTAGTTTCGGAGCATTAACAAATTAAATGTGATCGTGCACCTCGATGCTTTGTCAGGAACCAATAAATAAAAAGGGCAGAGGATGACAGGCATGTTGGTATAATTGAGAATTGTTGTAAGCCTCTTGGACTAGTAGAAGCTCAGAAATTTTCAAAGGAGGTTCCGGGGACACAGGCTCTTGACCTTAAAATCTGTCAGCCCTGACATTATTCACACTGTTGTTTGAGATCTGCCTCATTTTCTTTTCTTTTTTTTTTTTTTACAGACTTTTATTTTCTTTTCCTCTCGTCCTTTGACTCTTGACTCAGAGAACCTTACAGATAAGCCTGCACGTTTTCTGCTTTGTATGTTTTTAGAGTGTAAAGATTTTGTTGTTTAGCATGTCAGGTGTGTGGGTATCCAGTCCTCCCCCAGGCAAGTGAGCATTTGCATCACACTAAATTGTTTACTACAGCATTTTCACCAGAGTGCATGGTGATGCAGCTTCCTTTGGGCTATGTATAATGTTGTCTCTTCAGCGGCCAATCCAGTTTTTACTGTTGACCTGACAATTTGAATCTTTCTTTTTGTTTATTGTTTTCTGGGTGTGAACACAATTTCATTCAGTCTGGTAGGATAAGTTAAGAAAACACTTTGTCGATGGATATTTCGTAATTTATGTAGCCTAGCTTCACCTTGATGGTGTCTGTTGATGCCCTCTGTGTGGGGTAAATTCATTCATTTGATTAGTTTTTTTTAATTACAAGTGTGTGGGGTAAATTATTAATTTCATTGTGATTTTCATTCTCAGATTTGCATCAGTTTTTCTTAAACCAGTCGCAGTAAATATTTATTACACACATTTAGATAATATTCTTAACAGGATTGGTGTGCAGCACTTAAAGTGTTTTCACAGCCACCAGTAAATACTGCATGTTTTTTTTATTTTTCCTGTTTCAGGTGGTGTTTGGCACTGGTGATACACTGCAGGCAGTGACAGTGAGCTCTAACATGGGATTTGTCAGGGCAGCCAATAGCCAGGTCTTTGTAAAGTTATTGCCAATTCCCTCAATTCCCAGTCTCCCCAGTTAGTATAGCTTAAAACTGTAGACATTTTGAGCTGTCACTGTTCAATTTTTCATTCTTCAGCTCTTTCACTTGAGTGTAGACACCACAACCAAACTGTGCATGTTTCCACTTTTTTTATGTTTCCTTATTACACTGCCTACCATGTACACATTGTTTCATGAGATTACACATATTCACACATGTGAGCTTAAACACCCTCACCTGTGTCCATTCTCACTAAAACTGTCAAAAGTGTAGATTTATTGTTCAATGAGTTACACTGGCGGGCCATGTTGGACAGTTACTTATGCAACATATACTTTTACATTTTATTCAATCATTTAGTTGTTTTCTCTGTGACTGGTTATTTTAAAATTGTGCAGAATTAGTGCTTAAATTAGCACATTAATGTTTGAAACATAATGCTATCTTATTGTTTGATGAAAATCAGTAAAGGAAGAGTCACCTTATCAGTTTTACACTGAACCTGTCATGTTTATGTTTCCTGGCATAAACTCTTATAGCACTGATAAACAAATCTTGTGTCATGTGCTAAATGCTGGAGAACAGATCTATGCTGTGAATCTTAAGAAGGCTTTAAGTTTTAGGAAATTAGAAGGGAAGGTAGTGGGTATGTGTCTCTCTCCCCATAGGCCTCTCTGAAGCTGTTTCATGAATTTTTTTTAAAGATTGTCAGAGGAATTCATAATCTCAAAAACAATTATGACTGTGTAGTAAAAGAAATAATCTATGTAAACAATGGTTTGCAATTGTGGTTTTGTTTATCATTTTTAGGGTGTTGTGTTCCCAGTGTTTCTACATCCAGCAAGAGCCCTGACAGAGGAAAAGGAGCAGCATGCAACACCATTATGAAATGAAATGTGTTGTTTGAGAACCTACCTTTCATTGACGGCATTGGTGGAATGTGTGTAAGGCAGGATCTTGAAGCAGCTGGAAACTGAAATTTTGCCAAGATGCATATTGAAGTGTTTTACTTGGAGATATGAAATTTGGCTGATTGAGTCATGAACAATCAGCACTGTGAGATTTTATTTGTGATTTCCCTCTGATGTTACATTACTTACACCACGCTTGTGATTTATGTCTTTCCTGAGACAAGCAACAGGAAGTTCAAGATAACTTTATGTGGATCAATAGGTTTGTAGGAAATTGCTTGGAAATGTATATTTGTCACAGCTTTCTCGGGTCAGTCCAATGTAAAAATCTCTATGACAATTGTGGAAAATTGTCTGCCACAGCTGATTCTGTGTTGGTGATGGTTAATCACATAATGTTTCCGATGAGATTCATTACATTGGAATAAGATGCCGTCATATCGTCAGGATCATAACATAGTTGACTAAGTCATGAATTGGTGTTTTTTTGAAAATCAAAGAATACTGTTCCTTTCGAATATAGTAGTAGCTGTTGTTAGGGGAGCATAGTATTTTAAATACCGTAAAGTTCGGTCTATAAGCCCTGCGGCTTAAACAACGATGCGGCTTATTTGCGGAATTTTCCGATTCCAAGGGCATCACTCCCTCGTCTATTCTTAGCTCCATGTTAAGTGTTAACTGATCACGTTCACGCTCCATGTTAAAGTGTTATCTGTTCACGTTGTTAAAGTGTTAACTGCTCACATTTCTACCAGTAAATCAAAGCCGCACACATTCAAACATTCAGATCATTTGCTCAATTAAGTACACACATACCCTCATCATGCCGAAAAGGCGACGAAATGCCTACGATGCAGCTTTTAACTTGTAGGCGATTGACAGTGCAAGTGGAGAGTATGTATAATTTATAGAGAAATTGTGAAACTAGGTCGTTGCGGTAAACAAGAAATCGAAGAACTGAAATATCTCCAAAGATAGTGTGCATATCTGTTTACGGTGGTTTGTTCATATTTTTGGTCTGATTGAAACTGTTTAAAGCCATTTGTAAGCTCTCATGCCCCTTGGAAATGCACAAACGGATATTGTTTACCGCAGCGACCTATTTTCCGCTCCATGCTAACAGTAGTTTTGCAGAGCCTCTCATGTCATGCAGTGCAAATCGACCAATAGTGAAACCTCTCTGTACATACATACTCTCTGGTGCAAGCTGCAGAGCAGCAGCGACCTTCCCTTGCCTCAAGAGGAAAGCGACAGTGAAAATGAGGCTGAAGTAGGTGACAGTGACAAAATGGCGGAGGATGTGCTACTGGGCCTGTTTAACTCCGACACCAAAGAAGATTTCAGCAGATTCAGTGGACAGTACGATGATGACACTGAATAAATGTGATACCGGTACATACCTGTATTGTATATCTGCTGCAGTGCGGCTTATTTGTGAAAAAAGTTCAGATTTAAAAAAAATTTAATGGATGCGGCTTATATATACAGGTGCGCTCAATAGACTGAACTTCACAGTAGATACCTGTAGCTTAACAGTGGACACAACTTAGTATTTTCTCTATTTGGCTTTGCCATTAGTCTACACCCCCCAGACAACAGTCTAAATGTCGGTTTTGGTGGATGTGTTTAAAAATTCATAAGACAACAAAAACACAATGCCTGTTGAACGGTGCAAAGTGACTGTCTGATTAAGGTGAGCATCTCATCTCAAAACACCAAATAAATGACTTAGGCAGTTATCTTTTGAGGGGGATGATATTTAGTTAGAAAAACACATTGAGTGTTTATGTGTTCATTGAGGGGCTGACCCTAAAGTAAATAATAATGTTTGATACTGGCTATATTTGACAGCCTCCCTCTCTGTCCCATGCTTTTCACACTTCTCTTCCCCACTTGAACGAGTGTATGGCTATAAGAATGTGAATGTCGATGATAAGGCTGTGATTTTTAAAACTTTAAAAGGTATACTGCATGAACTATTTGACTGTTTCATTAGAGACATTTTTTTAAATATTATCTGACAACTAAATTTGCTGGAAAGAAAAATGGTAAATGAAATCAAACTTTCAAATTTATTACCATGACGTACATTACCTGGAAATCCCCCTCGCTCTGTGTAGCCTTTTGTTCCCCCCACCCCCCCCCCCCCCCCTCTCAAAGAGTGTACATACTGAATGGATAGCCCTGATATGGTTTTCTATAGATGTATGAAAGGCAAAAAAATACAGTCCATCTTTTAATTAACTGCAAACTTGTTTACTTACAGGCAGTTGATCCTTGTGGGGCTGAACTAAACATGACCAATTTTCTACTGAGACTTAGAAAGTAGCCTGTGTTTTTCATCTACACCCCTTTTTTTACTGAATAAGAATGATATCACAAGCTTTGAAATGATGTAATCTTGCTGACAAGAGAGTTGTGTGGAGTTAAATTGTTATGTAACAAAACTGGGTTTCTTAGTAGAAATTTAATTTAATTGATTGTCACTATCTGGCTGATGCTGACAGGATGAGACGATGACAAGCCATTAGGCTAGAGATGAAAAATGACAATGATATAGCATGTTGATAGTCCCCAATTAAGCAGTTTGATTGATAGGTATTCTCAACTAGTACTACTGATGTGAAAATAAATTTTATACAGTGCATATGATATGCAGATAACCTTTTTTGGCATACTGAATAAAGTGATGGATACAAAGATCTGACCAGTTAGTATGGGGATGTCACTCATGAAGTGAATTTTAAACTGCATAGATCAAGCTGTGAACTGCCCATCCAAAACATTTGTTACTTCTGCTTGTAACTCAATTATGTCCCCGCACTGGTAAAATCAACAGATGGAGTGTACGTTATTATCATACATGCAAAATCCAATTACAGTATGATGACCTTTTGGTTGAGTAAAGTTTAGTCATCTCTTCTTTGATCCAGCATTAAGCTTTTTTGTCACAAATGCATCATCATTTCATCTCAGCACACAAATTATTCCCATATGAGCCAGACACGATGTATGTCTTGTTTGGCTTGCTGTGACATTTTCTATGACATTAATAAAAATGATTTTGGGAATGATTAGAGAGCAAGAAAAATGATGTATAAAGTATAATGATGATGAATTTAATCTCTAGAAATTATTTTGTTTAAGGCATCAATTTCTTACATCCCTTTCACAGTTAAGAATTTAATGCCTTTAGTCCAACATTTAGTGATTCACATGCATAGCCTGCAAATGAAATGAAGTTTGCTAGTGAGATCAAGATCTTATTTTAGTAATGGTCGTGTGTAGCAATGTTTCAGTAGATTAATGGCTAATGGAATGTCATCTGAATGAAAATAGCCAAGCTGTTCATTTTTTCATTAAGAATACAATGAGCATTCTGTACCTGTAGTTTGACCTTTTTTCACAAGAATTACTTGGCAACCACTTTCTAGGCATTATGGCACCATTGTATGAGAAACCTTGCTATGCACACAGTAAAGGAGTCAACAGTTTTGCAAATTTGTCCAGTAAGCTTTAAGTTCACACCACCGTGAAATCAATAATAGTGTTGCCATTTACTCTTTAGGTTTGAGCCATGGGAAATAAAGCAGACTGTACAGAAAATGTCAGGGACCAAAGACAAATAGAGTTATCAGTTTTGTTCCTCTGGGTGATGTTATCACAAAATCAATAAGAGAGACAATAACATATAAAAGTATGGCTCACAAAAAAGGGCCAAACTGGTGTATAAAGTGGGTTGAGTTCCTTGCTATATGAGAGAGCTCAGTCCTAAATGTTGCCCCTCATGAACAAAGTGGACATTTTTGTTAAATGCATTATGTCTTGATGTGTCTCTTTGTATTTCACGAAAAAATGATTACAACATTGTTTCATTGTGAACTACAGAGTCTGTGCCCAAGTTACATCCTGTTACTGACATAGATTTAATCTTCAGTAATTGTTGTCAGCAATATTTAATAACCTCATTCTGTTTCATTCAATTGTCCGTACAGTTGTATAACTTAGTTGGTTTGTATCAAAGGGAGGTAATAAACAAAAACAACTATTCTTGTAATGACTGCAGTATGTCAGCAGTTGGAATAAAGGGGCCAGAACTGTTTACTTCTACTAGTCTGTCTTGTGCATTGAAAATAATGTCAGTGTAAGCCACCTGATAATGTATCTATGTAATAGTGTCCAAATACAGTAAAGAAAAACGGGCCCAGAGGTCTAACCTGGATTGCTTGAAATGTCGTCTACACTTTCATGGAGCAAATTGACAGTGCTCTTTAATGCATAGGACCTTGTCATCTCTTTAAAATTTCCAAAAAAATTCATTTTTACTGAATTCTTTTTTCACTTTTGAATCAGTAGAATTGCATGATTCAACAAGCATCAGATTGTTTTGGCAGTATTTTAGTCTAAGAATGAGTCTAATGAGCATCATTCCCTGACAAAACAAAGCACCCCCCCACCCCTCCCCCAAACAACAACAACCACAACACAATAACACTTTTGATACATTTTGCTTCTCATCTGGAGAGCTGTGAAAAAACATCTCACAAACAAGACATATTCCTAGACCACCACTTAAGTATTGGTGTTTGAAGATTAAAGTAAAAATGTTTTTGAGGTAAGAAATCTCATCTGTTGCTTTGTGCATGTTTCACATTACAATAGTACACACATTAAATACTTTAACTCATCAAAGAAACAGTCGCCCGTAATGTGAAGAAGGTATTGAAATTCCTTTTTGATTATTTGACATATGTAGAAATGGTTTTAGACTGGAGGATTTATGCAGACAAAAAGAGATTTTGGAACTGTATCAGTGATTAAAAACTTGAGTGACAACTGAGAGCAAACAATTTATGTACTTTCTCAAATGTTGTATCATGTAAGCATTATCTCAACCAGCAAGTGTCTTTGCTTCTCCTCAAATACAGATAATTGCAAAAACTGGGAGCAACAGGGAGTTTGTATGGATGTATGCACAATTTTGTTTGCAGGCATGTTAAACAAAAAAGCATGGAAGTTAGTTATTAAGTGACACCTGTTGGGATGCAGTATGACTTAAGCTGGAGTCAAATGCCAGTCCACCGAATCTAATGCAACTGTATTACTGTATAGCAATAATAATATCATCTATTGCAATGTGGACCATGCTGAAGCCATGTCACATGAAAACTGAATTCCTGTCATTAGTGTCAATACATGCACTATGAATTCTACACATACAGAGGTGAAAGACGTTAACAACCAGGCCTTGATGGCTCCTTACAAAAGTTATATTATACACTGTATATTCTTCCTGATTCCTTTATTGTGCAGATGAAGATGGGGAAGGACTGTACTGGTAAAAATACATTTCAGTTAAGACAGAATGATTTACAAAGCCATGCTAAATCTGGAAACACGAATTTACCAAGGAGAGATCTTGTCTTCTTAAAAACATATAATGTAGTTCATTTCTTTCAGAGGGGACTTGTAAAGTATGACTTCATTTTGCTCGTTCAAATATAGGGAGCTGGGGGTGTACTGTGGTGCATAAAGTAGTGCATTGTGGCGTACTTTAGCATTTTAAGAAGTGTTTACTCTCCTCTCCTGTGGTCTGGTTCTTGATGAGGCCAGGAGAGTCAAAAGCAGTACCTATCCGAAGACCTCTATTGCCCCTTGAACTTATTGCTAATGCTGCCAAACTGTAGGTAAAGGCTGTTTGTTTTTCTGTAACTTTTAAAAAATATAATTTAGATCTGGAATCTCAAAGCGAAAAAGTACTGTTTATGATTTTTACAACACTCTTATCTCTATGAAATGATGTTTCATGAAAAGTTTGCCTAGTTAGGACCACTAATTAAAATCACATGTATTGTCCCGCTTTTGACTTTTGAGGGGGTAAAAGATCTTCATTAACCTTTTCCGTACGTGGCTATTTTCCTTGCGGTCCCTACCGGTACATCGTGGTAAATTTTGTTACCACACTGTCACGTATAGAGAAAAATGCAGGTTATGCCTATCCGTACGTCGTGGGAATAATTGTTACCACACTGAGACAAGTGTAGAATGACACGCTTTCAATCGGTCTATCCGTCGTGATCACAAATTTTACCCAATGCAGCTTCTATGGTGACTCGGGGGACTACTCTTTGTCAAAAGAAACGCTATGTGGGATGTTTATTATCTAAAATTTATAATACCGGTACGTGTATCACACTGGACCGACTACCGTGATTCTTAGCCAAGGCGCTAGAATAAAGTGCTCGCCTATGGTTTTCTTTCTGCTTCTACCTGAATGGAAACAAGGTGTGTAATTGTAGTATGTAATTACAAAAAGATGATTACACTCCTGTGAATTTTAAACGATGATCTGTAATGCCGCCATGTAAGTTTTATGATCTAAGGCAGCGTTCTGCCAGTACAGGAAAAGCCTCGGTGATGCTTATTTCTTCAATACATAGGTTATACTACATTTGTATTACTATCTTATTATACCTGGCCCTCACCCTGTCCTAATTGTTTTTATTTTATTTATTTTTTAAAAAACAAATGGTTAAGTATTGTATTGTTTACTAATTAAGTAATTTAGTTCGAAATTATGTTGTGGCATGAGACTTATTGTCATTAATTGCTCATGAGCACAGCACGGTAAGAAAGCCACATTATTTTTTTCACTTCTAGTTAGGCCTACGTGCACTACCCGTACTCCAACAATGAGTCAAGGTCAGTTGGACGACACTATTACGGTGCCGTCCAATTATTAAGTAAAGTCTGAGAAAACACAGTAACCATAATGTGGAAAAGGGGGGGGGGGGAGGGGGGGGGGAGAGGGACTAAAGTACGTATGTAATGTGGGTCATATTTCTATTACATTGCCTCATCCAAATCCTTCCGCACTAGAAGATGAGGCGAGAGCGACATTGAGAAGGATAAGAACATGAATCAATGTCAGTTTATCCTATCTGCATGATAAACTGAACAAAATGAACTTCAAAGGCGGTAAAGTGGCTGTCTGGTCCATGAGAAAGACAATCACAGACAGGACAGTGGAAGGCGGAAAGAGTCAAATGATGAAACCAAAGTGCAATGATTCCCAGAAACGCAAATGTTTTTGATTTGGATGCTAATGATTACAACAAGGGATGTTTTCGGGAACAAATAGTGAAATACATAAAAAGTATAAAAATTAAAATAATGAGCAGCAAATAACATTCCTGTCACTGTCCACGCATTGCGGGTTCAACCATTGAGCTATGGTTGAGAAAACTGTTCTTCAAGCTTTTCAGAATTGAGTGGGAAACAACAAAATGTAGAACGGGAGGACCATTCGAATGACTTGCCCTATCCAATGACAGGCCTCAAAATGGGTGACAGTGAAAGAATTTCCTGATTTCTTCATGTAATCTTCAGCAACAGCCTTACATACATGCGTATTACATGTTGTTCCTTCGGAGATTGTGTCGCACTAGCTGAAGCTCTATCAATTTTCATGACCATCTTGTCAGCATTGCATATTTTCGTCACTATGTGCCACTTACTGTCCTACTCGCCAGTTAATACCTGTGCACATTCAAGTCAGTTCTGCAACATTCATTTGGTCGTGCGGGCGAAGGCTGCACTCACTACCGACCGCGCTCTATAAAACGCATCAGCCATAATTTACTAAACCGTTCCCTCAAAACCTTTGAAAATACTGTACAGAATTTACATATGGTGTTTTATCAAACGATACACTTTCAGTCGGAGCAGAAAATTGATGAAAACTTCAAGTTCACACGTGGTCCATTTCGATTACCTATTGCTATGCGACAGCCTCGAATCGCTATTGTCAAATTGTGCACACCGGTATGTTCGCCAAGATGTATAAATATACACATGTATAATATATGTTATATATTTTATAAGAGGGGAAAATAATACATAAAATGAAGAGATTTGCATATTTTCTTACATAAAGGGTCCACAAAATTAAACAATACAAAATGAGAAGTAAACATCTGTTCATATTACAGACAATTCTATAGGTACTGTGCGTACGAAACTAAGTACCGGGTACACATAAAAAAACGAAACACAGCAGCATTACCAGAATATTTATTGCCCAGTCGATATTGAAGATGGTCCCGGAAATCACCCATAAAGATGACCCGGTTACAGATTGCACAAAGAGACATACTGTAAGTGTAAGTTACTCGACCCCCGTAAACTTATACACGGTGTTAAGGTTTTTAATGTCACTTTTCCTTTTTTTTTTCACAACAAAGCATGAGAGGCTTGGTCGTCCGATGCCACTGTAGGCTTACTTTGTTCTCATCGCCCTATCTCATCTCATATTTTCAAGTCCCTGGTCCTATTGGGTGGTAGGATCGAGTACCTAGTCTTCTCGGATAAGGACGAAAAAATTCGGAGGGCCCGTGTGCACGTTGCGCACGTTAAAGATACCTTGGCAGTTGGAAATCGTAAAGAGCAGGCCGAAAGGCCGCTGCCCGGGCAAAATTGAAATTAATAGATTAAAAATTTATCCATATCATTTCCCCCCCCCCCGCCCCCCCCCCCCCCCCGCCAGAACAAGAAATAATAAAACAAGTAAAGTGAGGTGTAAATGCCAAGGGCAGCGAACCTCCTAAAATAAAGACCTCAAATCATTCTCATCGCCCTATAATACATACCAATCACAGAACTTTGATCTCTTCAAAAACTATTATTGCTTGCTTTTCAGGAGGGGTTAGGTGGGTGGGACAGTGGGGTAATGCTTTAATTTGTGTCCCTCCCCCCCCCCCCCTATAATTATGTTGGGAAACTTGATGACGACGCAGTTATTTCACTCTTAACAGTATCTGATCCATGGGAACATTTTTTACCACGACGTACGGACGCGTTGGATTGAGTAAATCCAAGGAGCTTACAGTACTTATACTATCTTATCTCTTCTTTGCTAGTCTGGTAATTTTTGTTCCCACGACGTACGGTAAAGCGTACCGAAAAGTAAGCGTAAATAAAACCCGCTAAAACAAACATGCAATTTTATAGCATCGGACGAATCCTTTGATGAAACTTGAAGAATACATGGAGTTTCAGTACCGTGCTGTCAATGGTATGTTTATTGAATTTTAGCGGGCTGTGGAAACATTTTTTACCAGGACGCACGGAAAAGGTTAAGATATCCCCACCCCCTCTTCCGCCTGTTAAAACTGCATTTAAGTGTACAGGTCGGCTAAACTAGCTTGGCATCTGAAATGCACTAACTTGTATCCTTGTCTCTTAGGCCTCTGGCGAGTTGTAGCAAGACTAATTGTTACTTGGAACTAGAAGGGCTTCGCAGGGCATTTTTGATGACTCGGAGTATCACAATTCACAACCACGAAAAATGCCTTTCAAGACCACTACTGCTACCATCAGTGACCCTGCAAAGTGCAGGCATTCCTACGTCAATCCGTCGAAGATTTATACGAGCTTTCCATGGGATTAGTAGGCTTGCATGCCGTTCAGGCGGATTCCCTACACCAAACTGACGTCAGCGCAGTGTCATAACCAGCAGATCTAAGTAGGAACGATGTCATCCTATAACTGAGCAAACCTGACCTCAATCCCACACGTCTGATCCCCGACTGGTTGGTAAACTGCCGATCAGATCATACATTGTTGTTACCCGGTCCTCTCCTCTCGTCTTCCTGCCAACTACCTCACTCCTCGGTTCAATAATGAAAAAGTAGGACAAAGATGCCTACTTGTCTTTAGTGTTCTTTATCTTCTAGAATGGCTCAACTGTTCTAAGTGCACTTTTCATATGCTGGGTCACCCCCACGCCCCTTTAAATCAGCCGAAAAAGGACAGAAAAGGGATCTTCAGGTTCAGCGCAGTCACCACAAATAAACTAAAGGCGTCCTGTTTGTTGACCAGCATGAAGTGCCTTAGTTTTTATCTTCACATCATTGGCACAAGAAGGACCTATCTCTGGCCTCTTGTCGTAACAAACTGAAACAAACGTATTTGAGGAGTCCAGCAGTTCATTGTTAATGTCAGTGGTTTAATAGCAGGGCCGGGTTACGATTTTGTAGACCCTGGGTTATAGTTACTATGAAGCCCCTAGTTTATGTAATAAATTTCAGATTTCTAAGAAGAACGACCTGCAATAAAAATCAAAATGGAGGCCCTCATCTGGCGGAGGCCTCTGGGCTGCAGCCCATAAAGTCCGTGCCTTATTCCAGCACTGTTTAACAGCTGATGATGACTTCCTGGAAATACCGGCGAAATTATTATACCGGGCAAACAGCCAAATTATCACAGACACCGCGGATTGAATGGTTTAAGGCGTTAACATTAACTTTCATGACCCCTATCAAAATGGTTTGTTTTATCCACACTGGCATTTATTCCCGAACCCTGACCAGGATCTATTACAGGTCTCAAACGGCATCTTATTCAAGCTGTCCGAATTATGCAATACTGAGTAAATTTTATCTTTTACTTCATTCGTTTGGATCGTGTCCACAAATGAATCTTTGAGTAAAGCAATCGCTGATTCACAGTGTTTTTTTTGTTTTTTTTTACAAAAGACGACCTTCCAGTATCCTCGTTAAAATTGAGAATATGCAGGAGCACATTTCAACAGGCTGTAAAGTATAATTGTGATGTCAAGAACTAGGTTAAAGATCTGGACAAGTTATATAAGTTTGCGTTGTTTGGACACAGATAAAAGTTTGTACCGGTATAGCCTACATCAAACCGAGTCATTTCTCGCAATGCTTTTCGACGACATTCTTCGAGCCATTGGTGAATTTGGACGTTACCAAAGATTGATTTATCTTTTACTCTGTATACCTTCGCTGATTTTAGGGGGAATGAGTATAACGTTGATTGTCATGCACGAGGTACCACAATACAGGTATTTATTGCCATGCTTCATTTAATCATGTTGGCTGGCGATGTGTGCTCTTCAGTCTCCCAAATAAACAAAAAAACAACCGAAAGCCTTACTAAATCCAACAGTTAAAATATTCAAAATAAAAAATGTTCAACGAACCAAGTGGCTGTTCGCCAAACATGTTATCACGTGTAGACACTGTTTGCAATCATCATTCGCCGAGCATAAATTCCCGACCTTTGGGCTTCTATGGCGATTGGAACGACAAAGGGTGGATTGCAGAATGCGATGAAGTAGGTAGACTGACCAGTTAGGTGGTGTAAAAAACTGCAAGATTTTCTTGGGGATATTAGCTAGCCTTTAAAAGACGAAACTTAGGAAACTCCAAAGTGCCCTTCCCTACCTCTCTGTTAATCATAATTGCTATAATTTTATAAATTTTATGTATCCAAATGATGAAGGTCTGTAGGATGCCGTCACCTAAAATTCAGCCAGTCATTAAAAATGATAAAAAAGGTTCATTTTGATATATTTTTTAATCTTCCCCACACAGTGTTGCTTCTTGTTCTAAAACCACACTTTCCAGATTCACTACATTAAATTCCTTATAAACATATTCATTAAACAAATTGCCCAACATGGGCTCTGCTGCAGCTGGGCATAATATTTAATCGTTGAGGTAGAGCGGTTAAGCTAGAAGGATGCTAATGGCACAGACTGTATGAGTCAAGTAGACTGATTGGTAAGCAGGTTCAGAGAGTTTGCAAGATGGTCTGGCTGATACCGGCTAATTAAAAAGAAAGCAGAGCTCGGCGCAAGGAGAAACAGTATTTATCGTTACATTTTACATTGGTAGCCACGTCAGTCCACCGGTCTGAGCAAAACTACTGGCAGAACATTTGCGAATTTTTCCATACAGATGCAGTATCCCTGGTTTCATAGACAGTGATTTCTCCGCCCAGGACCACCTTCAACAGCTGTTGCTCAACCTTTCAGTTCCATTTGAGGACGATAGCTATACAGATCGCGAACAATGCTCGATCTATAACGTTATTTTGGTGCAAGAAGATCAGGAGATTGTCTCTGTCAAAGACATCTGTGAGTTTTTCCGAATTTATAATATTTGTCTGAACAGGCATGAGGCATTTAATTGTAAAACAGCAAATTATACCATTTAAAGGTGATCACTTATGTTACCAGGCAGTTTCAGGGCCATTTGATTCTCTAAATGTAGGCCTATTTAGCGCGTTTTATTATCGAAACACTCCTGAAAAAAAAAAGAACACGGCCGCCTGGATATTTGGGCCCCTGAATAATATTTTCCCTTTTTAAAATATCTTAATTAAAGAAAATCAAGTGAAAATAAAACGCATAAATTTTATTCTAACATTGCTATCGGACAAAATATCGAGGAAAGAATCATATTTTGAAATTACAAGTATAATGAATACCAGTTGTCCACGAGGGGTAATGGGAAGGGAGAAGTTTGATCATTTGTTTCAATATCCACTGATTAATAACAATAGAATCCTTGCGCAGGTAGAACGCCCGGGCCCATTCACGCAGTGAACATGTCGGCCTCTCTATCAGTGTATTCATGTGACCCTGACAGTGAGACCAATGACACCCTGCTCGCTGAACCTCTGTGGCAGTGGCACAATCTGACAGATCCCAAACAGTGGCCTTCTGTACCCTCAATGGTCAACGTGACACGAAGGGCATGTGATCGTTGGACATTTGACCGTTCACAGATCCCAGATTCAGCTGGTATGGATGTAAGTCAGCAATTAATGTTTTGCTAACAATTTATTGAATAAAGACAATGCTCACCTGCACGTCCGGTGTGGCTGCCTACATTTTAACATATTAAATTTGGCAACATTTAACGAAAACGAAATGTTGACTTTCCCATAGTAGTTTAATTTCTTTATTTTGTTTCTAGGGCGTGGCTTTGCCAAATGTACAAATACATGTACATGTATATTAATTATAATTTGGGCCTCATTTTAACTACATTTTAACTCGCACAATCGGATCCCTTAATTGCAAAAGATTTTCATGCTGACGGTACTATTGATTTTCTATTTTCTTTCGGTAAACTACAGCCGTCCTTACTGTCGTCATACATGAACTGCTGCCATTGCTACAGCATATTACATGTACCGTGTCTGTTCTTGTATCCTTTAAAGCATTCTAAATGAACAGGACTAGGTGTTGAACCATTGAACCGGTTTATCGTCTAGGATCTTTAAGTTGGATGTTTGTCCTTCACGCTTGGTTGGCGGGAGATGTGGTTTCGAATTTACTCCAGAACAAATTTTTCTCTCATTTAGAAAACCGTTATGCTATCACCACCATTTCACATCTGTCAGTTATCCTGTGAAAACTCTGGCGATTAACACGATGTCGGTCACTGCATAACGTTACAATTAGCACCATTACATGATGTTGCAATTACCACCAATGCCACTGGCAATTCGCAAACGGCAACAGTGATAGAAAATGATAAAAATAAAGAACCCTCGAATAGATCATAACAACGGTAAGTACTTTCAGTTATTGCTAGGTGTGACACTGATTTTTTTACAAAGCACTGAGTGTGAGTTTGGAGAAAGCACGTGGACACGATAAGGGTCACAGTCACACTGTGCCAGGAAAAAAGCAAGACCAAAGTCAGAATTTAACAGAACGATAGGACAGGAACATTGAGAAGTACGATAAACAAATAAGTAATAAATAAATAAATAAATAAATAAATAAAATGAAAGAGCACTATTACTATTACTGTTGCAGGGGAACTTCGTTTAATAATCACCGCTATTGTTAAGTCCCTGCACAAAGTTTCCTTCCTCTGACCACTCTGAATACAATGCAGAAACCGTTTCCGGTATAATAAACACAGGGTTGTTATAAGTGTTGTTCAGAATTCTTTTCTAAGGTTTATCATTATTATTATTATTATCATTAACAACACAGTGTAATATAACAATTATTATCATTATTTTATGTTTTTTTTTTGTAGTTTGCCATGACATGTGAGGATAACGTGCTACGATCGACCGCCATGATGGTCTTTGGCGTGGGTGGAATCGTAGGCACGTTTATCTTTGGCTTAGCGGGTGACATGTAAGTTGAATGGTAGCACCTGCCACTATCAATATTGGCAAAATAATGAATGCCCCCCCCCCCCAAATCTATGATGCAAATAACGTAATAATTGTACCATATTAATAATTACAAATTGTGTAACTCCTTATCAGTAACATTATATACCTTGATAGCATACATTCTGAAATTACACTACAGCATTAATGTCATGATCACATACTATGATTACTTCATAATTTGGCTGGTATGAATGAGATTATATTGATACTGATAAAATTACAGGTTGCTAAGAATAGCGAAACCATCATGTAGGGATAATTATTCTTGTTTATAATTCTGGCAACATTTCAATTTCTACTGAAGGCATAAAAAATTATCCCAAATATTTAAATTGGATGTAGGCTACTGTCTACCTCTCTTTATTTGGATTTTGAAACGATTAATAATATCTATTAAAAGTATTATGTTACTGAATAACCATTCTTGTTTTTTCTTAAATTTGACTTTGTTAATAAGAAGAGGGCCAATGTCTGAAATGAAAGACAAAGGGAAAAAAAAATCCTCCCTGCGTTGTTTCATTGGTGTTATGAGAATTTGATATAGAACTAGATACTTTTATGGCGGAAACATAATAATTTATGTCATGTTATTGTTATAATACTCATATCCTAAACTTGGCGCTTTACAAATAATAGAATTTAAGTTGATATCATGACAAAGAAAAACAGACTACAAAAAAAAAAAAAAAAAGTGGCAGTCAGTCTTGAAATGGACCTTCTGTCATTATAAGTAAAAACCAAAACACATTATATATATTTCTACAGGGTTGGTCGTAGGCCTGGCATAATTTTAACATCTCTGGTTTTATGTGGTTCGGCTGCTGGTCGGTACTTCTCACAGAATACGCTAGTATTCATGATCTTTGGATTTCTCCAGGGCTTTGGTGCCTCAGGACTATTCATGAACTGCTTTGTCATAAGTAAGACTTATTATCATTTACAAGAAAAGGAGAGACTTAATGCTGGCCCAATCAAGAAATAGCATTTGGGAATAATTTTTTGAACATGAGAGGAACTTGAATATATGTTTATAATTCTATAACAGACATGTGAAATCCTGTACTCTCCCTTGATCAACAGGATAAAAAAATGGCTCAAAGAGTTCCAAAAAATAAAAACACCTGCAGTTGTGCCAATAGACTACATTAATAAGTGTGGTTTAATGATATGGCCAGCGATACATCTTTTGGCTGACCACCAGGGAATGTAAACAGAGTTGAACTACCGGTTAAATTTAATTCTTGACTGTAAAACCGCTACTTCATGCCACTTGTTAACAAAACTTTTGAATCATTGGGTCACCCAAAAGAACAAAAGCAACATAAACAAACCCTTTACCCCCACCCCCCTCCTCTCTCTCTCTCGCTCTCGCCATCCATCCACCGCCGCTCGTCCGTCCTTCCAATCCGTCTGTCCATCTATCCATCTATCTATCTATCTATCTATCTATCTATCTATCTATCTATCTATCTATCTATCTATCTATCTATCTATCTATCTATCTATCTATCTATCTATCTATCTATCTATCTATCTATCTATCTATCTATCTATCTATCTATCTATCTATCTATCTATATCTATCTATCTATCTATCTATCTATCTATCTATCTATCTATCTATCTATCTATCTATCTATCTATCTATCTATCTATCTATCTATCTATCTATCTATCTATCTATCTATCTATCTATCTATCTATCTATCTATCTATCTATCTATCTATCTATCTATCTATCTATCTATCTATCTATCTATCTATCTATCTATCTATCTATCTATCTATCTATCTATCTATCTATCTATCTATCTATCTATCTATCTATCAATCTATCTATGGGTAAGGGAAGTAAGTTTTATAAAACATATAAAACAATTGAAGTTTCCGCGTGTGATCTTTCTTGATCAGGCATGGAACTTGTTGGCCCCTCCAAAAGAACATTTGTTGGAATAGTAGTCAATATCTTCTACGCAAGCGGATCATTTCTGGTCATCATGGAGGCTTATATCCTTGCTTCATGGAGAAATATGATCTTAGTCTCACATTTCCCGTATCTGCTATTTATCGGTTATTACTGGTGAGTTATCTTTCTGTCACTTCAGCTAAGATATGAATTAGCATGCAAAGTCCTCATAGTGGAGAAGATAAATTCAAAGACTAAATGCTGAAGGACAATTTCGGACTAGGTGTATAAGGTTAAATGCTCCTGAGCAGTGGCGGGCCTACATTTTTGTGACCGTGAAGCCTGAACTGCTAATGCTATTGGGCCAATTGCAACCAGCAACCATAGGGCAACATCCCAAATTTACTCATTAAAAAAAGTCTCTACGCCCCCTCCCCCGGGATTAGGGGCCCTGAAGCTTAACTTCATTGGTATTACAGTAGAGCCGCCACTGCTCATGAGTCACTCGATCTCACACTTTCTCCCCTATATTAAAAAAAATCTTTGCTAGGAATGTTCTTGATATTTTTGAGAAAATCATTGACTTACTTCGTTTCTCCTTGTCAGGAATTACTCTTGACCATTTGAAATAATATTTATGTTCTTTTCCATTATATTTTCTTATTGAAGAGAAAAACTGCATTTAAAGAATCAGCTTTCTTTCATTTGGCCCCTGGTCAGCAGGATTGTTCCAGAATCGCCCCGATGGCTTATTTCGAAGAACAAAACTGCACAAGCCGAAACAATTCTAAAGAAGGTAGCCAGTTCCAACAAGACAGATTTTCCGGACGATGCCATTGACGATAAAACATTGTCATCATCCTCTGGTGGAAACGTTGTGGAATTGTTCACCTCACGTGTTCTTGCTATACGATCTCTTATCATCTTTTTAAATTGGTAAGTGACGTTACAGAAAAATCCACACATTAACCCTTCTGTCCACCAACCCAACCATCTTCCATCCAGCTATCCAAGCATGCATCCATCCATCAATCCGCCCGCCCATCCATCCATCCATCCACCAAATTACACCCGATACATTGTCAGTAGTACAGTGGAGTCCATGTAAACCGAACTTTGGCAATTCGAATTTCTGCTAAATCGAGGTGATTTTGAAATGTGTTTTGGTTTTCTTCTTTATCTCTATTAAACATTTACTGCTAATTCGAGTTCGAATCGCCCTAATTCTAATAAATCGAGCTGATCGAGAGCGCTCACCCTCAATGTAACTTTTGGCTTCCATCCCCATGGCCGTAAAAACCAATCTCCTCAAACACGCTGACACAGGCCTGTTCAACAACTCTTTACGCTTTAGTCTTTGCAGCGATCGAGGGGGAGGGTAGAGGGGCCAAAAGTGATACAATGGGTAGGCTGCAGAGCCTTCCTTTTTACGTGCATGTCCGACCAAGCGAGAAACAAGCCGTGGAGCGAGGGGGTGGCAGTGGTACGGGTGAGACCCCTCCGCGCAGCGTGATTCTGCCCCAATGACCAATCAGCCAACAACACGCGTAGCGAGATGGTGCTTACGTTATGACCAGACAGTCTATGGATTGCTGACGTAACCACGACAGGTAGGCCTATGACTTTGTACAACACGGAGTAGAACCCAACACGCAGTTTGTGTAGAACCACGACCCTTGCACAGTGTCTACCATGTTCACATAGGGCCATGCTGCTACACACTCAGGTGTAATGTTCGCTAAACTTTACAGCATCACATGACTGTATTAAATGTAAATATAATTATGACAATACCGTGGAGAAACAAAGACATCACTTGCACGAGGATTTTAGCATTTCAGCACTGCAATACCTCGCTGGAGTGTTTAAACATTCACCACACTACACTCGATCGGTGTTGTTTTTCTTCAATCATGGTCAATCATGAAGCCTGGTTACGAAAACAGGACAGGAAATTTTTCCTTCGGGGCAGAACTATAGCTATGTTTGTCGATAACTGCCCTGCCCACCCAGACATCCCAGACATGAAAGCGATAAAACTTATCTTTCTACCCCTCAACACCACAAGTAAACTCTAACCGTGTGACCAGGGCATTGTAAATGGGTTTAAACGGCTCTGCAGAAAGGCCATCGTGCAGGGCTATCTAGTGAACGTTGACACCGGCTCTGCAGACTCATTTAATGTGTCTGTGCTGGATGCTTTATAAATTATGAGGAAGGCCTGGGACGAAGTGAGCAGCACAGTGGTCGCTAACTGCTTTCCTCACGCTGGATTCTGCAGACAAGAGGCGGGCAGCACATCCGAGGAAACTACCGAAACCGTTACTGCCAGTTTGGGTCCCTTTTTGAACGCCTGAGAGATGTCGTTTCTGTGGAGACCTCCATGGAAGCATTCTTGTCCCTTGACTCTGACATACCTACAACAGAGCTGGCCAGCAATGAACAGATCGCCGCCGATGTCAGAGCAGAGAGGGGAGAGTCCGATGAAGAAGATAGTGGGCCAACAACGATTATTCCTACAAGTTCGAAAGAAGCGAGGACGGCGTTACTCACACTGAAGAAATACGTATCGATACAATGTACAGGAGACCTCATGGACGACATTTGTAGCCTTGAATTCAAGTTCGATGCAAACATGACCCAGTAAGCCAGACAGACTACTCGTACAATGAGTTTATTTTAAAGAGGCAGACCGACAGACTGTGACTAAATGCTGAGGTGGCCCGCCCAAAGTTACAGTCCTTTTCAGGACTGAAGTAAACGCCTTACCAGTCCTTTTCAGGACTAAAGAAACATCTTACAGCCCTTTCCAGGTCTAATGAAAACACATTCCCAGACCTTTTCAGGACTGAAGCAGAACACCCCGCACAGTCCTTTTCAGGACTCAAAAAGAAAACAAATCCAACGCCATCCTCTTCAGGACTAAAGAAAACACCTTACACAGTCCTTTTCAGGACTGTAGAAAACACCTTACATAGTCCTTTTCAGGACTGAAGAAAACACCTCACATAGTCCTTTTCGGATTTAAAACAACGAAAAAAAAAGACACCACTTTTTACAGTCATTTTCAGGACTAAATAAAACACCAAAAAACAGTTTTTTGGTTTTTCCCACCCTTTCCCGCTCATCTTGAACTACACTTTGAACAGAAAGATCCCCACGTCCCACCAAAAATTGGTAGTCCATTCAAAAATAATTGCCAATTTTTGAAAATTAGCTCTTGAAAAACAAAACAGAACAAACAAAAACCAAATGAATAAACAAACAAACACACACAAAACAAAACGTCAATGACTATTTCGATTAGAAGAGGAGATACCTGTAATACATGTAGATAGCTACCACTTCAGGGTTTAAAAGACAAGGGAGATAACCTCCTATAATGTATGGTGCAGACAGCACAACAATGGTTATTTCCCCTGGTCTAAATCAAACTCTGGTAAATAGAAGTCAATATTCATTTCCGGGCGACTTCGAATTATGCGGGCTCCTATATATTTTGGTACTTCAGATTTATGTGATATCTGAGTAATTAATCGACTGAAACAGTGGTCATTCAGCTATGGCTGGTTTGATATACTTGTAGCATCTAAACTTATTAATATTAATGATCTTTCAGTGCCCCCCTCCTTTTAAATTAATTTTGTCCTCTCTCTCTTTCCAGGTTTGCTGTGTCCTGTGTCTATTTTGGGCTTGGTCTTTTTGTACCATATTTGTCCGGGAATGTTTATGCTAATCTGGCCATCTCCAGTTCCTGTGAGATGTTAGCGTACTTCTTGTGCTTGGTCACCATGGAGAGGCTTGGACGCAGGGTCCTCTACTGTGCCAGCATGTTACTGGGAGGACTGGCTTGTATAGTTACTATATTTCCCACTCTCTATGGAAATCAAGGTAAATCAGAGCTGTCCGTAGTATATCCATATCCTATGTAAATACTTTCTTTTCCTTTCTGATCATGCATCCACTTCAACTCCGAGCGATTAAAGGGGGGGGGGGGGGAGGCGCATTCAGGCTGCGGAGATATGGTTGTGATTTCAGACCCTTAACCAACTACATGTACCGGTACTAAGATCCACCACCATGCCACTAACTATCAATAGGACACGGGTGACAGACAACTAAAGATTATGAATTTTATTTATGCACAGCACGAATCATGGGGATAATTTATTACCCGTGACGAGGGCAAATGAATCGCAAGCTGCTGAAAAGAAACATCGTTACGAACAATTATATTATTGTTCATATTATTGTTATTTCGACAGCAACTTTGTTGTTTATTGAATGTTTTTATTTTCGTTGCTCCATGAAAATCTTATTACATGCGTTCAGATGGTGACCAGACAATCATCACAGTACTGTGTATGGTGGGCAAACTCGGTGCTTCCTCAGCCTTTGCGATCATTTGGGTGTACACGGCCGAGTTATTTCCTACCATTGTCCGTACTTCTGGTGTGGGCACCAGTTCGACAATTGCCCGCATTGGTTCATTGGCTTCACCATACATTGCCGACCTAGTGAGTACATGACGCAGTTTTCATTTCAGTCATCAGGGTGCTATTGTTCCGAGTACAGTGTAGTGTTATTTCTCATTAACCGTACCATAAAGACTGATTCAGAATAATCTTTGAGAGAGACTGAAAACTTTATGACTTTTAAATATCAGCTGAAGAGTCATCTTTTTACGCTCTGAATGTCCATTCTTTTTCCCCTGAGCATGCCTGTGTATCGTGTATGTGATTGATGTAAGGAAGTGTATATTTAGGCCGAATACGGCCTATACAACCCGGTGCTGTGCTATTTGGGCCGAAGGTATTTCAGGCAAAGGAGTGTCAATTGCCACCGCAGAATACGGTGTCCATTTCAGATTCAAGTATGCAATGGAATGGTCAGATGGACGTGGGGGCGTGAGGGTCTAGTCAGTTTGTGTCATCAACGGGCGGTAGTCAGATTGACTAATCAGGCGAAAAGGGGCTGGGGTAGCCATTGGCGATCAACGTACCGTCAGTGGCCCCCGAAAAATGCAGTGGTAATGGACGCTACCTTTAGGCAATATTATACGGATACAAATTCTGTGTTAAAAAAAAAACACGTCAGAACATTGCAAACTGCAAACTCGCACTATCGGCCCAAATAACCCGGAACCAGGGTTTTGTGCTATTTAGGCCGTATTCGGCTCAAAATCAAATATACCTAGCCAAAAATGTTGTAAAGCGCTTAGAGCTTGGTTGTTAACGGGGTGAAGCGCTACATAAATGCTGTGTATTGTTACTGTATTCTTCTTCTTCTTCTTCTTCTTATTAATAACCTCGTACATGTACATGTGCCAACCCTGCGTTTAAACAGAAGGGCTTGCGCAAAAAGAAAAAACGCAAAATACACGTGTACATGAATTCAGCAATTGCACAAAGCATTTTTTGTTCTGAAAGTAAGGAAGTTTTTCCAGGCCATCCCTTAAGTGATTATGGCAAATTGTCACTCTCTAGTCCATATATTCTTCTTCGAAACTGGAATGGAACTAATTTTGTTTTTTTCGTCAAAGAGCAAAGAGGCCCTTTAGCTTTCAAATGGCTATATTTGTGAAGCTCAGAGTGAGACACTTTCTTTTCCGGTGCAGCCCTCTTTTGTGATGTTTATGGCCTCTGTCGATAAATGAAACTGTCTACGTTTTTGTTTCCTTTTCAATGTACTGTAATAATATTCAACTCGCCATATCGACCTTTTCTATTCATGTGCATCTCTTGCTTAGTCTTACTCTTAGTCTTAGGCCATGAAAGGTAGGTTCTTAGTTTTCTGCAGATTCTTGCAAAGAATGACTTCTGCATCCTTTTGTTTGAACTAGACTTAAATTTACTTAGCAATAGTATTCTTAGATTGATGTGTAATGATAATTCAGATTATTTAATTTTAACTCTTGGAGTATTTAGGTTATAGATTTCCAAAGACCAGAAGAATCCACTTGAATTTTCCACAGGGTGTTCTCATAGGTGGAGATTTAGAAAAAATCCTGCCTTTGATTGTTTTCGGGTCTCTATCTCTTGTCAGTGGGGTGGCAGCCCTGACACTGCCCGAGACTCTACACAAACGACTACCTGACACTATAGAAGACGCCAAAAACTTCGGAAGGTAAACAGCTGCGTTAGTTTGTTTCCTGAAATAGCGCCAAAAAAAAAAAAAAAATGCCGAGTACTAAGATAATGTCATAATACACGGTGTATGTCTGCAAATTTGGATTTCTTAAAACGGGTTACATACATCCTCGGAAAAGAATACGAATTTGGAGTGAGCGTCCGGGGGAAAGTGAAACAATAACATGAAGAAAAAAAAAAGAAGTTTAAATACATGATGAACATTACATTTACAGTGGGCGTAGTATTTATATGTCAGAACATGTACTTACGACATATGCAGCTTATAGTACTTGAAACCTCTACTGTGTTGTTTGGTGTAAAAGATTTGTTGTGGATGAGACAGTTCATGCAGTACAAAGGTCTTGCCTAACATGAGAATCACATACGATCAACTTCAGATGTTTGAGTGCCATACTTTTTTTGCCGCAAGAACGATATCTTCCATTTTGTCACCCAAGAATCAACTTCTTTTTCTTTTTTAATAACAACAATAACAACAACAAAATACGACATGTTAGCCAATGTCGCAGGGGAAATTCATCGATAGTGGATATAATTATCATCATCGCTGTCAATGTCATCATCTGAACACTGACTTTGAAAACAAATGAAATAAACTTAAGCTGCTGCGTTGTTTCTTTTTTCCCCAGAAAATCTGTTTCAGCTGTAGAAACACAAATGAATGGGATGTCCAAGTATGCAAAACCCACCAGAACGGAATCTGATAAGATGTGATTTGCATAGGGCCATAGACCTAGGCTAATATTAAGTAATAAAGTAGAATATATTTTTTTGTCTTGTGGGGAATAGAAACTTTCAGAATAGTATCATAATTTGTGTTAAGATACTAACACATTGCACAATCATTTCATGGAGAAAATGAATAGGCATGGAGCATTAAACTCGTTCATCGATTCGAGTTTATCCCGTGTACGCCTAGTAGCATCACCACCAAGTCGTACTGAACTTAAAGGAAAATGACTTTGTCACTAAATAAACATGGGAGGGGGAGGGGGTGGGGACGGGGGGGGGGGGGGGGGAATTGAATTAAATCTTTAAAAATAATTTTAAAAAACCACAACCATCAGCTCATGAAACTGTAAGATAGATAACATTAACAGAGAAGTCAGCCTTTTTGTTTATTTGGACATAATGTATATGATCTGGCACCTTTTTTTTTTTTTATCTTGACAACTGCTGTTATGTCTCAAATAAATTTAAAGTTCCCACTTATTATATTTGTTTCGACCAGAGTCACTCTGTCTAAGAGGAAATCCAGATTTGGTAACTCTTGTACTGCATTTCAGTCAGAATATTTGTATTTTTGTATTTGTATATTATTGTTGTATGTACTATTCTAATCCCATTTGGGAATTTTGCCTTTGTTCATTGCACCCAGTTACAACTGGAGCAGGCACGTCGTCGCCACAGTGCAGTGCCAATTTTTTTCTTGGGGGGGGGGGGGGGGAGGGGGGGAGGGTAAGGAGTGGATGAATTTTATTTGATTTTTGCTCGAGCAGCGGCCCGTTTGGCCTGCTCTTTTCGATTTTCAAATGCCAAGGTATCTTTAATGTGCGCAACGTGCACACGGGACCTCCGAATTTTTTCGTCCTTATCCGACAAGACTAGGTATACGATCCTTGTCAAGAACAGATTTGATTCATAAATGTTTCCACTGAGTAAATTTTTGTGAGAGAGCAGTGAGTAATTTTTACAAACGTAATTATTGTGCGAGCCAGCATAACTTGGTCTCGTAAACAATTTGTTTTGAACAGTTTTTTTCCTAATAGATAGACAGAAGGTGTGGGGAAGGATAGACGGACAGCGTAGGTGTGCATGACTGAGCACTTTTTATATCTCGTGTTTTGAACTAGGTTTAGTAGAGAGGGAAGGGGTGAGTAGGAATTAAATGTTATTGAGACGTCTGTTGACGTACAGAAAATCCGTGATCCAGAGTAAAAGCTCGGGGTTTTGAACATGTTAAGAATTTATTGCTATAAAATTACATTTTATTGTCTTGAGTGATTCGACCTTTGATGTCGACCCAAGGTCGTTGCGTAGGGCTGTTACTTAAAATAACTCTGTTCGGCAGCTGAGCTAGAGGTGGTTGCACCAATCAAATGTATGAATCTGGACGGAAGGTCGAGACATAGCTTTAGTATTTAAACCCGTGCAGAGCTTAGATAGATGCCACATGTAGACAATCCATTTACGAGGTGGACGGCGATAGTCCTCAGCCAGATGAGAGACATAAGAGACGCAGTTGAGCAGTCCATATTGTGAGGAGCGCCATGAGTTAAAGCTCCAGAGCCTAAGCTACTTGGTTTGATATAAACCCACAGCGTTTACATCCAGCGCTCTCACTCCCAGTGAGGGCCGCATGGTGAGAGTCCATACTAATTTGTAATGATGAAAGTGAACCGTTCTACTTACTTTTGAAGACAGTTTCAGAGCTACCGCCAGACAACGCATGGTTGTACAAGCATTCTCCATGGCGTGTCTAGAGGAAATGTCCATATCATAACATGTCTGATTGAATTAATAGAATTTAAACTGTTATATCCGTCGCCACGTGCGCGGATTCTATTTGGCATATAACTCATATGACCTGCAAGTAGTTAGAGTGAATAAGTTAGTCTTTATAGAAAGCTGTAGTTTCATTAGTAGATTCAGTTGCCTTTGAATTGATATTTATATTTATAATTATATTTGTTACATTAATTCCTGTAATTAAACTGCCCTACAGTTCTGATAAAAATCAAAGCAATTGATTTATTTAGTTTTTAGAGTGCAAGTATTTTTTTTTTGTGTGTTCGTCGATTGTGGGAGCGGACCTCGAAAGAGTGTCAGTCGAATTATCCCCATCTAACCCACATCGCGACAATCCTACCCCCAATAGGACCAGGGACATGAAAATATGAGAAAAATCGCGAACTTCCAACATGCCTCCACCTGCCGGGTTTTGAACCCGGTACCCTTGGCATGAGAGGCGAGCACCGTGCCTCTAGACCACCTTGTTTTCATATACGGTAATCATATTTTATTTGTGAATCCCTGACACTGCTGAGAGCCATAACTAGGTATGCTTATAGCCAGAAGTGCTCATTATTCTAACATAAATCCTCTGGATACTGCTGAGAGCCATAACTAGGTATACACACTCATACAGTCATAGCCAGAAGTGCTCATTATTCTAACATAAATCCTCTGGACACTGCTGAGAGCCATAACTAGGTATACACACTCATACAGTCATACCCAGAAGTGCTCATTATTCTAACATAAATCCTCTGGACACTGCTGACAGCCATAACTAGGTTTACACATACAGTCATAGCCAGAGGTGCTCATTATTCTAACATAAATCCTCTGGAATGGCTGGAAATGTGATTTCTGATTGAATGAGGCACTGGGAGCTCCAAAAAAATCATGAAGGTACTTGACTATGCATGTCACCCATTGCCTAGTTAATTGTCAGATATGGGCCTTCATACTTCATCGATGAGACACATGGCTCAATGGATATTAAATTAAGTGGCCCCAGCAATTTTCAAAAGTTTGCACTGGGGGGTATTTCTCACCGTGTAGTTGGACATTTTATTATATAATCATAATCACCATACAATGTACACTGTATTAATTGTTCATAGCATTGGCTTCAATTCACGCTCCGCCACAGTGTTGGTTTACCATCGTGTCCCCTATGCAACTCCTCCTTTTTAATAAGTTTAATTATATGAAATTGCAGTTAAAAAAAAAATCTAATGTTGTTTTCCATCTGCCTATTTTTGTTGTTGTCATCATAGCCCTTCTTGTCACATTCACCACAAGGCTGGCTTTAAGATATGATACAGACCAAAAAAATAAACAACAAAAAACACCCAAACAAGAGAATCAAATAAACAGTGAATAATTTCCGTGCATTAAAAAAAAAATAATTATTTATTGCATTTCTATAGTGCCAAATTGACCTCTGGATATACATGTAGACAATCTAGTGACTCAACCAAACAATTAGAGAAAGAACAGTAGACTTGGATATTGTGAGCAAACAGAGTTCTCTGCATTGTTATGGACAAAAGCTGTTACTTGTGCTTCCTGAAATACAAAAAAAGATAATGACTTCGTCAGTATGTCACATTTTAGGCTTTGGAATGTGGGGAAACGCTTGTAGCACTTACGACATAATGCAGCTTATAGTACTTGAAACCTCTACTGTGTTGTTTGGTGTAAAAGATTTGTTGTGGATGAGACAGTTCATGCAGTACAAAGGTCTTGCCTAACATGAGAATCACATACGATCATAAGGAGTTCACAGATACATAAATGCTGATTTTAGGTAGTATGAGCACATTGTCATATGTTCAATATACAAAGCAAGATAATAATGAAACTTATCTTCTTATCATCACATTCAACACAGCAAAAATGAAATATGGGCAGGAATATCTATCATGGTCCTTTCATTAAACCTCTAATGACAGTGACATTTGTGCAACCAGTGGAATGTGCCATGTGTCCCAGTGATATCAGTGAAGGATAATTGTACTGTAACATCCTCATGGGATTTATGTTACACGTACCACAAGTCAGCAAAACAAGCACAGGCTAATGTTCCATAAAGAAATCTTGTAACCCAAATGTACCTTGTATTACTGTTTATTACAGATCTACCATGTGTAATCGCAATCTCCCACATTGTAGACCTTGCTTAAAGAACATAGTGATGGAGAGCTAATAGAATATCTGTTGTATTTGTAAGTTGACGTTACGGATCCCAACTCTGACAAGAACAGTCTGGAAGAAGGTGTCTCAATCTTCAACATACTCTCATCTGGAAATGCGTTTAGAATGTTTCTGGGGGATAAACAGAAAAGGAAAGAGCATTGTATTCGCCAGTGCAGATGCACAGCATACAATGATAAATTTTATATGAGAAATAAATTATTTTAACAAAAGCATTGTGTTATAAGAGCTCTTTTATACAGTGCAATCCTAATACAGTGCACACCTGATATATCGACATGCAAGGGTCCAGACATTTTGTGTCGATATAAGAGAAACCTCTTTAAGATGGTGTTCTTTCGTTGCAAAAATGAGTTACTACAATAATAGCAAGTAATAGTGCTGTATTTTGACATAAGGGGAAGCAACCATGCCACGATCGAAATATTGATGGTTATTTCCCCTGGTCAGAAAAAATCGATAAAATAAGCACCCGTTCTGTTATCTTTTAAACTGTTTGTTATGGTTGTTTGGCCCTTAAAAGGACCGTTTGGGCGTTTACAATTGTCAGTTTTGTTTAGCCCTGCCCGTCAAGCTTTGCGGAATCCCATATTTCGCGGCTATCTCTTTCTTCGTGCTCTGTTTCTTGTCTATCTCAGCAATAAGTTGCAGCTTAGTTTCAATGCTGAGTGTCTTGCGTGTTTTCTTTTGTTCCGACATCGTCGTGAAGTTGCAGCCGAAGTTTAACTTTAATAAGGAATTCAGTGATTCGGTAGATCCTGTGAGAATACACACGGCAGGGATTAGGCTATTGCTGATACAAGTGATTCCTGGCGGTCGTATGAAACACAAGACCAGTTCGCTGCACAAGTCAGACTAGATCTAGACAGCGCGTGGTTGGATGCGTAAACGCGTCAGTATCACACACACACAACGCCTCCCCTTACCCCCGCTGACCGCAGTCCAGACTAGACACAGGCCTCTTTGTTTCCCTTTCAGTTTCAGCGGCGCCACCGGGTTACATATGGTTTCGTAAGTCTATTGTGCCGACCACTGCTTACCTGAGCACCCAGCGTTTGACTTTGACACACAAAAGGCACGCGGCTCGCCTCTTATAATAGATTCGAGCGAGCGGGGAGGGACGAAGCGATTTCTTGTGCACAAAACTAGGGCTGCGCGGCTTATCAAGTTTGATCGACATGTCGATATAAGAGAAGTCACAAGGAGAGGATGTCGATATAGAAGAATCTATTTACTAACAAATAAAGAGGAAAGAAATCCGGACTTTGTAAATCATGTCGATAAAAGAGAAATGTCTATATAAGCGATGTCGATATAAGTGGTGTGCACTGTATATCGACATCAGTGGGGCCGGCTGAATTGCGACGAGTAAAGAGAAAGTCGAAATAACAAATTAGTGGTGGAAGAGAACAACAACAACAGCAACAAAAAAAAAAAAAAAAAGCAGGAGAGAGCAAATATCACCATGTGGGAGAAGTGTCCCATAAATAATGCAGTTATGTCCCTTGTTTCCTCTACCTATCGGCATACATTCATCCATTCCTCCAATATCATCGGCGTGGTGCTGAAGCTATACATTAAATACGCAGTGTTTTACGTTTTCATTTTAACCGCCACCTGGCTGTTTCTTCAGAAGAAGTGATGATACCCATGGACACACAGTACGGCAGTTAACTAAGAGATCTAGATCTAGTCAAGGCCCAGTTTCAACGGCACTCGAATGTTTTGTGAAATAAAAAAAAAAAAAAGGTTAGGTCACACAGTCTGTACTACTCTGTACTTTTACCAAAGATACTAATTGATGTAGAAATGACAAGATGAGACAGCTCGGGGTTTTTGCCTCCACTGGTTTGGCAGCGCCACCTAGTTAAGCGTGAGGGATGTAAACAACGGCATTTTTTACAAAGCCAAATAGAGAAAATGCCTAGTTTTGGTCAGTGTTCAGCACTCACCCTAGACCTTGCTGGTAGTCGCAATTACTTTGTAATATTAAGTCCTTCCTTGTAGGAAACCTCTGGCTATTTTTTTTCCTTTTAAATTGTTAATTATTAATTTACCATCGGTAAATCTAGCAGGTAGATCTAGCATATTTTTAGAATAACATGAGACCGAGGCTGGATTTTCCGTTCATGACGTAACTCGTCTGCCCTGTCTCCCAACAGCAAATGCAAGTAGGAAAGTAAACAATAGTGGGAAATATGACGAGTTTTGAAAACGTTTAAGGACTTTCCTTTAACAATAACAGGTTAACCTTGGATTGTCCTTCTTCTCTTTTTTTACTTCTCCAAATTCAAGAAAAATACACCATCGTCGAGAACCACATCAACCGCTGCATCAGAGACGCATAGCAGTACGAAGAGCTAGCAGTCGAGTCCCAAGCACAGTCGGTAGTCTAAAAATAACTTGTCGTGAGAGAGGCCGGGGAAGCCGCACGCACATTACTAGATCTATGCCTTAGCCATCTCGTGAAAAATCTGTTTCTCTCTCTTTTTTCCTTTCTTCACCTGCCCTTTTTGTGCATTGCTTTATACAAAAATTCATTATTAATTACATACTACTTAAAAATATTTTGACGGCGAAACTGCCTCTGGAAGCGAAACCAATGGGTGTTGTGTCTTATTTTCTATGCAAATCCATTGTGTGAAGCGCTGGTTCTGAGCGCATGTAAACGGTATTAGGCCTATAAGAGTATTAAGAGGTCGGAAGAAGGGAGTGTCTGATCTATCAATCTAGTATCTTTGCTTTTACTGCTGTGCGCTTATGCATCGGACTCCACACTCGCGTGATCGAAGCTAAGGGCCATCGTCTTTGTCCATTCATCCCCTCTCTCACCCTTCCCTGCCGGCGCTACAAGAAGAAATAAATAGGTTTGATGTGCGGGGAGTTGCGTGGGCATCTTTGGCAGCACAGTAGTAGATCTAGATCTAGTGCACTTACTGTGCCCCGGTCGGGCAGAAATGTGTCGATATAAAAGAAAAGAATGGAAAAACACGTCGAATTACAGGGAAACCTTTAGTAGAATCAAAGAAGGAATAGGTTGGGACTTAAAATAATTGGGTTGGACTGTAATTATCCAGAGTGATATTTATTTTCCAGACATGCACTGTTTCAACTTTAAATTACAATCAACAATTTATGATTCCAATGAGAAAACTATACTGCAGTGGCCACAGACATCTGTGAAGCGGTGCCCATTTCACTGCACTGCAATAAAAATAGTGATTGTAAATGGTCTGCCACACCAAACAGTATCATATACCACAGCAGTAACACATCAGCACAGTGGCACAAAAAGATACCTGGCCCTCGAAATTAACGACTGCGCTACACTGTAATAACCTCAAGCTACATTTTCCTACAGATTAAATACATTTTATGGAACAAACAATAGTGCAAATGACAAGAAAGTTGCCATAGGGCAAAATCAGTTTAGTGGATCAATGTGTTCCAAACAAACTGATGTAATACAATATATATGGCACAGGAAATACAAAATAGTGTATCAAAAAACAACTTACATCATCAAAAGCAAAGCTATGGCGTTAGAGTCTGCATATAGTCCATCTAACACTATCATCCCCCTTGTGACAAAAGCAGCGCCGTATCCCACCAATTTCCCCTGTAGATCTTTGGCAGTAAACACTTCATAGCATTTGGTTTGCATTTCCACATATTCTTTACGCCGATAACCTCTGGCCTCTTGATCATAAGTTACAAGTTCATCCAATGATCTGTCATCGTAGGGTAAAACTGTGATTTGATCAGTGTTCATAGCCTTGGCCTGCTTCTCTACAGCATCACGGTCCAAAACCATTTCGAAATTAACACATCCCTGCTGTGGCTGGGCAAGCTGGAACCCCATCTTTCTGCAAGTAACAAGAGATTGGGGATTCTACAACATCCGACTAACGTTTTTTTTTGGATGGGATTATACAGAAAACAAACCATTAACAAGATTCAACAGCAATCTCAATACATTTTTTTATAGCCGTGTTGCAGTCAGTTTGCTTACAAAAAGTGCTCTGGTTTTGCCCCAGTGAGTTGGATCTTCATGCAAAATGAAGCGCTAGCATAATCAAATCTGTACTGGCAACATCTTGATGCATGAAACCAGATACAGAAATGGATCAATGTAATTAAAAAAAAAAATCCACCTACAGTTGGAAACATATTCTGCTACATTTCAATCCAAGAGCATGACAATGTATAGGCCTAAACTTCAGTCACCCAAATTTTCTTTACGGTAGTTCAATTCAACAAAATTCACTTGGTATAATATTGAGAATGTCTTTGTTCATAATTAATTTTAAGGATGTATGTGCCATCACCTCTGCCTGCTATAGCATTGGGTATGAAGGCTTACAGTTACAAGCAATCATTTTCGTGCTAGTACCATTAAATAGCCTCATGGCCAAGTTCGTGCCAACAAAAATGATCGAATCATTCACTTTAGCCAGCATTACTGCACACAGCCAATAACATTCTAAGCTTTGCCCTAAACTAAATCATGACCTGAATATTTCCCTATCTCATCATTTACACTCTTGGAATACTCGATTCAGTTGTTTGTAAAGACATCTGGTGAGTTTCATAATACTTTATAGCGATCATCAAGTCGTGCTCAAAATTATTTCTAAACTACTTGAGAAGAACATTATTGTCAGATTATTACTCACAGATAAAAGAGTTCCACTTCAGGCACAGATGCCAAACAGATCACAGATCCACGATTTCTTGCTAAGACGTATTGTATCAGTTTCTTGCCCAGACCTCGGCCCCTGTAACTTTCTTTCACTACAAAGTTGCCAAGAGAGTACTCATTGTTAAAAGTAGGACAGATACTTACTGTCCCTGTGGACAGGCAAACAAATAATATTAGTCAGAGGCATTTTAAAAACATTTTATATCAACATGAGTTTCAGAATTAGAAATAATATTGATACATGATCCATAACGACTTGTGGGTCATCTTCAAGCATTAATGGAGGATGAGAACACAACAATGGGAAATATAAAAGACTAGATGAGCTACCAGGCATTGCCCAGAATAAGCAATCATGTGATTCCCCCACCCCCTCCTCTCTAGTATAATAAAAGTAATAAACTACAGTCTTGCTTCAGAACTCATGCGCACCAGAACACTACGCACCAAACTGAACGCTTAATACGTTTACTTCTTATGACATGCATTATCTATTCTATATTTCAGTAACTTGCAACCTTTGGCACGACTAACTGACCAAACTATACACTCTTCAGGCCTTACAATTGGCAGGAAGGTGACAATTGAGATTAGGAAGATGATGGCTATAATTAAAAGTTGTTTACTTCAAGCATGTATTTTGAAAACATAACAATGTTGAATGCTATGTAACATCTGTATTTTTGCATGTTTGTTTCGTTTTACATATAGTACCGTGCATGTCATAAAAAGTAACCCTATCAAGCGTTCAGTTTGGTGCGTAATGTTCTGGTGCGCATGAGTTCTGAAGCAAGACTGTAGTTTATTACTTTTATTATATGAGAGAGAGAGGGGGGGAGGGGGAGCATATGATTGTTTATTCAGGGCAATGCCCGGTAGGTCATCACGCATTAAAAAAAAAAAACAATGTTGATTGCTATGTAACATCTGTATTTTTGCAGGATTGTTTCGTAATATATATAGTACCGTGCCTGTCATAAAAAGTAACCGTGTCATGCGTTCAGTTTGGTGCGTAGTATTCTGGTGCGCATGATTTCTGAAGCAAGACTGTAGTTTATAATTACTTTTATTGTAAGAGAGAGAGGGAGAAAGGGGGGAGGGGGAGCATATGATTGTTTATTCCGGGCAATGCCCGGTCGGTCATCTAGTACTATATATTACGAAACAAACATGCAAAAATACAGATGTTACAGCAATAAACATTGTTATTTTTAAAAAAATACATGCTTGAGGTAAACTTTTAATTATAGCCATCATCTTCCTTATCTCAGTTGCCACCTTCCTGCCAAATTTGAGGCCTGAAGAGTGTATAGTTTGGTCAGTTTGTCATGCCAAAGGTTGCTAACCAAACTATACACTCTTCAGGCTTTAAATTTGGCAGGGAGGTGGCAATTGAGATAAAGAAGATGATGACTATAATTAAACGTTGTTTACTTCAAGCATGTATTTTTAAAAAATGACAATGTTTATTGCTATGTAACATCTGTATTTTTGCATGTTTGTTTCGTAATATTATAGTTCCGTCCATGTCATAAAAAGTAACCGTGTCAAGCGTTCAGTTTGGTGCGTAGTGTTCTGGTGCGCATGAGTTCTGAAGCAAGACTGTAGTTTATAATTACTTTTACTGTAAGAGAGAGAGAGAGAGAGAAAGGGGGGGGGGGCACATGATTGTTTATTCCGGGCAATGCCCGGTCGGTCATCTAGTACTATATATTACGAAACAAACATGCAAAAATACAGATGTTACAGCAATAAACACTGTTATTTTAAAAAAAATACATGCTTGAAGTAAACAACTTTTAATTATAGCCATCATCTTCATTATCTCAGTTGCCGCCTTCCTGCCAAATTTGAGGCCTGAAGAGTGTATAGTTTGGTCAGTTTGTCATGCCAAAGTTTGCTAACCAAACTATACACTCTTCAGGCTTTAAATTTGGCATGGAGGTGGCAATTGAGATAAAGAAGATGATGACTATAATTAAACGTTGTTTACTTCAAGCATGTATTTTTAAAAAATGACAATGTTTATTGCTATGTAACATCTGTATTTTTGCATGTTTGTTTCGTAATATTATAGTTCCGTCCATGTCATAAAAAGTAACCGTGTCAAGCGTTCAGTTTGGTGCGTAGTGTTCTGGTGCGCATGAGTTCTGAAGCAAGACTGTAGTTTATAATTACTTTTATTGTAAGAGAGAGAGAGAGAGAGAGAGAAAGGGGGGGGGGGGGAGGGGGGGCACATGATTGTTTATTCCGGGCAATGCCCGGTCGGTCATCTAGTACTATATATTACGAAACAAACATGCAAAAATACAGATGTTACATAGCAATAAACATTGTTATTTTTTTAAAAATACATGCTTGAAGTAAACAACTTTTAATTATAGCCATCATCTTCATTATCTCAGTTGCCACCTTCCTGCCAAATTTGAGGCCTGAAGAGTGTATAGTTTGGTCAGTTAGTCATGCCAAAGGTTGCAAGTTACTGAAATATATAATAGATATTAACTATTTGTCTGCTATAATACCTGCTCCTATCACCACATATCTATGTCCTCTCTCTCTCCCTCTTCACGCAATTAAAGTGGAGGGAATTCTGGATATTGACCAATAATAAAATTTGAATGAAGAGTGAGTTGGAGAATGATCAGCCCATTGTGTCACCAGGTACAAAACCTCATTTAAAGTTTAGCTACCCGGTTTGACTTACATAATCTAAATAAATCCATTCTGAATCAGAGAACAAGAAATAATGTTGATTGCTCAGATTTACTTTGTTTTCAATTTAGGCCTAAATTAGTAAAATTATGTTCTTTCTGTGTTCCTAATTGCTAATGGAATTCAAATTAATACACAGAAGAGACATAGCTCAAGTTCAAGTTCAAGTTTAGTTCATTGTAGGCCTAACGGCCAATTCAAAATACACAGAAGAATCATGCAAACAATCTTTGAAAACATTAAAAACAAACCAACAAACAGTCAAAACGCAAGGTCATTCACTCTCTCTGCTTCCTGCTGCAATTTATACACTTACTTAAAAGAGTATACAATAAAATACAACTTGTAATTGCCAGCAACAGTCATCATTTTTCCAATCCCCCCCCCTCCCCCCCCCCCCCCCGATCTTTCCTCACCTTTATCTGTTGTGAATTTACTATAATTGAAGATATCACTGTGATTTATTTTCTCACACAAAGCTGAATTCAGTTTTCAGACTTCGCCAGGAGAAGTCACAAAGCGACATTATTGTATTCGCCTAGAATTTTATGGCCAAACAGTCCAAACGAATGAGGTTCTCTATTGTGCATCAACAACAGAAAATTTATGAACTTAAACATGCTTGGTCTAACAAGTAGCCAAGACGGTAAAAACTGTTTCCCCATATCTTTTATTATTTTGCAAATTAATAACACGTGGAATTCATCCTCCAATTCATTGCAGTTCTCACACAATCTCATAACATATTCCAGTTTAGGCATCTGCCACCTTCCCCTCTCCACCATGATAAAGTTGTGCGAGATCAATCTTATCTTTGCTATGGCTATCCTTAAATGCTTCTGCCTTACTTCATGTAAATAATTTTCTGAGTAAAACTCAACAGCTAAATGTCTATATAGCCGATTCTCACTTAAATGCTCTACATCACTGGGGTGTGTTTGTTGAAAATTGTTACGTAGACGTTGTTCAAATTCAGATGAAAACAACGAAGTCTGATCAACCTTTTGGCGTTCCCAGATGTATCCAAATCCAGATTTCTCCAGCATTTTCTTTAACAGTGAAGCCCAGTTAATTGTACTTGTGTTGCTTTCTATGGCTGATAATAAATTGCTGTAAACTTTTTAAACTGTAGTATTGTCGCCTAAGCCTAATAAGCTTATATTTTAACCCAGAATTTCGTTAGTCTAACCTGTCGGTCAATTTTTAGAGGATAAACTCCCAATTCAAAATATATAAAACAAAATTTAAAAGCATTTGGGGTTGTTTTTCTTACACCTAGAATAGACTTCAGAAATGTGAGATGGAAGCGCTCAATGGCCCAAGCTTCAGCAAATCCCCAGATTTCACAAGCATATAAAATTATAGGTTTTATTAATGTATTGAATAGTCGTAGCTGTGACAAAGGACTAAGCATCTGGATTTTTGTGCAAATAAGCCTTCAAACCAAATAAAGCTCTCTGTGCTTGATCAACTAGCACCTGTATACCTTTAGAAAATTTTCCTGTACTACTAAATTAATGTAAACCCAAGATACTTGAAGGAACTAATGGTTTCCAGAGTTTTATCATTGTACATCCGTCTGTCCCGCAATCCAGACTTCCCTCCCTCGCTGAAAACCACACACTTTGTCTTACCAGTATTCACAGTCAAACCCCACCCATTACAATATTCATTCAAAGCATTCAAGCCTTGTTTGTAGTTCTGGCCTGCTATCACTAAATAAGACCATGTCATCTGCAAACATCAGTATGTATCATTATCAAACATTCTTCTATATGTACACCCTTGACATCTTTTGCAGTCAACCAATCATGCAAATCATTAATAAACATCGAGAATAAAAATAACAAAGGAAGGTGGGTGGGTTGGTTGTTAAGAAGAATTAGTTTTACTGTCGTTCAGCAGATTTATCAAAATCATTAAACAGATACAATGGCTCATTTTGCTCAAACACAAAGGGCCGTAATACCATAGGTGGCGCTCCACAAGTGGAGGTATACTTTCAAGCACTTTCGCTTTATCCGACTCGATGTTATCAATATGGCGAACGTTGCAAGAGGGATTTATTTAAATCTGTTTGGATTCTTGAGCATGATTTGATCAACAGTAGGTGCAGCTATGGTGTTTTCTTGCCTTATGATGCAAATTACTGCATACACCGTGCATAACTTTATTTTTAAAAATGTGTTTATCATGTGATTTTAGGCATCAGCCATTATCTCATTAAATGAGCTTATGGATCATATTCCCATGCAAAGTGATTTCTTGATTGTAAACTCGGAGTTGTAGCCCTATGTACCTGAAATTGAAATACTTTTTCAAAAAAATTTCTTTTTTATGCTTGCAATTCCCCGATAACCTGTCGCCTTTCTATACTCTAATCCTGATTGGCAGTGAAATAAATTATACTCCAGTGAACAGTGGGTGTGTTTTCTTCTTGTTTACTATATGAAAACTTGTTTTATGTTGTGATTTGTATGATTGATCCGACTTAAACGTTAACCAATTACTTAAAGTGATATTGATATTAACGAAACATATTTACTGACAGAAGCAATAATATAATACAAACAAATTAGGTGGGAAATCTGAAACCAGGCAGGGATTGAGATTAAAAGTAGGTACTCAAAACTGATTTTGGAAAGTCGCTGTATAGACACTTTGAGTTTTCCAATTGAAAGAACTCACTTTCCTAAGAATTTTGATACCAAATTTGTCTCTATATCTCAATATTTGGCAAAGTTATGATCATCTGAATTTTCATCAAAACACCACCGGTGCGTTATCACTGCAAACATACCAAACTGTAAACACATTCTATTTAATACAGACAACAAGCCTAAATTTTTTCAAGGGTTTAAATTATTAATAAGTGGTCTTTTATTTGAATAAAAAAATGCCTCCACATCAAATTTCACTTTTTGACAATGGAAGACAAAAATGTCAAATTTATCAGTTTTCACTGTCATAAAACATCAACAGATTGACTTGCAGGAGTAAGAAACACATCATCGTGTTGGTCATTCGAAGGCCTATCCATAGAAGGATAAAAGAAATGGTTATTTTCAAAATCAACCATATTGAAGCTTAATTTAGGAGCAAAAAAATGCGTAATTTCGCAAATTTTAAAACTCCATACAAACATAAAATCGACATACACAGACAACAAATGACTTGCCGTAGCCCAGGCAAAAATATACCAAAATAAAGGTTATTCAATGTAATCCAAATATCAGTAAATTATAATTTTGAGTCTGTGTGATCAGATCCATCTTGAAATGATATATGGGTGTTACTCAGCTCCCGCAGATTAGCGATTTTGACCGTTAAAATGTCCGATAGTGACTACTTTGGGCTCATAATATTAAAGTTATAACAGCAATGTCATGGAATTGAAAAATAACGTTCAAAAGAGGTGTTATTTTCAATGGTATTATTGGTATGTGGCATTTTAAGTTATTTTATTTTGGTGCTGAGCTACAGAGGAATAAGAACGACCCAATTTGATCGCGGCAGTGCCGATAACCACCGTGATTTTTGCAAACGTGAACAATGCAATAATCTGGCATTTTGGAGAGAAAACTACAGTTTATTATGCGCAGCCGTCACTACATGGAGCATCAGTATAGGGCAAATCAAGCGGTCACTTCCGGGATCGGCTGCTGTTTGTTTACCTCCAGTTATTGTGCGCCCCCTATCGGATTAAGGGGAAATAATTTCAGCAAAATGAGCCATTAGACGCTTTACTTCTTATTCTGTGGTGCCAAGCGATTCTCTCCCATACCTAGGCAGACCCGTACGGCCGCTGATATGTTTGGAAGGAGTACCATTATGATGTACATAGCTTTAGACAGGCAACTATGTCACGTTCTATTCACCGAACCACTAACCACCGAAGGCATGAACTTATAAAGACATTCATCTAGAGAACTAATTCGGGGGTGAGGGTGGGGGTATGTGTTTGTGTGTGTGCTGCTGCAACCTTCCGCACACTGATGTTCCACCTGTAATCTCCTTGGTGTGCGCCTCAAATTGAACTCATTCCATGTGTACGAATATCATGAGACTGATTAAACAAAATTTCAAGAAAACAATCTTCGTTAATTGTAGAGAGTTAGGCCTATTTTTATAGTTAGTGACACTTATTGCCCCACTATTGATTTACATCCTGTGAAAAATATTTCATTGTGCCTGATGAGTCTCTGACAGATTGTGCCAACATGTTTATGATGAATTTGAATTCTGCGCCGCTACTTGAAATCAGAGATACCTTTGAAATTGTGCACACACCAGACAAGAAAATAAGCTTGTATCAGTGTATGTATTACAAATTATGATTTTCTCTTTCATCCATTCAGTAACCTGTACAGACAAGCAAGACTGAGTTTTAAGTCCATTACCTGCGATTTCTCCTTGGTCTGTAACAGCAACATAGAATTTATCCGGGAATGCTTTGAACATGAAAGAAAACTTGTTCAGTATGAGGTTCCAGCCTATTTTGTCAATTATCTGGAATGTTTCTTCAATCTCCTCAGGCCGCATGCGTCTCACAGTGCAGCTGTCAGCTTGCTGTTCACTGCTCGCCATTTTTTAACGTTTCACTGATGTTGTGACTTGTTCTGGCGAATAAAATCAGTTAAATCGTAAATGTAGTCATTCATACCCTGTGTTCCATGTGAGATGAAGACCCAAGTAGGTCAATCTCAAGCTCAATGTAGTCAAAAAGGTACTATAGTCCGTTCACCGAGGCGTGATCACGGTTTGGTTGGATTTTCTCAGCTGTTACGAAATACAGCGTCCTGTATTTTTGCATGCAGTGTTACATTTATCATGACCCTATAAATCTTGAATTTGAAGTCTCTGCACAGCACCGTTCTTTCAAAACGGCGAATTCCTTTGATCTTTTCTTTGTTTTCAATTGAATATGCCCCAAACTTATAGATGTTTACAGTATACGTGTGTTCCAACATGATCTGTCACTTCTCGTTTTCCCTGTAGTTGATCTAAATTCCTAAATATAGTAACAATCTGTGGTGAATTGCAGTGGCGTAGCATCACGTCAGGGACTTGAGGTTTGCTTTACACGTAAATGCATTTATTGTTCCTTTCCTGTAAGATAAAGCTACTACAGATTCATTACTTATCAATTGAAAACAGCCTTCTAGTTATGCTAAACGGTAACATCCTGTGAAAGATAAAGTTCGTAAAGTAGCTAGGCTTTCCAATCTGTATTAAGTTGTGAGAAATATACATATCGAGATATGACCACCCTTTCCCCTCTGAATCCCTGTCATTGCAAGAGCATGGCCTTGTGGGTACAATGATCAGGCTGCGGACTTGGGACAACCTTGGGCCCAATAGAAAGGTTAGCCCTAGAAAGGTTTTTTTTTTGTTTCAAAACAACGAGGCACTTTTCGATGTTTTTTAATGTTTTATCATCTCAGTCGCTTTCTGAGTCAGATGTCTCCATTGGATTGATGACTATATTCGGCTGAATAAAATGAAGGCCCTCGTTTTGCCAGTATTCTTCCTCCAACTGCGATACACGGTCCTCTCACTTGGAGAAAAATTCGGCAGCGACTGTTTTCAATGCGGCACGAGTTAGATTTTGGATGTCTGACATTTTGAAGGTCTTGTTCTCCAATGTTCCGCATCGTATTGATTTTGATGTTTAAATCCCCGATGAAAGAAATTCTGAAATTGAAAGATCTCTGACAACGCCTCTGACTCTGTGTTGGCCTAGCAGTGAACAATCACGAGAGTTTGTTTTTAAACTCACTTTTAACCCCGTGCTGTACCACATCTTTAACCATGTGTTAAATTATTACAGTAAACCACCTAAATGTTTGCCCTTGTCGGCACTCTCTTTATTTATATACCGCAAATAAACAAACTCGAAAACTACTTGAATAATTCGGGGGCAAAAAAATCGGGGTTAGCATCATCACAAATCTAAGACTTCACGCCAAATTACATTCAAATATCATCGACGGTTGCAACGCTACGAGCAGTTTTCTGTGATCATGCCTGGGTGAACGGACTATAGACATACTAACTATACTGACCTTGTCGTCATATTCCGCAAACACCAGTGAAGTGTATTTGGCTACACGCCGGCTTGCACAGGCCATAGCCAGAGCACAGTGACCAAGCACTACAAAGAATACTTATATTATATATATCTGTCAGGCCAGAGTTTTCTGCTATTGTATGACAGTACACAATACAGCCTGCTACTGTCACCCCCACTGTCTTGTGGGTCATCTCGGGAGAGAGGAAGACTAGGGGAAGGTAACCCTGAATACAAATACCACACTGCCTTGTGTGTTGCTATGATAGCAAAGGCTATGGGAGTAAACCCAGACAGAAAATCAGGAGTGGAGACCCGAAGGTGGTTGTCAGGGAGAACTGCATCAAACTGGCTTCCAGCATCTCCTGCAGCCGGACTAGTTCCAAATGTATTGACCTGGTCTCTCCCTTGGGTTTAACTAGAATGGCAGAGAGAGGGGTGGTGCCTCTGGGCAAAGCACCATCTCTTAAAAATAGCCCAGGCAAGGCAGCAAAACGAGGAGGCGTTTGCTCGGGCTTGGCAAGCGTCTGTCTCTCCTCTATAAGCCCACCCATTTCCGATTTGGAGAGGACACTCCAGCCATCCGTTACGGATGGGCACAACACGGGAGGTGGCAGTTACCGGTGATAAGCTCAATCCATTTGGCGTACGGATGAGCGCCAGGGGTCCCCTCTGTCGGTGGGAGCGGCTTTTCAGCTGCATTGATCAACTACCGCCCGCCGTAACCTGGGCAGCCCCCAGGCAGTTGGGTGTTGTTCCGCCACGTCAGCCTGCTTCATAAGGTGGTTGGAGCTAGACCAAAAGTCAAAAAGCTGACGTAAAGTGTGCACCTGGCAAAAACAGAAAAATACTAAAACTTGGTACCTGGAACGTCAGAACAATGCGCCCAGGCTTGCAACAGCAAGATCTCACGAATATTGACTCCATCAGGAAATCCCAAATTATTGATCGAGAACTTCAGCTACTAAACATCGACATCGCTGCCCTTCAAGAAACTCGACTTCCCGACTCCGGGTCAGTCAAAGAAGAAAACTACACCTTCTTCTGGCAGGGCCTTAGCAGCGAACAGCCGAGAATCCACGGCGTGGGCTTCGCCGTAAAAAACTCCCTTATCAATTCGATCGCAACTCCAATTGGAGTGTCAGAACGCATCATGACACTCAGACTGAACACCCGGTCTGGTTTTACCAACATTATCTGTGTCTATGCCCCAACACTTACCTCCTCTGACGAAACCAAAGACATTTTCTACGAGGCATTGCAGAGGACTCTCCACAACATCCCTCTCACCGAAGGCCTGCTAATTCTGGGTGACTTTAACGCTCGAGTGGGAGCAGATCACTCCGCATGGCCAAAGTGCATTGGGCACTTCGGCATTGGCAACATCAACGAAAACGGGCAGCGCCTTCTGGAGCTATGCTCCGTAAACTCATTATGTGTTACAAACACGTACTTTGACCTTAAGAGATGCCAAAGAACATCATGGCGCCATCCCAGGTCTGGCCATTGGCATCAATTAGATCTTATTCTCTCAAGGAGGAAGAGTTTGGGCTGTATAAAAATAACTCGTTCCCTCCACAGTGCTGACTGTGACACCGACCATGCACTGGTAGTCAGCAAAATCAAAATTTCGGCCAAGAAAATATACAGATCAAAAGCCCCTTCAATCCCTAAGATCAATGTAACAGCAATCAGAGATGAATCAAATAGAAAGTCATTTGAAAAGTTATTTGCTGAAAGCATGGAGAATGTCACCCAATGTGACTCGGTAGATGAAACTTGGAACACTCTCAGTTCAAAAATTCATGACTGTGCCATCAAGTCTTTTGGACAGCATAAAGTTTCAAACAACGACTGGGTAGCCCAGAACAGCGAAATTCTCCTACCTCTCATTGAGCAAAAGAAATCTGCTTTCAATGAGTATAACAAAAATTGCAATCAGAGTACAAAAACTTGTTTGAAAAATGCAAAAGCTAAACTTCAGCTGGAGGTAAGACGTTGCGCCAACAAATACTGGACAGACTTGTGTAACAGCATACAAGAGGCAAATGAAAAGGGAGATATGAAAACCGCCTTTAGTCAGATGAAAGTAGCTCTTGGGCCAATCATCACCAAAAGCGCCCCACTTAAGTCTGTAAATGGTGAACCCATCACAGATAAAAATGAACAACTGAATAGGTGGGTAGAGCATTACTCTCTGTTGTATTCAACTGAGAAAAATATTCCACCAGATTTTGAGGAACACCTCCAAAAACTGCCAATAATGGCCGAACTTGACGCTGAACCTTCCTTAGTCGAGCTTTCCAATGCAATCGACCACCTGTCTGCTGGAAAAGCCACAGGAAGTGACAACATTCCTGCAGAGGTATTAAAAGACCTCAAAGGCCCACTATTACCACACCTGTATAATCTGTTACTGCAGTGTTGGAAAGAAGGCGTGATACCACATGATATGAGAGACGCCAAAATTGTCACACTTTACAAGAACAAAGGAGACAAAGGCGACTGCAACAACTATCGAGGCATATCCCTCCTCAGCATTACTGGAAAGGCTTTTGCTCGCGTCATCCTCTGCCGCCTTCAACAACTGGCGGAAAAAGTCTTACCAGAAACACAATGTGGCTTTCGAAGCAAACGATCAACTATTGGCATGATATTTGCACTTCGGCAAATCCAAGAAAAATGTAAAGAACAAAACAGGCCGCTTATAACATGCTTTGTGGACCTAACAAAGGCTTTCGACACCGTAAGCCGATCTGGCCTGTATGCAGTCCTTAAATCCATAGGCTGTCCACCAACATTGCTAAAACTTATTGCATCCTTCCACACTGACATGAGGGCATGTGTCAACTTTGAGGGCTGCACATCCAATTCATTTGCTGTAAACAGCGGTGTGAAGCAGGGATGTGTTCTTGCTCCTACCTTATTTGGTATATATTTTGCAGCCCTACTCAAGAATGCCTTTGGTCAATGTTCAGGTGGAGTACTTATTAACACCAGAGTGGACGGCTCCATTTTTAATGTTGCCAGACTAAAAGCAAAATCTCGTACAGAGCATATTATGTTACAAGAGCTCCTCTTCGCAGATGATGCTGCAATCGTGGCCCACGATGAAACCACGCTCCAGGCTCTCATCAATAGCCTTGCCAAAGCCTGTGACAAACTCATGCTAAAGATCAGTGTCTCAAAAACTGTAGTTTTGACACAAGGCTTGAGAAACCCCAACCCAATCATGCTGAATGGCTCTCCTCTGGAGCAAGTGGGAAAATTCTGCTACCTAGGCTCAACCATCAGTGGTAGCACAGACATAACAACTGAAATAAATGCCAGAATAGGAAAGGCGGCCACAGCTTTTGGCAAACTCTCAAAAAGGGTGTGGAACAATAGCAAGCTGACCATCAAAACAAAGGTACTCGTGTACCAAACTTGCGTCCTAAGCACCCTGCTGTATGGCTCAGAGACATGGACCACCTACTCCAAACATGAAAGATCCCTCAACTCCTTCCACCTGCGCTGCCTACGCAAAATTCTCAAGATCAAGTGGCAAGACAGGATCTCAAATATCGAAGTTCTGAGCCAAGCCAACATTCCATCAACTCAGGCTCTCCTAGGCAAAAAAAGACTGCGGTGGCTTGGACATCTCCACCGTATGGAAAATGATCGCATCCCCAGACAAATTCTCTACGGGGAACTTGCTACTGGCAACCGACCCAGAGGTAGGCCACATCTGCGATTCAAAGACACTTGCAAGGTCACGATGAAAGCATTCAACATCGACCCCAATGAATGGGAGAACCTTGCAAGTGATCGAAGCAGATGGAGACAAAAATTGCGCAGTGGCACGCTCGCAATAGACTTCAAGGCAAAAGAAACATACCTGACAAAACGACAGAGGCGGAATGAAAACACTCGCCAAAGTGAACCCAAAAGACTGACCTGCAATCAGTGCCATCGCACTCTCGGGTCAAACATTGGTAGAATAAGCCACGAGAGAAGCTGTCAGTCAAAGTGAAAGTGAATATTCTAGCTGCTAAGACCGTCTGTAAAGACGCTAAAGGCCATATATATATATATATATATATATATATAGATCTATATATTCCATATAAAATAACAGCAAGGAAAAAAAATTCACTGCTGCGAGGAAGAAATGCCCAGACCTGAAAAAATTACACGTGAAAGATAGTGCTTTTTGCAACTATGTCTATTCCTTTGACATGAAAGCGAAGTATCGTAATTTTGTAATAAATGAAAATAGGCCTAAAAACATCGAATAATGCTTTCTCCTCAACAATGATGGCCTCCCTCCTGCCTTTGTTTTGTTTCGACTTTAGTACCGTGCATGTCATAAAGAAGTAACCATATCAAGCTTGGTGCGCAGTGTCCTGGCGCGCATGAGTTCTGAAACAGGACTGCAGATTACTATTTTTATTGTAAGAGAGACAGAGAGAGAGTATATGGCCTTTAGCGTCTTTACAGACGGTCTTAGCAGCTAGAATATTCACTTTCACTTTGACTGACAGCTTCTCTCGTGGCTTATTCTACCAATGTTTGACCCGAGAGTGCGATGGCAGTGATTGCAGGTCAGTCTTTTGGGTTCACTTTGGCGAGTGTTTTCATTCCGCCTCTGTCGTTTTGTCAGGTATGTTTCTTTTGCCTTGAAGTCTATTGCGAGCGTGCCACTGCGCAATTTTTGTCTCCATCTGCTTCGATCATTTGCAAGGTTCTCCCATTCATTGGGGTCGATGTTGAATGCTTTCATCGTGACCTTGCAAGTGTCTTTGAATCGCAGATGTGGCCTACCTCTGGGTCGGTTGCCAGTAGCAAGTTCCCCGTAGAGAATTTGTCTGGGGATGCGATCATTTTCCATACGGTGGAGATGTCCAAGCCACCGCAGTCTTTTTTTGCCTACGAGAGCCTGAGTTGATGGAATGTTGGCTCGGCTCAGAACTTCGATATTTGAGATCCTGTCTTGCCACTTGATCTTGAGAATTTTGCGTAGGCAGCGCAGGTGGAAGGAGTTGAGGGATCTTTCATGTTTGGAGTAGGTGGTCCATGTCTCTGAGCCATACAGCAGGGTGCTTAGGACGCAAGTTTGGTACACGAGTACCTTTGTTTTGATGGTCAGCTTGCTATTGTTCCACACCCTTTTTGAGAGTTTGCCAAAAGCTGTGGCCGCCTTTCCTATTCTGGCATTTATTTCAGTTGTTATGTCTGTGCTACCACTGATGGTTGAGCCTAGGTAGCAGAATTTTCCCACTTGCTCCAGAGGAGAGCCATTCAGCATGATTGGGTTGGGGTTTCTCAAGCCTTGTGTCATCGAATACTGCTTTCTCCTCAACAATAATGGCCTCCTTCCTGCCTTTGTTTTGTTTCGACTTTAAACTTCCGGTTGCGTTTCAAAGTTTGAAGGCATGAGTTTCTGTGCCGTCTGCTTTATGCACGGTACGGGCCATGCGGGTGTTGCTGTGCCAGTTGTGAGTTGTTTTCTTCCTCGATCTACATAATCTGTGTGCTGATCGTGCGTGTTGTTTGCAACCCGTTCTTTGAACGGGCCCTTACACTAGTTATATAAAACGCTGTGGCTATTCTTACGGCAGCCTACCAACTTACCTAGGCTATATTAGTCCATTGTCAGATTGATATGTAACGACGTGAGGGTCTAGTCAGTTTGTATCATCGAGGCCGTAGGCCGATGTTCTTCTGGGCAGTAGTCAGACTGACATATCAGGGTGAGCCGCCGGGGTAGCTATGTATTGTTTTCACTCTGACTATAGAATGCATTCGGAAGTCCTTCTTAGAGTTAACGAGTGAAAACAATACATAGCTACCCCGGCGGCTCACCCTGATATGTCAATCTGACTACTGCCCAGACGAACATCGGCCTACGGCCTCGATGATACAAACTGACTAGACCCTCACGTCGTTACATATCAATCTGACAATGGACTAACAGTTGGTAGGCTGCCGTAAGAATAGCCACAGCGTATATAAAAATGTGCTATTGCGGGTTACCAGTGTTAGCAGACGACAATGATGGGTTATGGGTCGGTCGTCAGGACAAAAACAAAATAACTAACTCTGCTATATATAGAGGGGTCGTAAACGTATTATCGTTTATTTCAGAGCACAAAAAAAAAAAGGGAACAGAACCCAAACAGAAAACCAAGAAACCAACACAGCGGCTCAGGCTGTAGAGACAAGAGAATAAAGCATGATAAGCACACGTCATAATATTATATATATACAGCATGAACACATTGCATACAGAAAATAATGAACACCCAAGGCTTAATAAAAATAAAAATGACAAATAGCAAGGGAACGTAACCCAGCAGTAATTTTCCCGGTGTCCTAAACAAGTATCAGGGCTCCCCTTACGGCCCGATAACAACTTTCAACGCGTCCTATCCCGACGCAATATGCACAGGGAACTGCCCCTAAAAGCATATATATTACCGATTAGATTATTAACCAAAACACAGGGACTGTTCTAAAGTAATACTTAACAGGCCCCATGGCAATTAAGCATGACCCAGTCTATGGATTATGTAGCCAATATTATTTACAAGCATTACTATTTTACGTGGACCACACTGTCACGAGTGGAGTGAGCGATAGTTAATAATTACGGGGGGAAAGGAGGAGAGTAAAATTAACCCACGGCCCACGGGGTAAGGGAAAGCGTGCATGTGAGGTGGGGGGTCTGAATGAGGCGAGAGCGCTGTATTACTATCACTGCACACTAAGACGTCTAAGAGAGCGGACGTAGGAGAAAGCCCCAGAGGGCGAACATAAGGAGAGCAGTCGGAAGACTTGGGAGTAGTGTTATTCCAGTGGTGACTGGTAGGTGAAACGATGATTGATAATTATGATTGATGTATTATATTCGTCTTATTACCATGATGTAAATAAGTATATGTGAGGAATGTGGAAGTCCTTGATATTGGATATAGCAATGTGCGCCATGAGCGGTAGATGAAAGTTGAGTTCATGGATTTGTAGCACGAGTGAGTATTGTGTACTACGATGGAGGTGTGTTACCGTAAGATGTTTGGTGAGTGAAATGTGAACTATTGTGTGTACGCTTCATGGGTTGTAAGGAGAGGTGGAGTGAATAGAAATGGTATGGTATTATACCAATGTAATGTTATTCTTGTAGGTGTCGGGGACGGGCCAAAGAGCCACCTCGGTGAGCACAGGGGATAGGCCAGCATAGGGCCGGAGGCCACACATAGGCCCAGAGTGAGGCTGTCGGTGCAGGACAGTAGAGGCACATAACGTCGTGGCAGTCAGGCCACGGACAGGGACGTAGATATGAGCGTGAATGTGCTAATTGAATTGATAATGTACTATTGCCATGTTGATGGGCTATTGAAATGATAATGTACTATTGCCATGTTGATGGGCTATTGAAATGATAATGTACTATTGCCATGTTGATGGGCTATTGAAATGATAATGTGCTATTGCCCTGCTGAGGTGCTAGTGGAATGCTAAGGTGTTATGGCAATAGGAAGGTGATATTGAGAGACTGCGGTGCCAGTGAATTATTAATGTGCTATTAAGACCCTGAGGGGAGAGGCTGAGGCCGAAGTGTCTTTAGGGAGTAACTACCGGGTTGTGGATCCGAGGAAGAGTGCATGTGGGAATAAGGCCGTTGTACGGCAGTTAAATTCAATAATATAATGTATGTAATTGCGCTATTATCTGTATAATTATGTTTAATAAATGTGTGAGTCTGATGGGTTGTTCTGTTAAGTGTTATACTTGTCGTTCGTGATTGTTGTCCTGTCATAACTTATTACATCTCCCAGTCTGGGATTTGTGACATTGGGGGCTCGTCCTGTTTACCTGTGGTCATTTTGACATTGTGTATTCGTTATATCTAGTTGTTTTTCTGTTGTGCTAGGAATTCGTGCTGTTGTCTTTGTTCGTGGGATGAATGGAAATTTCATGATGATATAATTTATGTATATTTATGATAGTGAAAGTGAATATTCTAGCTGCTAAGACCGTCTGTAAAGATGCTAAAGGCCATATATATATTTATGAATATGTATTGATGCATGTATTTTGATGAATATGTATTAATGTGTACTTAAATTTCTGCAGAGAGAGTGTGTGCCAGCCTGTAGAGGTCAAGCAGCCAGAGCTCCGAGACAAGAGGAGAGGTTATAGTCAGAAAAGTTAAGTAAAAGTCAAAATTTTTGTGCCCTGGATTGTGGGCTGTTCCTTTAATCTGTCTTTTTCCCTGTTTTTGCTGTTTTTGTTGTCGTTATAGATTATACGGGCGGTGGCGCGGGTTTGCTGTGGTGAGCGTAGTTTATCCTCTTCGGGAGGTGGGCTAAATTTGGAACTGCGTTCATCACAGTGAACAGTTCTGTAGGGACCTGTATTTTTGTTTAGATTGTGGCGTTCCATCTTCCTCGTTGTTTTAGGAAGACGTTTCTCTTGTCCCCCTCTTACCTATCTGTAGATACGTTCTTTTTTTTCAGACTCTGTTCTTGTTCGTACCTTGTAGTGTAATCGGCGTAGTTAGATTGCATTTTTTTTCCATTATATTTTCTTTTTTAGGTCTTTGTCCTAGTCTGGTTCGTTGTTCCTCGATGTCCTTGTGGTCCTTCTACTGAATTTCCTCATCCTTGTCTTTTCTATTCTCTTTTGTTATTTAATAGTGCTATACATTGTAGGAACATAGAATTAGTTAGACAGTATGCTATAAATTGTTCGGTTAGGTGTGTGTGTTTCTGAATCGTATTTGAGACAATTGAGGGTTGTTATATCTGGTGTGATCTTAGGTCTCTGGTCGTGTCGTTAGTGATCATACCGACAGGTTGGTCGTTCTCATAATAGATACCATAACCATAAATCTGTGAAATGGCGGATCTCCGTGAGCTCATGAAATTGGGTACGGAACTTGGCCTTGAGGGAGAGGAGCTGCGCAGCTGGATTAAAGAACAGCAGGCAGAATTGCGCGAGGAGCGTGCTAAAGACAGAGAGCGAGAAAAAGAGGCTCAGGAACAGGAAAGGGAGATAAAGTTAAAGGAGATAGAAGCCCAAGAGCGGGAGATAGAGGCTAGGGATAAGCAACAGGAGAGAGAGGCGCGAATAAGAATCGCCGAGTTGGAAATCAAAAAGAATGCACCAACAGAAACAGTTGAGCGGCAGGGGCAAAATAAAGGTGGCGTTAGGATTAAGCTGCCTACGTTCGACGACCGGAAGGACGACATAGACGCCTTCCTTTACAGGTTCGAACTGAACGCACAACTGCAATGGGGCGAGAATAAACAATTATGGTCCACGTACCTGGCTTCCTTGTTGCAGGGGCGAGCGTTAACCTACTATAAAGAGCTACAGCGCGAAGACGTACATGATTATGATAAGCTGAAGTCTTTGCTGCTTCGCCGATTTGCGCGTACCGAGGAATATTTCCGGGAGCAGTTTAGGCGAGCACGTGCGGATACCAAGGAGGACTTTGCTGCCTTCGTCGCGAGGCTAACAGAATATTTCACGAACTGGATGGACTTGGCGCATGTGGGCGCGGATTTTGCTAAATTGAAAGACCTAATGATCCGTGACCAGCTGTACGCGTCGTGCCATAAAGATCTGGTGGCTTTCCTGAAAGAAAACGAACCCGCGACGGTGCAGGAGGCGTCTAAGTTGGCGGAAGCATACCGTACGGCACACCCGTCCAAACCAGTCGCGAGGGCGTACGTGCAGGATGCTGGTTACGTCGCCGTGGTTGAGGGGTCGCCGGCAGGACACAAAGACAGGTCGCGTCAGCGTGGTGCCTATAACGGGCAAGCCCAGGGGCAACGTAGGGGGTATCACCAATCACCTGCATATGGATCCGGTAAGTTTGACCGAGCAGGAGGGCTAGGTCGCGGTAATGGCCGAGGGCGATTTGTGACCTTTGCCGATGACCGACGGCATAGGGACTTTAGTTCCGGTCGCGATGGGTCACGGGGACCCAGGTCTAGCGGAGCACAGGGAGCGGAGTGTTGGACTTGCGGACGCGTAGGTCACTTTTCACGCGAGTGTAGAGCCGCGAAGTGTTGGAACTGCGGAAAAGCAGATCACATCAGCGTGAATTGCCCTGCAGGTAGGATAGCGGCGAACGTGGATGACAATCACGGTAGCTCCACTCCATGTTCCCCAAATAAATTTCATCATGCGGCTGCGTGTGTTACATCGGACAACGGAGGCGGACAGTATTCTAAGTGTCCCAGTTGTGAGAAGTTATTATCTTCCGGTGTTTTACCTTGTGGGAGAAAGATCCCCGTTATAAATTCATGTCATACAGGAGGTGGTCTTAGGGTTTATCCGGGTTTTGTTGGGGACGAACCGGTCTCGGTTTTACGAGATACAGGATCTACCGTTGTGGGAGTGCATAGGGACTGCATTCGGGATTCACAGCTTACAGGTGAGACTGTCCCGTGCATCCAATTTTCAGGGGCCATAGAGAAATTACCCATGGCAAAGATAGTGATAGATACGCCTTTCCTTAGCGGGGAAGTCGAAGCAGTCGTTGGTTGCTTTCCAGGCGCCCAGCTCATCATTGGTAATGTATCTCGGGTGGGGTCCCCTTCCGAGGAGAATGTGCAGGCATGGTCGCAATCAAAAGGTATTGATTTTTGTGCCGCAGTCGAGACACGTCGACAGGTAGGTGATAAGGGTAAAGTTAGACCTTTGGCAACGCCAGCGGTCAACCTGGATATCACACCAGAGCGCTTGGCGACATTACAAAAGGAGGACCCATCATTGAGTCCATGTTTTGAGGAGGCGCGAACGGAGAACGAGGAAATATAAGAACGGCTCGTCCTCCTTTGTTATTCAGGCGGGGATTCTGTTCCGTAAGTATGTAACGGTGGCCTCCATTTTAAAGCAGGTCGTTGTGCCAGCGTTGCTAATCGCAACAGTATTGCATTTGGCACATGATGTCCCATTAGCGGGTCATATGGGAATAGCTAGAACCAAAGAAAGGGTTCTTAAAATTTTTTACTGGCCATCGATCCACAGAGATGTACAAGTGTATTGTAAGACATGCAGTGCGTGCCAAAAGACGACGCATAAGGGTCGTACACCCCAGGCTCCTCTTCAAAAGATACCCACGGTTTCGGAACCGTTTAAAAAGGTTTCGATAGACCTTGTTGGCCCCATTCACCCAGCTACCGATAGGGGGAATCGATTTTTCTTAACGGTCATATGTAATGCTACGAGATGGCCAGAGGCGGTTCCTCTTCGGACCATAACGTCTGAAGCAGTCGCGGAAGCGTTGTTTGCAATTTTCGCTAGGGTAGGAATACCAGAACAAATTTTGTCTGATAGGGGCGCGCAATTTACTTCGGAGATGATGAAGGAATTGTTTCGCTTATTCAGCATACAACCCATCACTACCACCCCGTATCATCCGCAGGCTAATGGCATGTGCGAGAGATTGAACTCGACGCTAAAGTCGATGCTGCGTAAGGTAGCTGCTGATCGCCCTAAAGATTGGGATAGATATATCCCTGCAGTATTATTCGCGTACAGAGAGGTACGGCAGGAGTCAACGGGATTCTCTCCGTTTGAAATGATGTATGGTCGTAGTCCTAGGGGTCCAACTGATGTTCTTCGGGACATGATGACGTCGCCATCATCGGGAGACGATGAGCAGATTTCAGTGTTTCAGTACCTTGTTGATTTAAGAGAAAGATTATCTTCAGCGCGCACTATAGCAGAAGAAGCTTCTAGTATCGCTTCGAAAAGAGCAAAAGACTATAAAGATAGAGGTTCCAAACTGAGAATTTTTAAGCCAGGAGACAAGGTCCTATTGTTATTACCTACGGACCATAATAAGTTATTGATGACATGGAAAGGTCCTTATGTTATTGAGCGAGTTGTTTCAAAGGTAGATTACGCTATCCACATTGATGGATCGAGTAAGGTTTTCCATGTTAATATGCTACAGAGATTTTATGAGAGACCAGAGTATCTGTGTGCACAGACGAAACCAGGGGAGAGTGTCTTCTCTATTGCTTGTACGGGGGTCGTAGACCAGTTGGACTGTGACGTAAGCAACACCGAGGCGCAGGAAGAGTTACAAATTCAATTGCCGGAGTTAACTCCGACACAAGGTTACAGGGACGTGAAAATTAACCCTGACCTTACGAGTTCAAGGAGTAGGGAACTTAAGACCCTGTTAGCGTCATTCCCGGATGTTATTACGGATTTGCCGGGTCGCACTACGGTGATCCAGCACCAAATAAAGTTGACTTCGGATAAGCCAGTATTTCTTAGACCTTATCCGCTGCCTTTTTCTTCGAGAGATAGAGTTATAAAGGAAGTTGAGTCAATGTTGAAGTTAGATGTGATAGAACCATCAACATCGCCGTATTCATCACCCATCGTCCTCGTGAAAAAACTTGATGGATCGGTGCGGTTCTGTATTGATTTTCGAAGATTGAACACTATTACGGTAGGCGATAGGGAGCCTATTCCGTTTCAGGAGGAACTAATAGCTTCATTGGCCGGGTCCACGTGGTTTTCCAAGATAGATTTAACGAAAGGTTATTGGGAAATCCCTCTTACTGAGGAGTCTAAACAATACACGGCGTTCCAAACGCCCATTGGATTATTCCAATTTAAGGTCATGCCATTTGGGTTGGTAAACGCGCCAGCGACGTTTGCACGATTGATGAGACTGGTGTTGAAGGACATACCTAATGTCGTGTCATTCTTTGACGATATAGCATGTCATACGTCGACATGGTCTGATCATATTCAGACACTAACAGTAATTTTTAAACGATTACGTCATTTTGGGTTAACTGCTAAACCCGCAAAGATGGATTTGGCATGTCCAGAGATAGTATTCTTAGGACATATCGTGGGTAGAGGTGTTCAGAGACCTGAAGTAACAAAAATTGACAAATTAGTAGGGTTGCAAATCCCTAAAACAAAGAAACAAGTCAGAAGCTTAGTGGGAATTTTAAATTATTACAGAAAGTTCATCCCAAATTTTTCCTCCTTGTCATCTTCTCTTACTGACCTTACTAAGAAGGGACAACCCGATAAGGTCCAGTGGACGTCTGAATGTCAGACAGCATTTGATAATTTGGTGACAGCATTATCATCGTCACCCATTCTGATATTACCCGATTTTCGATCTAATTTTATCCTCAGAACGGATGCGTCGGACTCTGGTGTCGGCGCTTGTCTTCTACAGGAGAAGAACTAATGTTTACATCCTGTATGTTATGTCAGTAGGAAGTTATTGCAGAGAGAAAGGAAGTATTCTGTGATAGAGCGGGAGTGTCTTGCCATTGTGTGGTCCGTCCAGAAATTAGGACGTTATCTCATGGGACGAGAATTTTGTATCCAGACAGACCACAAGCCACTAACGTTTTTGTCGAAGAATCGTTCGTCCAGCCCACGCTTGTCTAGATGGGCATTGGCTTTGCAGCCGTATACCTTCGTTATTCAACCAATTCCAGGAACCAGCAATCATATCGCCGACTACCTTAGTCGAGCCTAGGGGAAGAGTTCAGGAGCTTATACATCGGAGGACAGGAACATTGACAGGATCTGTGTGAATGAGTCGTCGACTTTAAAATATTGACATTATAAATATGATATGAAGAATGGTTGATAGCTTGATTGGTTTTTGATTCTGTATTAGGTATTGTGTTTAGTTAGCTATTGATGATGTGATACATATATGCATAGTGCAGGGCATATTGATCCCCATATTTTCCCCTGATTCCGATATTTTATGTGCTAGGGGCATTGGTAGGTCATTTTTATGTAAGTATTGCTCACGCTCACTCGTTGACAGTCATCTTGATGCGATTTGAAATTAATTGCGTTAATTTTTTTGGGGTGGGGGATGATGTCACGAGTGGAGTGAGCGATAGTTAATAATTACGGGGGGAAAGGAGGAGAGTAAAATTAACCCACGGCCCACGGGGTAAGGGAAAGCGTGCATGTGAGGTGGGGGGTCTGAATGAGGCGAGAGCGCTGTATTACTATCACTGCACATTAAGACGTCTAAGAGAGCGGACGTAGGAGAAAGCCCCAGAGGGCGAACATAAGGAGAGCAGTCGGAAGACTTGGGAGTAGTGTTATTCCAGTGGTGACTGGTAGGTGAAACGATGATTGATAATTATGATTGATGTATTATATTCGTCTTATTACCATGATGTAAATAAGTATATGTGAGGAATGTGGAAGTCCTTGATATTGGATATAATATAGCAATGTGCGCCATGAGCGATAGATGAAAGTTGAGTTCATGGATTTGTAGCACGAGTGAGTATTGTGTACTACGATGGAGGTGTGTTACCGTAAGATGTTTGGTGAGTGAAATGTGAACTATTGTGTGTACGCTTCATGGGTTGTAAGGAGAGGTGGAGTGAATAGAAATGGTAGGGTATTATACCAATGTAATGTTATTCTTGTAGGTGTCGGGGACGGGCCAAAGAGCCACCTCGGTGAGCACAGGGGATAGGCCAGCATAGGGCCGGAGGCCACACATAGGCCCAGAGTGAGGCTGTCGGTGCAGGACAGTAGAGGCACATAACGTCGTGGCAGCCAGGCCACGGACAGGGACGTAGATATGAGCGTGAATGTGCTAATTGAATTGATAATGTACTATTGCCATGTTGATGGGCTATTGAAATGATAATGTACTATTGCCATGTTGATGGGCTATTGAAATGATAATGTACTATTGCCATGTTGATGGGCTATTGAAATGATAATGTGCTATTGCCCTGCTGAGGTACTAGTGGAATGCTAAGGTGTTATGGCAATAGGAAGGTGATATTGAGAGACTGCGGTGCCAGTGAATTATTAATGTGCTATTAAGACCCTGAGGGGAGAGGCTGAGGCCGAAGTGTCTTTAGGGAGTAACTACCGGGTTGTGGATCCGAGGAAGAGTGCATGTGGGAATGAGGCCGTTGTACGGCAGTTAAATTCAATAATATAATGTATGTAATTGCGCTATTATCTGTATAATTATGTTTAATAAATGTGTGAGTCTGATGGGTTGTTCTGTTAAGTGTTATACTTGTCGTTCGTGATTGTTGTCCTGTCATAACTTATTACATCTCCCAGTCTGGGATTTGTGACACACACAAGGATGACCACCATATGATAATTCATAAGTCCACTTGGGAAAGTGTCGTCTGAATCCTTCTTAATCATATAAACAGTGAGACTGGTGACTATATAAGAATCTATAAGCCCATCGTTAATCATCAAAACCAATACAAGGTTCCAGAACTAGAATATAATCAAGAAATGCAAGAATTTACTCAGATTGTAAGAAAATACACCGAAGTATCTATGATCATAGTGGAGGCCCATAGGTCTCAAGCCAGAGGCATTGGATCCGAACTCCAACATAACTAATGTATGTATTATATGCTGGATACCCCAACACCATGGCAACAATGCCATTGCCACGTGGTCGATATAGCTAAATCCAACAGCTTGATCATAATTACTGTAAAGGCATACATAAAAACCTACAAACACAGACATATGCATAGATAACATGCAAATTAATATACATACATGTAAATACAGCCCTAGAGCGCAGAACCAAACCATACGAAGCAATTAAGGTGGCTAAGCCCGCTTGATAGCCTACAGCAATCGATAAATAATAATCGAAGCACGGACCTTACAGGTATTAAACAGGGTGGACGACCATCCCACCCTAGAGGTTACTTAGAATCTGGGTAGCTGGTACATGGCCAAACCCGATGATGATGCCAAGCAGACCATAGCTGCAGCTTAACCTAAACAAAGGGGGTAATCACGTGGATCTAGTGACTAGATCAAGGCGGGTCCAAGGGTGTGAACAGTGTCCAGAATATATTAAATGGGAACACATCATACAGTAATGAAAGCTTATTTATGGGGACTCCAATCCAATAGTATTACACAATATGGACCTAGGCTTAAAGCTGGCTAAATTAGGCAATTACTATGTACCAGGCAACTGGACAATCACTTTGGTATGACGCTAGTTTGAAATGCATTTTATAAAAGAACGCGTGGCACGCCACTTGCACGCAAACAGATACAGACGATAAAACCTGCACAGAACAGCATTATAGCTTAACTGGACTGGGAGGAAAGCTAGGCCTGGCTCAGAATACTAAATTGAAACGCATTATTAATGGTAAATATACGCGGACACACAATAGGCCTTTACCGGAATGGGCGATCTATTTGAAATTACTTCCCTTTTTTCGGGAACGGACGGTAAACGTATTGGGGATTAACACGTCTCCGTAACTCACCGTAGAGAGTAACCGCAACGAGCGGGAGAGAGTGGCTGGCTAGTATTTTGATCGAGAGAGAATGGCTGGCTAGCATTTTGCTCATGTAAACACAATTAAATTGCAAAAATGAGCACAAAATACTGTGTTGTTCCATTTTGCAAGGACTCAGCAACTCACAGATTTCCCAAGGATCCGTTGACCAAAGCTAAATGGGTTCAGGCAGTGAAAAGAAAAAAATTGGCAACCAACGACTTGGTCGAGGGTTTGTTCAACCCATTTTAGGGACGATGATTTCCTCGACCTCAACAACTCATGGCAACAAGGTAAGACTTTATCTCAACCATATAGATTCTAATAATCTAATATTGTTAACTGTACTAAAAAATCTACAGCCTAGATCTAGATTAGGTTGGAGATCTCTAGAGTCCCCTCGTCCTCCTCCTCCACAAAACATGTTTACATTTTTTTTTACTGAGGTGGGGTGGAACTTTCGGTTAGCCCTTTTCTGGCAGTTCCCATCGCTTCCTGTTATTTTTTTTTAAGCTCACTATTTATTAGCACTGAGCTTGACATTAATTGATATTTAACAGACTATCATATTCATAACTTTCCTCTATTCCACGTCCCACGTGTGCCCCCAAAAAAAACTTACCTGGAATAACAAATACTTTTGTGAGGTGCAAACAGCCGGGAAAAAAAAGCGCCAACATTTCTCATTTTTTTAAGGATCATGGGCTTCAGGGATGCGGAGTCGGTCTGAAAATTTTCCGACTCCGACTTCAGCCTTTTGAAAATGATCGACTCCGACTCCAGCCTTTTCTGAAATGACCGACTCCGGCCTCTTTCTCTAACCGAACAACTTGGCTTTGTGTAAAACTCTTAACAGTGATTGAACATGATTGTTTTAAAAGTGGAACTTTGATTAATATTAATAAATATTAATATTATCCACATAAGGAAAAAAAACATAATGTTTGTCTAATAATATAATCTGATTTAATTTTTAAAAATACATGTATTTTAAACAAAAACTCTGCAAAAATCTAATGTTGGCCGGAGTCGGAGAAAATATTTCCGACTCCAGGCTCTTGACAATTTCCGACTTCCGACTCCAGCTAAAAAGCTTTCGACTCCACGACTCCGACTCCACATCCCTGATGGGCCTACTGTAATAAGTAGCCGCTACTCTAATCAATGACTACAAAAACAATGCTATCAGTATTAGCAGCGTTAAGTATTAGAGCCAGAGCTAGATTAAACTTCGAAGTGCTTATTCGGAATCAGATGATCTTGGAATCTGATTCCGAATAAGGCCTCCACAGCAAAAGCCTTAAATTATTCGGAATCAGCTGATTATTTTTTTGTGCTTAAAATTCTTTGTCGTCTTCTTCATGTAGAAGAAGGAAAAGTTGCTAACCTAAAATTCTTTGTCATAACTTAGTATACTTTATAAATTTGTAAGTAATCTTGTCAATCTAACTTAATGCAAACATTTTTTTATTTTAATAGGTTTGGGACGCAGTCGAAAGAGACTAAGGAAAACTGCAGTTCCATCAGTATTTAAATGGACCGGGCCACCAACTCCAGCTGTACAATGTCGAGCACAACGATGGCAAAAAAGAAGTCAACTGGAGCTGGAGCCTCCATCAGATGAACCTAATGATTTTGTGTACTCTGAAGTTAAAGCAGTACCTGATATTGTGTACTACAAAGATGAAGCAGTACCCGATATTGCTGGCGAATATGATGTAGAGACCGGTAGTGTATTAATATGTTTTTTTTTTTTTTTAACCTGGGCTACATTCACAACCAGAACTGACGGTCAGGCCAGTTTGGGTTTTACGGCACATCCTTCTAATATTTGAATATTCAATACATTTTATTATAACAGACCAGACACATTTTTTGTTGGCTCCAATATAGCCATCTGAATCGATGGTTTTGGTGTGGGCTCGTTGGACATTTTATTACTTGTAGTAACTAAACCATGTGCACATTCTTTTTCACTGTAAGACGATCTAGTCGGACTGTCAGTTTTGGTGTTGTTTTACTCTTACTGAAATAATCATCTTCTTTAACCTAATGTCAATAATATGACAAATTTATTTAAATCACATATATAAATACTAGGACAAGCAAAGTACAAAAACAACATTAAGAAAAAAAAAAACCAAAAAATTATGCAGATTTGTTAAGAAAAAGTTTATTATAAATTATGATACATGTTTTTTTTAGTAAATATGTGGAGCGCTAGGAAAGACCTGACGTAAGTCGCAAGTTATATGATGCCATTGCCTTCTTTGGTGCAAAGTAGTGTGTAATGTCTTATGCAATGGGGTCTGTAGGTTTAATTGAGCTTGCGACTTATGTCAAGTTTTCCTAGCACCCCACACAAATATAATGTGTTGTATGTAAACACAATACACCATATTGAAGAAAAGTTATTGGTACAAAACCTACATCTCCATCATTTAGAAAAAATCTCAACCTCATGGGTAACTTTCAAACAGTGTAGTTATAATACACATTGGCAATGGATTATAATATAATAATGTTCATTTAATTAAAATTTTGGCAGTTTATCCATGTAGTATGGTTTTATTCCAGATGCTGCATTGATTGAGGATACGGCTGTAATCAAAACAGTTAACCAGAATGTCACAACTCATGATATAAGCATTCATGGTAAGATTAATAATACATTGTCGGTACAGTATTACTTTATCCCATCTTCACTGCTGGCTCAGAGTCCAACGATTCCATATCTTTCTATTTCACTTTGTAGATTAAACCGTTTGACTCAAAGACCGTGGTGGAGACGGCATAAAGTAGTCCTGGGTCGACTACCCATATTTTTGTATTTATGTGATGACTTTTAATCTAGTAATAAAAACTTTTTCCAAGCAGATAAAAGTATTGTGGATTTATAGTGTAGTCTTTTTTATATTTATTTTTTTAAAAAAGAATGTCATGTAATTCTAAAGTTTTTAGGAATGTGGAGTAACAGTAACAATTTTACCAAAAATGTCCAAATTTATTGGAGAAAGGCCAAATTTGCTGAACATGTCAAAACAAAAATTGTACAGTGAAGTGTGGAAAATCTTCACATAATAAAAGAAGATTATTGTTTGCATATGGTACATAATATTTAATTTTTTTTTGCAGGATGCCTTGCACTTGCAGCAAGTCAAACTGAGTTTGTGAATTCTGACACTGAAAGTTATAATGAAACAGTTGACACCACAGGAGAAAAACCAGATATAGGTAAACAACATGCATATTTTGTGTGATTAAAGCAGAAGTAGCGTCAAAAACACAGCTCTTGTGAAAAAAAAAGTTTGCCTGAGCGCCCGCGAAGGCCTAGATGATCTGCTGTCTGACTGACGTCATAGTTACTGGTCTACACACATCGTAATATATAAGATATAGGTTTTTGGCTTTGATAAACCTTTGTTATAGGCTTAAGGCCTTCATGTGGTCAAAGAATTAAATGGCAATCAAAACTGCGCTATTTTCGTACACCAAATGGTAGAAGTTAAACATTTAAATTCTCGCGCAATTACAAAGTCAATTATTCACAATAAAGGGAATTTAAAAAAAACACCATTAGCTAATTTATATTAAAAACAAGAAGTTATTTTAGTTATGATGCAACAATCACATTTATTTTTGACGCTACTTGTCCTTTAATTCATAATTACATGTGTATAAAAATACAAAAAAGAAGTGTTTTCCGAGTTGAATACAAACACACAATAATGAAGCAAGAAAATGAATATGAGAATTAATTGACACATTGCATGTTCAAATTACCCATTATTGATAAATAGTGTGTTCAAGTAATGAAATGCTAATTTGAGTAATTTGTTTACATTGCAGGGTCTGTTGCAGTCTCCGAAACAAGTTGTCAATTTCTTACATGACACAGAAATGTGTGAAATAATTGATGATGCCACAGAGGTCAGCACAGGACGAGGTAATAATGCTGTACATTTTAAAACCTAATGTTTTTTTTATTTATGCATGGATCCAAAGATCAAATTCAAGTCTAGATCATGCCATATCTACATTTTCTGACTTGGCTATCTGGCTCTTATTTCCATCTTTACGTAAAATGTTGAGGGCATGAGTTTTTCCATCTGTAATTATGTTGATAGAAAGCAAACAAGTGATGGCCAACAGTTCAGTTTTCATTATTTTGATATCAAGCTAACAAAAGCCAGGGTTGGTATTAAGCACTGATTAAAATTTTGCATGTGAGAGAAAAGTGCTAGAATGGGAAAGGTGGTTTAAATATATTAAGTACATGAATTATCTTATTTTACAGTAAATTTATGACTTGTTTCATCTTGAATAATGGTCATTACAACTTTCAAGTATAAGTAATCTGTTTTATTTATTTTGATTGCAGGACTGTGTATCCATGATGATGAAGGTCAGCTTTTGGAAGACGATGTTGAATGCCTCCACTTAAAATGCAAAAACAGCTGTATGAGGAAACAACCAACACAAGTGATGAAGAAAAGAAAAGAAAACGTGACAATTTGACCACAAATTATGACATATTTTTACTACCTTATATGTGTATTGAACGATTACAGCATGATGACTATGAACTGAATAGATATACCGGACTTGAGAGTTTTTCGAAGTTCCAAACTGTATTTTGGTCACTGGGAGAAAATGTGCATGATTTAACATATGCTCTTACTAAGAGTAAAAGTTGCCCTCTGTCCCCAATAAACTGTTTCTTACTCATGTGCATAAAGTTACGTTGCAACTTTCCAGTGGAGGAACTGGCCAGAGGATTTTCTATTTCTGATTTTTCTGTTTTAAACATATTCTACACTTGGGTACGTTTTTGCTCACTGCAGTGGGGTGAAATAAACTTTTGGCCATCAAAACCATTGGTTCAATATTACTTCCCAACTGATTTCAAAAAGAAATATGGCTCAACAAGAGTTGTAATAGATTGCACAGAAATTCCTATTAAAAAACCAGCAAAACCAACGTGCATGTTTTTCAACATACAAACACAGGCACACAGCGAAAGTCCTGGTTGGAAGTACACCAAGTGGACTTGTTTCAATAGTATCTCCTGCATATGCTGGATCGGTTAGCGATCGACAGATAGTTGAGCGCTCTGATCTTTTCAAGCTGTGCGACAAACAAGACTCCATAATGGCTGACAAAGGCTTTAATATTCAAGATATGTGTGCATCCAAGGATATCTACATAAACATTCCTTCGTTTTTCAAAAATAAAAACAGAATGGACAACAAAACGGTTCAAAAAGACAGGAAAATTGCTAGCAAAAGAGTTCACATTGAAAGAACTATAGGAATGGCCAAAATTTATTCAATTTTGACATCACCGCCAAATGCTTCTGAGACTATCTTGGCATCAGACATTGTAAGAGTATGTCTTTATTTGTATAACTTCAGGAAAAAAATTGTTTCAAATTGGGCTTGATTTAATTACAAGTATTGTTTAAAACCAGTATAAGTGCAGTCTGTCAAAGGCTACAGTCAACTTTCACTCACACTGTGCTTCATGGACAGTGCCGTCCAATACCACACTGATGTCGACCTTGTAAGTGCAAGCTGTCTTCATCTCAGCTTTCACTGATCCATGAACAAAGACAAAATCACTGTCAGGGGGCTTGCAGGATCGAAGATAGACCAAGTAGCCTTCTGAGTAGAGATCCAAGTGTCGTGTCTTTTTGACATGTTGAGAAAGAAAATAACTTTCTACGTAGCCAGCCAGAACTGTAGGCACAGATGTTCCACCATGAATGTCTCTGTAGTCATCATATGGGGGTGTAGACATGTGAAAAACTTCTGGAGTAAGGTTTTCACCATTTCTGAAGTTGTTATTCCGTTCATATGCGACTAGTCTGAAAAGGGGAAAGAAAAAAAATTAGACTATGTAAAACATATAAAAAACATATATATACTACCTTTTTTTCAGATTCGTCGTGTAATTTTACAACATTCTTGTACAATGTAGCATAACAATAACATAACATTATGTTTGTTGGACATTTTGATTTTGAAAACAAATAAAATGTAAATTTCAAAACTTTTGCATTTGTTTCTATTCAGGGTAATCAACTGATGTTTTGTCTCTATACAATTTTTGAATCTGGCAACAAACGTTTAGATAGATTTGTGCATTGACAATGACAGTCTGTTATGATCCCCATACAAATATTAAATACTCTAAAGCCTTTTTTTTTTTTTTTTTACCTACAAGCATTTGTGAATCAGGATAATAATATACATACGAGCATTAAAAATGCATAGTTCAAATCAATTCGATAGTTGTATTTGTTTTGTTGACTTGGTGACTTACTTATCACAAAGCGTTCATTATAAGATTATAGGGCGGCAAATTAAAATTATGAAATTTCTATTATCTGTTAATCATGTTTCACACTCAAATCAAACATATTTATAAATGCTTGTTATTCGGTTGTTTGCAGAGTCAGGAAAAATAAATCAATAGGACCTTGATTTTAATGCTCATATTCATATATGTGCATGGTGTTTATAAAAAACAACAACTTTTTTTTTCTAATAAACTTCTGCTTATTTTCAAACAATCAACAAAACTATTCTTACATTTATAATTCAGCCAAGGGGAAAGTGATTTAGTAAGTTTTGTAAAAATTCAATGAAGGGTTCTCAAAGACTTTTTTAAAAAATGACCCCCGAATTAGTAAAAAAAAAAATAATTTTTTAATCATAAAATAGAGTGAAATTGTAGGTGGTGCAGATGAACTTAAAAATTAACGACAAAAGTAAACCAAATTCAACTAACTTTTAAGACCTGGTTTTGATCATATTCAGAACTACCAAAAAAAGCACCCAATTTTTGGCGCTTTTTCGGAATTTACCACCCCCAAAAAAGTAGTCGACATATTAATTATATATCGGTATAATCCAAGTTTAGCGTCCAATATTTATCGTAATCCATACCCAAAGTGCTAAAGAAGAATAAAAGACATTAGGAATCACCGTAATCTTACCACCCACATGATATATTAGGAAGAAGGGGTTGGTAAATTCCGAAAAAACGTCCAATTTTTATTGTTGAGAACAGACCAAGACACCCACTTAACACCCACCTTGTTGACCTCGAAGAGCCAGTAGATTTGGAGACTCACTGGGCTAAGGTAAAAGGAGTATTTACATCGACATGTCAGGATGTTCTTGGGGAAAAGAAAGTGGAACACAAGGAATGGATCAGTCAAAAATCACTGGACTTGATAAGGATAAGAAGAGACCTAAAAGAACAGGTAAATGCAAGTCGTACAAGAAGCTCAAGAGTTGGTAACCAGGAAGAGTACCGAGCATCAGCTAAAGAGGTCAAAAAATCAATTAAAAAAGACAAAGAGGAGTTCATAGGAATGTTAGCAGAGAAAGCAGAGAAGGCAGCAACAGGAGGACACACGAGGATCCTCTACCAGACTACAAAGACTCTTGCTGGAAAATATGGAAAACCGGAAGTTCCTGTCAAGGATTACAACAGGAAGGCTATTTTTGGAAAGGAAGCTCAGGCAAAAAGATGGATAGAACATTTTAGTAGCCTCTTGAACAGACCTCCACCAAGCAACCCACCCGACATTCTACCCGCAAGAAATGATTTACCGATCAGTTGCGACCCTCCGACTAAAGCAGAGATTAATGATGCCATAAAGCAGTTAAATCGAGGCAAGGCAGCTGGACCAGACCAGATCCCACCAGAGGCGCTGAAGGCAGATGCTGCTGGGGCTGCAGAGGGTCTGCACTCACTATTCTCGAGGATTTGGATCGGAGGCAAGTTTCCAAAGGACTGGAAGGAAGGACACCTCGTGAAGCTTCCAAAAAAAGGGGACCTCAGCAATTGTAGTAACTACAGAGGAATCACACTTCTCTCCATCCCAGGAAAGGTTTTCAATCGGATTATTCTCAAGCGAATACAGAATGCAACAGACCCAAAACTTCGTGAGGAGCAAGCTGGTTTCAGGAGTAATCGATCAACCACCGACCAGATCGCCACGCGGAGAATTATAGTAGAGCAGTCGCTAGAGTGGAACTCCCAACTGATAGTGAACTTCCTTGACTACGAGAAGGCCTTTGATAGCATCGATAGAGAAACGCTGTGGAGAATATTGAGACATTATGGAATCCCAGAGAAGATGGTGAATCTTATCAAGAGCATGTACGAGGGGACAAGTTGCAGAGTTGTACACGATGGTGAGCTTACTGACAGCTTTGATATCAAGACTGGTGTTAGGCAGGGTTGTTTGCTGTCCCCATTTCTGTTTATTCTGGTGATTGATTGGCTTATGAAAGAAACCACCAATGGAGGAAGAAATGGCATACAATGGACCCCATGGACACAGCTGGACGATCTAGATTTTGCAGATGACTTGGCACTATTGTCGCACACACACGACCAGATGCAAGCAAAGACTACAGCTCTAAACAAAATTTCAGAATCTATCGGATTGAGGATACATCCTGCGAAGTCGAAGGTCCTAAAAATTGTTGCACCCCCAAGCGAACAAGTCAAAGTAGGAGATCAACCACTGGAAGATGTAGAGTCCTTCTGCTATCTTGGTAGTATCATTGACAATAAGGGAGGAACAGAGGCAGAAGTCAAAGCACGAATTGGAAAGGCACAGGCAGCTTTCACGTCCTTAAGCAAGATTTGGAGAACCAAGGATATATCTCTAAAAACAAAGCTGAGGATATTCAACTCGAACGTGAAGTCAGTCCTGTTGTATGGATGTGATACTTGGAATGCGTCCCAGGCCTGCATAAAGAGAATCCAAGTTTTCATCAACAGATGTTTGAGGAAGCTACTTAAGATCAGATGGACAGACAAGGTCAGCAATGAAATTGTTTGGAAAAGAACAAGACAGAGCCCAGTCAGAGAGGAAATTGGTAGGAGGCGATGGAGATGGATCGGCCACACTCTCAGGAGGCCAGGAAACAGCATCGCGAAGAAGGTATTGGATTGGAATCCCCAGGGCAAGAGATCAAGAGGAAGGCCGCGCGGAACGTGGAGAAGAGCCAGAGAAAATGATGTGCAACGAAGCGGAAAGACTTGGAATAATGTAAAGAGGCTGGCCCATGATAGAGAGGGATGGAAAGTGTTTGTTGGTGGCCTATACCCTGATCCAGGGTGAGAAAGGCAATGATGATGATGATGAAAAAAGTAGTCGACATATTAATTATATATCGGTATAATCCAAGTTTAGCGTCCAATATTTATCGTAATCCATACCCAAAGTGCTAAAGAAGAATAAAAGACATTAGGAATCACCGTAATCTTACCACCCACATGATATATTAGGAAGAAGGGGTTGGTAAATTCCGAAAAAACGTCCAATTTTTATTGTTGAGAACAGACCAAGACACCCACTTAACACTAAGCTATCTAAATAATTTCTTAAACAAGGAAATCTGAAATAGCAATAAAATAACAATCTGTTGACAACAGCTCAAGATCTCCAGTCAGTGTCAAAAGACTTGACTTGAGCTCAAAATACTGTCGTCATTACTGCCCACACCGGTAACTGCTTTTTTTGCACCATAATATTCGTCAACTACCACATTCAAGATTTAAGATTACAGTGTTAGTGTTGCTAAGTACAAAAATTCCCTCTGTAGAGTTGTCTTTGGTATAAAAGGCCCATGACAAGATCTCTTTGCAACCGTGATAGACGTTTCAGATTTATCGATAATAGGTTATATGACTAGGGTCTCGAAAAAATTTTTTTAAAGTCACAAGACGGATTCTAAAAGTGTTGCATTTGATTTTAATATAACGAATACATACCTGTCAACAATTTCCTTTTTTCTTCCGGACACTTTTGCACCTCTTTTCCTGCATTCCGCACGAAGTTCGGGCAGGGTTAAATTTCCAGTGTTCTTCCATTGTTTTACATAGAGGACCGGAAGTAAACAAAGTTAAAAGTTAATCCCCAATAAAATTCTCGTCTCTAAGGGTTAGCTCCCTTCGTTGAACGGAAAATATCGCCCATTACACGATACTTCCACTCTGTGATCAGTGCACAAGGTCACAAAATAATTTAGTACAGCATCTACACATGAGACATTATAACGATATCTCAACTTAAACTACAACAATGAAAAGCACATAAAATTACTAAGTACTACCTATAGAATCCTTATGCCAACTTACCCAATATGTGAAATGGATCTTTAACTACTACTGGCTTTCAATATGTCTGTGCTCCCTCGCCGTCAGATAGGAATATGACTAAGTGGTCAGACTGGACAAACTTATATTCGCGCCAGTGGTCAGCTGACCCGCGAAGGGAATGCATCGCCCAGCATGCCAGCGTGGGCATAGTCCACGTGCAGCGTCTCTGTTTGGGACTAACAAAGGGATGGTACAAAGCCCAGGTGTAGACAAAGAAATTTAGATGTAATTTACATATAACCACGTTGCCAATATAATTAGGTCAGCGCATGAGAGAAACAAGATGGGGTGGACAATAAGACAAACATACCACTACGGCTACACCAGGATGGGATGATGGGGCGATTTTCGTTCATCGGGCTGGTGCGCAGCACCAAGAGGCGAAATGCTTGGGAGACAAACATCGGCGTGTTAATATTAGGCTGTGTTTGTTTTTCAGTCATCTGTTTAGGACATGCATGAAGTAGCTCAATTACCCTGTAATCACAACACCAATCGCTGTAGGAAAAAGGTGGTCACATTTTCCTAGTTGATAGCACTGTTCCAAAGCGTACTTTTAGCTGACCAGCACACCAAAAAAATGTATCTTTTCAGAACAAACAAAATGCTAGTTGTCCCATTTGTAAAGCCCAATCAATGGTGAGTTGACAAATGTCGTTTTGTTCTGTTTGTGAAACTTGTAAACCCACTTCTTTTACAAATACAGACTAATGTTATATTTTCTCTTCTTTTTCTTCCCAATAGACACATTCAAAAACATGCACAATTGCACTACGCTTCCGTCTTCTTCCTTATAAGTGTATTTCCAGTATTTTAAAAATTCAGCTAATCCTCCATTTACTCCTGCACCCACTGCCCCTCGCATTGCATAATCATCAAGCATGATCATGAAGATCATTTTTTTCTCTTTGTGTTAGAATTTAGAACCTATTTTTTGCCGTTGGTTATAAAATTGTTGTGGTTCCTTGCTTTTCTTTCTGTGTGTGTGTGTGTGCCCGTGACAGAGTATGTATTTTAAATTAGTTGTGTCTTTAGGGCTCCTCAAATGTAATTTTTGGGGCCAAATATCGTCTCACATTTGGCCATTCTGCACCTCACCGCCTATCCTTATTCACCTTGTTTCGACGCCATACGAAAATGGCAGCCGCGGCCCACGATTGGCTTCGCTTATCCTGAGGGCAGTCTAGTAAGTACGCCAACCGATCATTTTATGCTGGGAGAGGGCAGTGGGGGATAAGCTCCCACTGTTCATCAGTTGCTCTCAAGGTGTGCGTCTCAGATAGCCTCTGACAGCTAAGTCCAACTCCTGGCCTTCTCGCCGGCGGAGCTGTTTCAACTGACAGGAGAAGGGGCAAAGGTGGGTCACTGGCAATCAAAGCCAGTTCGCTTCGGGCAGATGAGACTCATTAACTTTGTGTGGTAACTCATCTAGGGAAGGAAAACACTGATTTCAAACCTTCGCTGCCCTGCGATTATACCCATTAGAGTGAAAGGCTTCGGGAGTAAATCCTGAGGAAAAATCTGGAGCCAGAGCCCTTTAGATGGTCTAGCGATGAACTTCGTCTCCTTTCCGGCAGCTCCTGCAGCCACTGAGACCGACAGACGTGATGTCTCATAGTACCACTGCCAAACAACCTCTCTGACAGAGAAATGGGACTGCCCCTTTGCAACGGCTCTACCACTTTAAAAACATTCTTGCACAGGTTATACTGCATAGTAAAGCAAAGTCTATCTCTATTGAGGCAATGATCTTGAAATCACGGCTCTGCTGGTCGGGGCACGTCATAAAGATGGATGACCACTGTCACGAGCAGAATTCTGTATTTGTGCAATAGAGCTCACGGTGAGTAGGAGTTCACGGGCCGAGATCCAGTGAGTAGTATTTGATGTGATCGGACCCTTAGGTTAAAAAGTGGTATTTTGGGGGGTTAGTGGAGTCACGCCCTGAGGCGGCAGGTTGTACTAAGAATGCACGGAGATGTGAACTCATGGAGCACGCGTTTAGGGAGGGAAGCTCCACGGGGTTATTCCTGCTATAAAAGGGTTGATCCGCCATATTTTAATTAGAGACGGCTGTAGGCATTGCACAGTGAGGCGCTCTCGGCTCATTCTCCTGAGTCTGAAGTAGGAGACGAAACACAGACAACAGCCGAAGACAAGAGAGCTAACGTAAAGAACTAGCTGTTCAACGCCTTGTCGTACCGGGCCAAGGGTACGAACCGCGTCATTTGGGTTCGTGCTCGCTATACGGCGAACGCAGAATGGTAAGGTCCAGCGATTAGCCAGTGAAGACAGGGCTACCCTGACAGAGAAGAAATCCACTGTCAGCTATAAGGACTAACTCCCCGAGACCAGAGATCTCGTTCGACAGGACTGATCGTTTAGACATCTAAGGAACCTTTACCCGAGTGTAGTGGATGAAGGCAGTAGCTATAGTGTTGTGATTAATAGAGTAGCAAGGAATGTGAGGAATTGTTAAATATCCATGTCGAGTAGTTCGACATAAGTACTAGTAAGGAATTGTGCTGTATAAGTTAGAAAGCCATAACGGCTACAAGTTCAGATGTATAACATATTTGCTTGAATTTATATGTGTGGTTGCGAGTTATAATTAGAAAAGTGCTAGTTAGTTAATTGGATTTATATCCTGGATGCTATATGATTACTATTATGTTTTATGCAGACAGAATTGTCATATTGTAATAATAAGGCCCCTCAGGCCTGACTAAATATACAACTTGTGTTATTTGATTATTATTTTATGGTATGCCTGTGCGAGTGTGAGTTGGCCTCTTGAACAGTCGAAGGGCTATCTTCCCCATATCCCGACTCACCTTGCTCTTGACAACCACCGCATCCTAAACAGCTGCTGTTCGGAGAACTAACTCAGGGTTGCAGAATGAGAGGCCACCCAAGTTAAATGCTACAAAGATAGTCTGAAAGACAGCCTTCAGTGGTGCGACATCTCATCTGCTGACTTTGTCCAGGCGCCAAAAACAGAACACTATGGCCTGACAGTGTAAGACAAGCTTCAAGGACTTGAAGAGGCACGCCGCTCAAGGCTCAGGCTGCTGGAGAGCGTCGCGACCAAGCAGAGTCCATCCCCACGACGGCAGGAGACATTAAGTGCCCTGTATGCTCATGCCCCTGCAAGTCCCAACTTGGACTGCGGAGCCATCTCTGCATACACAAATGACGATGCCAATACGTCCTCCTCGAATATGAGGGACCACCATGACACAAACATACATACACATACACACAGCGATATATCTATGTACACAAAGAAAGGGATTATAGATGCAACATGGCAAATAGCTTCTTACCTCTGTCAATTCCATTTTGTTCGATAATACAGTATAATTTTTCTTCCCAGGCGTCAAATTACAAAGCCGATTAGAGGAAATCCCAAAGCTGTATTCAGCTAACACTTATAATAGGTAGTCCAAACTGCCCCGCTGAAGGGGCGAAATCCCGTTTTTGGCATAACTTTTAGACTAGCATTACAAGGATACTACTGCTGTGAGTTTATGTAAAACGGAGTGCATCCTGCACCAAAATGAAGTTCGATTCTTTCTTGGCCAAAGTATATTATCTTTTGCATTGTTTAATGTGTGTAGCCATGTGTTTTTATTGCAGGGGTCATAGTACACAGTTTTGAACCACTGAAATTTTTTTCGGGTCACCAGTTTCCATACGCGCGAATAATATTGCTTGAACAAGACAGTCTTGCCGTTTTCGCCCTGAGCCGCGCATACCGATTTGACCCCCTCACAACAAAGGATCGCGGAGCATCACGCCGATGTAGCGCACGTGTTTGAAATGAGCTCACTCAGAAAGCCAGATAAATGAGGTTTAATTCAATGTAATTTTCATCCTGTTTTAAGTTTAAATTCCTTTAAAAATCGTTTGTTGAAAAGTTTGTTGATCGAGAAACTGGGGGAAACTTTAATAGATCAGGTTCAAAATTATACGCAAATAAACCTCAGCCTTTGTATTTTCAGGGTGTGCCAAAATTAGACTTAAGGCATGTTTCGGCGCGAAGCGCCGACAGTTTAAATAGACCCACCCAATGTTTAATTTCGTCACCTTTTTCTGACACTCAGTGCCACAGACTAATAAAATACCCAGACTGGATGATCCCATTGTGTGACGTCACAAAACAGCGAAAATTCCGCCATTTTAGGTTTACGGTTGCGACCGACGCTTCAACATAACTACAATGCAGCGGTCGCTCAAGCTCCATACGGTCATTATTTATAACAATAAAAAAAAAGGCAGATGTAGACAATAAAATGAAAGGATAGGCAAGTTAATGCATTATTAATACATGTACAACCAATCTTGACAAACAAAAAGAAATTTCTACTGCAGATAGAACTAGAATCGGAATTTTCCGAGCGGCGGCCATGTTGATTATACGGTCGCCGCTCGGGAAATTCCGTAAAAAACGACACAGCCCGAAGCTCGTGTTTCCAGTCTGGTTAATTTATTAGTCTGTGCCCAGTGCTAAGACAATGGCGACGCGGTTGACCTCCTTTTCAATTAAAAAAAAAACAAAAACATTATTTTTGTCTCCCTTGTAAGAGTTCACACAAAATTGACGTCGGGTGAAGTTTGGTGACTAAAAAAAGTAAAATGAGATGCTTGTACTATATTCGTACCCCTCGAAAAAAAATTGAGCGTAATGTACACCCCCTTGACTTGGAAACTGATAATTTTTATACTGTGACTCACTAAACGGTCATTTTATGTGCGGTCAAAGTTGGACTATTTTGCAATCTGCAAAAGGTAGCAAATTCGGGGTGTTTTTTCACTTTTGAAAATGCCAGAACTTTCAAACCCTTTAAGCCAGAATGACAAATTTGGTATCGAAATTCTTAGAAAAGCAAGCTCCATCATAAGTATTAGACAATAACTGGTGAGTTGTGATAAAAAGTAAAAATCAGTTTGGACTACCTACTTATAATGTAAAATACCACAGGAGACACAGAATAATGAGACGAAACATACCTCTTCCTAATATATGTCCACAAACTGTGCACGTATAAATAGGGTGAGTTCTACTTCTTACACTCAGTTACGAGGGGGTGTGGTGCCAATTGTTGCATTGTTGACATCGGCGATAATTTTATGCCCACAAGTGGACTAACGGAATATGACGAATTGATTCGTCTCGGTATCTTGTGTCTCGGATAACAGCCAAAACTAACTTGTAATGAAATAGTATCTTTATCAACAGAATAACATCAGGTTGAGTTTTCCCCCTTTTTTTCTGTTTGTGTTTTGAGAGACGTCCATAAAGATCTAATCGTTGAATTTGGGTTAATAGAGGACAAGCCGAGACACAGAATACCGGGACAAACTATTCCGTCTTTCACTATAATACTCCACAAATTGCGAGCGTATAAATATGGTGAGTACTGTTATTTTTCTTTCAATTATGAAGGGGCGTGGTGCGTATTGTTGACATTGATGATAGTTTGACACGCGCACAAGTCAAGGGTCGGAATACGTCGAATTGATTCGCCTTGGTATCCTGTGTCTCAGGTACAGGTTTCCATGAATATTGTTTGAAGATGACATAAAAATTCACAAGTCTCTGAAGTTGATTTTCTAACCGCTTCAAAGCACACCTTTTCATCACTACTGTTGGATTCAGCATATTCAAGTAGGGGAAAAATGTCGAAAAGTTTTTACTTTTTTTTTATATGGTTGTCATGGAAATGGTGGACATCTTGAATTTCCGAGCTCAAATTTTGTCAATTTCAAAAGCTATAGCTCTACTCCCTAAAAAAATAGCCGTTTCATTTGGAATGTGCACTAAAATATTTTTTCATAGCTGTCCTTTCATGAAGGAAGTGTATATTTAGGCCGAATACGGCCTATACAACCTGGTGCTGTGCTATTTGGGCCGAAGGTATTTTAGGCAAGGGAGTGCCAATTGTCACCGCGTAATACGGTGTCCATTGTCGATTTAAGTGTGCATTGGAATGGTCAGATGGACCTGGGGGACTGAGGGTCTAGTCAGTTTGTATCAATGGGTGGTAGTCAGATTGACTGATCAGGCGAAAAGGGGCTGGGGTAGCCATTGGCGATCGATGAACCGTCAATGGCCACCGCAATGCGGTGGTAATTGACGCTACCTTTAGGAAATACTGCACGGACACAAATTCTGTGTTTCAAAAAAAAAAACAAAAACACGCCAGAACAGTGCAAACTGCAAACTCGCATTATCGGCCCAAATAACTCAGAACGGGGGTTTTGCGCTATTTAGGCCGTATTCGGCCCAAATATACCTAGCCTTTCATGAAATAGAGAGCGCAGGAGTATTTCTTAGTATACGAGAATAATTCGTTTTTCTCTGAATTTTGGTCCCTAAGCAGCCCATTTCAAGAAAGCTTTGACAAATTTTCTATATTTTTTATATCTCTCTATTAGTTTTAATGTATACCTATAGACAAGCTATGGCATTATTTGATTGGTACATAAAAAAAGGAAGGAGATAGACATTACGTTTCGAGAAAATGCGCTTGAAAGTTATAATACCTGAAAATTCTTCGACTTGGGTTTTTGGAACGCAGCCTTTTCGTGAACGTGTGGGGGCTCGAAATCTTTTTCGGAATGCTGTCCTTCCGCCAATGTATTGTATGGTGACTCAAATTCTTTATCGGGATACAGTCTTTCAGGCAATGTTTGAATGCCCAGGTTTTTATCGAAACATATGCTTTCCTTCAACGTATGGTGGCTTGATATCTGATCTACCTTGCTTGTTGTGGTACGTACCTCCACGAACCTCCAAACTGCTTTATTATTTATTTTTATTTTAACATATTTCGGTTTTGGCTTACCTTCATCGGAAGACGCAATTTCATGGACACTGGTCACAGCAGATCTAGCCGATTCACTGTTGAATCTAACATTTTTTTTTTATCTAGACCATTATATTCAGTCTTACCATGCTGTATTAAGGAAGCTCACTCTGAATAAAAATTGAAAAGATTTTGATGAACCCCGTTACAGTTATACTTCTTTTATTGTCATGTTCAAAGAAGCCCGTGGAAGGGGCTACTTTGAACGCCCACTTCTTTTATTGCCATGTTCAAAGAAGCCCCGGTGGGGCTACGTTGAACGCCCACCAGAATTATGTTTCCCTGAAGTATTCTGGAGGTCATAGTGGTTTATGGATCCAGAAACCTGCCTAGCTTGATTATGAACCCTATTTTGAACTCCATGGAACTCTTTTTCTTTTCTGAGTTTCCATGGTTTTCTCTCAAAGTAGTTCAAAGTAGCCACTGTTTTGACACCGCAGCTGCACTGTGTGCTTTCAAGGGCTATTGCTCTTCGCTTACGGCCTCAACGTATCTCATGTTCAGACATCATAAATAACAACTCAAACTCTATTTAGACACACAATTTAATTTTTAAAAATATGTTCGATTAAAATGGACAGAAACAGGTTTTTGTTTCGGGAGCACCTCCGTGACACTGAAAATCAAAATGGAAAGCCTGTTTCTGTCCATTTTAATCGACCAGACCATGAGCCATCCAACGACATTCAGATTCTGGGGCTTAAGACTTGTCACGCAGGCGCTGATGTACGCTTTGAGACTGAACAACGTTTAATTTTCCAGCTCGGCACTATCATGTCACTCCCCATGGCATCAATGTCCAATATTGCCTTCGATGATTCCACTGTTGTAAATATATTTATTTATTGTTCTTCTTCTTCTTATTATCTTTATATATTTATTTTTTTTTTAATTAAAAAAAAAATTAAAAATTTTTTTTTTTCTTAATCTCTTTTTCTTTTACTTTTCCTTTACTGCGACTCCCGACATTGCGCACCATCCCTGTCTTGTGCTCTGAGGCACTATGTGGCGCCTTCATCTCGGTTACTAACCAAATGGGTCACTTCGAGTTTCCATGCATTTGGCAGACGGACGTGCTTTGGTGCTGCTAACGAAGCAAGAACTAGCAGTTAAGTACGCTGTTTCGCTTCGATTCTATACATTTCCTGTTGAAATCTTTTATTGTTCGATTTTTTTTTTTCACTTGAAAAAGGCGAAAGCCGAAAATTTTGTGTATTTTCTGTCTTCTCTTTAGTTTGTTTTGTATCGTTTGGGTTTTATTTCTCACGCAGGGTTTCGCAACATTACAACTTTTTCTTTTAGCCCAGTTTTGACTTATTTTTGTCTGTAGTATCCTACCCATCCTCCCGATCTGAGTCTGATATCTTTCTCTCATGTCATTTCAATCCAACTATTGTCTTTCACTCATTCCGTCACCCCCAGGACGCTCATCTGCATCCTGTTGTCTTCATGTCTTTCACCAACACTTCATTGCATACATGACATTATTATTCTGTTGCTTTCCTTCATTTCTTTGTGTGTCTTTATGTCATATCACTTTCACCTATACAGTATATTCTACCCTTATGCTGCTGACTTTTTCGGGTTCTCCTGTATTTCTCAGTTATTTTTTATTTTTTGTATCCTTTGGGGGGGGGGGGGGGTTCTAGCCTCTTATGCATAATTCAATGGTATACAGCTGCGGTTTTTCAGATATAAATTAACGAGTCTGTGGTTCACCTGTGTATCACAAAGAACATTTATTTGCATTCAAATATCTATTCAATTCACCTGGGATCACACACTGTCAGGTTTTTGCTGTCACTGCCACTAGTTTCAGTCTTGAAAACATTGACCTAAATGCTCTAATTAACTCTAATACTAATACAATAGGAGTAGTTCGTCGTTGTCGCAACTCGCGAGTAAAAGTTGTGAACACCAGGCCTCCACAGGTAACAGGTGTGCGATCCGTGACGGTTTCCTTCCTTGGATATAATTATGTGACATATAACAGACACCCAATGAAGTCAGGCAGTAATTTAAATTATCTATTCCATTTTTAATACTATGATATTAATCAAAATATTAATCGAGATGGTAATCAATTTAAAAAAAACAGGGACAATAAGACATCTCTTAACATGAGCGTTCACTGGTAGCTTATGGGGAAGATCCAAAAGTAGCTTTTCTTAGTGAGATAACATGATGATTCTTTGAATCCAGAAATTATGAAAAGAATATCATTAACATGTGGACATTAACATGAGAAATGCCGTCCACGTGCATTATAATTCTCTTATCTCAGATTATTTTTCATCAAGGAGAATACTTATCTTACCAAATTCGGTATCAACATTTTTACATTTTAGACATTATTTTTACCTTATCAGTCCCAGTGATGGTACTGCATGTGATACATGTTCTATAATATCCTCATGGGGCCAATATTTTAGCACAGAACAGAAAATTAAAATACAGATTCCTGTAATCAAAATGTTCTTTCTATTACTTGTTATGATGATCTAATATGTATAATCGCTGGCCGTTACATTGTAGACTTTGCTAAAAGTAGATGGCGTTGGAGATCCAACACTGTATCTGTTCTTAGTGAAAGATGACGTCACCAATCCCAACTCTGACAAAAACAATCTGGAAGATGGAACCCGAACCTTCAGCTTATTCATGTCTGGGAATGCTTTTAGAATATCTCTGGAGGATAAACAGAAAAGCAAAGAGCATTGTATAAGCCAGTGCAAATACATAAACAAGAGAAATAGATTATAAACAAATGCCTTATAAAAATAGGAGCTGTCTTCAATTCACAGTCAAAAGTATTTTCCAACATGAACTGATCTATTATTTATCCTAGTGCTTCTAATCAATAACTATTTGATTCCAAAGAGAACATTTCACTGCAGTGACTACAGATCTGTGAATTTTAGTGCACATATCTCCCCACTGCCACAGGAGCTGTGATTGTAAATGGTTTACCATACAAAACAGTATTGAACATAAATAACACAGTTAGAATACCACAGCACATTAGATCATTTCAGCAAATATAGTAAAGATACATTGTTCTTGAAATGAACTACATGCACTGACAACCTGAAGGTACGGTTTCTTATGAATTAAACATATTATTATGGAAGTGTAGTACAAAGTTACAAACATGCAAAACAAACTGGTACAAAATGTTAAAACATGATTTACTTCACGTAAAACACTTACATGACCAAAAGTACAGCTACATCGTCGGTGTCAGCAAAGAGTCCGTCTAGCACTATCTCATCTCGATCAGTAAAGGCAACACCAAATCCCACCAATTTCCCCTTTGGATTTCTGGCAGTAAACACTTTAAAGCATTTTGTTTGCATTTCCAGATATTCTTTACACCAATAACCTCTGGCCTCTTGATCATAAGCTGCAAGTTCATCCAATGATCTGCTATCGTAGGGTAAGACTGTAATTTGACCAGCGTTCATAGCCTTGGCCCGCTTTTCCAAAGCATCACGATCCATATCCATATGGATAATAACATGTTTCTGTTGTGGCTGTGTTAAGTGGAACCCTGTATTTCTGCAGGCAATAAGAGAATGGAAAATCATCAGCATCCAATATGTTCTTTCATTGGAAAATTACAGAGAAATCACAACATTCAAGAACAATATCGTTACTTTTCTTTAGGGATAGGTGGGTTAACAGGTTTAGCTGGCAGGTTTAATATAGAGCTTGTCTGGTGGAATGGGAAAATAAAAGCCGCTTTGTTCAATCTTAATAGGATCTTTTTGTGTGCCACCACCTCCGTTTGAATATGATAAAAACCACTGTTTTATCTATTCAGTTTTCCGTTTTTTTTCTGTTTTTTTTTTCTTTCTTGAAGAAAGCTTTTTCACGAAACATTGGCATTTTCTGTCTTCCCTCTTTCTATGCGTTTCATTGTATCATTTGGGTATTATTTCTTAAGCGAGGCTTTGCTACATACAACTTTTTCTTTTTGCCAATTTTCGACCTCACCCCTGACTGGCATTGCATTGGGATATTACAAGTCATAGACAACATCTCTTTGTTCTGCTATTACCAGGAACTAGTCCCTGTACAATAATTATGCAGTTTGGAGCTGTTCTGCCATGCACTACAGGCATTCACATCCATTGTATATTGTTACTATTGTTTAATCACTGTTTATTGTAGCCGGCTTCATTTTCTTGGATTATGGTTTCTAAACTCTTTAAAATTGCTTCTGTTAATGATGGAACAGTAAATAAACAAAGGACATCTTTTCTTAAGAAGTGAAGTTATAAATTTAACAGTGCACTGATGCTGGTTGTGGGTATTTCGGCCTCAATTCAACTTGGACAAGTCCATAATACAGAACATTCAGAAAAATGCTATCAAATTCTCTTAGGTTGTTGTTTATTCTACATCGATGTCAAAATAAACATGAAAATTGGAAATTCCTTATTTCAGAAAATAGGGTGGGTGACATGAAAAAAAAAATAAAAAAATTAAGTCTTAGAAATCTGATGCTTAGGTCGAGGCAGAATGTGTTGCTGAAACTGATCTCTTTCTGTCGAGCAAGGGTAATTAGTCGATACATTTATCCAAATATCAAAACCTGCACAACATTATTGCAACATGTATGTAGGGTTGTCGTGCATTTATAATGTTACATTTTGTCATATTTCTCCACATCTTAACGCATTCAGTACATAATTATGCACTATACACAGTTTCAATTGATGCAACAGTGTCACAGAACATAACGCTCACTTATGTCGTGGAATGACTATAGTTGTGAGAATATGATCTAGGAAAGTTCTTTCATACAAATAATTATCTATCAAAGTATCATTAAACTAGCCGGCATTACTTCACACAACCAGAAATATTCTCACATTTGCCCTAAACTAAATCGTGAACTGAACATCTTCAACCTTTTTTGCACACCTGGGAACACCTGCCGAAGTTCTTTGTGGGGACACCTTGGTGAGTCTGTAATCATTTAGCAACCACTAAGTCTTGCTCAAAAGAATTACTACCCTACATCTGGAAGAACACTATGACCAGATTGACACTCACAGGTAGAACTGATCAGTTCCAGGCACAGCTGTCAGTGAGATCACAGATCCGTGATATCTTGCCAAAATATCTGTGACCAGTTTCTTGCCCAGGCCCCGACCCCTGTAATGTTCTTTCACTACAACGTTGCCAAGAACGTACTCATTGTCAAACGTAGGGGACACATTTGCTGTCCCTGTGGACAGGGAAAGAAGTTAGTCAGATGCATTAAACATTAATTTTTATACTACATATAATAAGAGTTTCAGCATCAGAAATAACATTGGTAAATGATCCATAACGACTGGTGGGTCATCTTCAAACACAATAGAGGATGAGAACACGACAAATGGTAACAAATATAAAATATTTGTCTATGATATTATATGTGTCATGATTCGGATGTTATTAAAACTCACGTAGAGAGTGAGTTGTTGTTGTTTTACCAGGGCCATGAGAAATTGGCTGGTGGCCTTGAACGGTCCTCGCCAAATTATAGTTGGTGAGTAAATAAATGTAAAGTTAAACTGTTAGATTCACGCTTATGGGTTTTAATGTTCGTGATTAATAAGTAATGGAGTAGGGGTGAAACAAGGTGGGGCTAGTTGACATTGTTAATTATGACTAGACAAGTTTTGCACGTTAACTGGCTGGTAGAATAGTGCAGACGTATTACTACAATTAAAATGGTGGGAGGTTTCGACCTATGAGATAGCTGAACTAATTGGGCCAGCGGACTAGCACGCTGGGTAGTTAGATAGAATAAAACATCGTGTAACGTTCAGATTTGGTGAATACAGACGAGCAGAAGCATCGTGTCGTGAAGTATCTCCGGTTGACCAGTACCTGAACTGTGTGCTTTGAAGACAAGAAGTCCTTGCTAACGGACTGACTGAGCTCTAGAAAGAAAGGTCTGAGTGGGCTGACCTTTGAAAGCCCACGCTGCGCTATATTGATGTTCGCGCCTACCAGTAGGCGTGAGCAATGGTAATATATTTTATTTGTTCAAGCATAATAGAGATCGGAGATAGAGAGAGAACTACAGCCTCATAGGAAGACTAAGGAAACCCCAGCTGGCACTCGACCACGAGTGTCCTGTATCATAGATCTATTGCCATAGTATGATTAGAATAATATAGCACATTGTTGATGAATTGAATAGTGATTGTGCATAAAATATAGTCTTTCGGCAACTGCTTAAATTACCTACAAGCCGAAGAGTGCTTCTGTAGGCTTTGAACGTACTGGGCTCTCCTAACATTTAAGCCCATATGATTTATGGAGAGTTTGCCTGGCGACTGGCCAGTGGCGACTCAACTGTCACTCTAAATTGATATCTGGTTTCGTATAATATACCTATTTGCTACTTGATTGCAGTACCTCCATAGTTACATGAATATCATTGGTTAAGTTATTAATTAGAGTTTTTTGGTTTGAATATATACCCCTATTGTCTTTTGTTTTGTTATTAATATTTATGTAAACTATGGCCTGACCGGCCTGACATATATACGCTCTAGTTATTTAATACTTTTCTTGTGTGGTTGTGTCCGAGTGTGAGTTAGCTGCCTCTCGTGCAGTCGTAACATCCCCAAGACCCTAACTCTGCTCGTGACAATATGCTACTATCACGCACAAGTCACTGTACAATTTGATACGCCTCCCCCCACCCCCCACCCTCCACGGTCAAAGTTAAGGTAAATTAAGAATGACTAATAAAAAAAACAACACCTTGAAAGAAGTGTGAAATTGAGACTGACCTGCCCATGGTGTCACCTGGTACAAAAACCTCAGATTAAAGTCTGGATAATGATAAAACTTTTATTAGTCTGAAAAAATCTATTCTGAATCAGAGGAAAAAATTTAATCTCTGCTGCTCAGAAACAACGGCGTTCACGGGACCATTGCAAAATTCCCGATGTAAGCGAGGTCTCGTTATGGGGATGGTCAACGGGAAACCAATCATGTAGCTATAAGGCTTGTCGAAATTGCTTCTCTTGATTACTTGACTCGTCGGCTTGGACAGCAGTACATGAACTACTATTAGGCCTTGGTGTGCACGTGTTTTGATCAGAGGTGTTTTGTTGCTTTTTTTTTCTTAAGCAAAGACGGACAGGACAGACATGTGGGGATTTGGAAGGTGAGATCGAATCACTGACTTCGGAAATTTTTCTGTGGGTCGAACCCTTCCTCCCCACGCTCTCTCTCTCGTCTATGGGCTCTGGAGGAAACACACCAGTTGGTTGTCTGTTTATTTTCCCACAGGCTTGAAAAAAGAGATCGTCGTCTTTGTTTGTTTTTTTTTAAATTTTGCGATGAGGTTTCCTCTCGACACCCTTAACTTTGGTGAGCTGAGTTTGGATATCGGCGGCCCCTTCATGTTGTTGTAGAAATAAGCTGACTTGCCCGAAGGCATGCCCCACTTTGTTAACCAACACGAGATCTAAACCACTTAGCTAGTGTCCTCTGGCTTATTGTCGTCGGCGTCGTTGGGTAGACATCTCTCCTGCACATTGGTGGCGGCTTCCCCTGATACCAGTCCTTCAGCGGTGGCAGCATATTCATCAATGTGTAGATAGTTCTCTGCTGCTGTTTCAACTTCAGTGAACTGTCTTAGCAGTGTCAACAGATTTTTGACGTCGTTGTTGACAGGGGCTGTCACTGGGTCATCGGTAATCACTCTTTGTGACGTTTGGCTCCCCCGAGTTGGTAAACCCAGCTTTTCTAGAGCATCTGTCGAGGGTTTCTCCTCTGATCGCGTCCCATGAAGCTGCTACAATATTGAGTGAATCTGGTTGGGACATCTCATAGTGGGAATCTGTCTTTCCTGTTTCCTCGAAAGAGCAGTACAGTCCAGGTATTCCTAGCACTCTCTTTCGATATGGAACCTTGGTCATAAGGCTGGTGGTGTTAGGTGGCAAGTACACCAGGCAAAATACGGTAATTCAGTTGTGGGTGAGCGCTGTAATTGTCAGTCACGAGCACCACACACTTCCTCCATGTAAAAGAAACTTTCCCTCAAGTTTTCGGACCCACTGCTCAAAAGTGCACTTGTCATCCATGCCTTCTTATTACACTTTTAATTTAAGCAAGGTGACTGCCGGACTGACATTTTCATTTTCCACATTTTTCAAAGGGATTCTGCAACAACGAAAACATCTGAAGACGACCCGCATTATGTTAAAACAAAATAAAAGTTCACTACATCAACCTTATCTACATTTCTACATTACTTGTGAGCCGTTTTCTCAAAGTGTCATTTGCATTTTTTTTTATAGTAAGGGATGCCAAATTTGAACTTCAGAATTTCAAACTGAAGCCCATGTTTTTTTAATTGGGCACTGGAGTTACTGAAAATAAGGAAAACAAGCTGATTTGCTTGTTGCTTTAATGCCAGACTTACTGAAATCAGACGTACTGAAAATCTTCCGAGTAGTTCTGATGTCACATAACTGCTACTGTTCTTTTAACTGAAGGTATTTGATTTCATCAGATAAGACTTCCTAATGTACTGGTCACACAGCCCTTTACGGCTTAATCACGGCCAAAAGTCGTCAAAAAGTGGTCTCCCGTGAAGTAGACGATGTTGTTCGCGTTGATGTCGAGTTTAAGACGAGCTACGGTCGATTTATAGACGTGGCAGGACGCGGGGAGAAATCGGAACGGCATCGGACGCGGAAAAAAGTTTTGAACTGCTCAAAATTTTAGCCCGCGGACAACCACGGGTAGCACACGTGGTAAAGACGTGCAACACACTTGAAACACGCGTGGTAATCCGTGTTCCGGCAGTGATTAAAACTTGGGGAGACGCGGTAAGACGCCAAAGTTTAGCGGTCTGTCACGGGCAGAGCACGGTCATTGGACGCATGTTACGCGTTGGTATCACGGGAAATAGCGTGTGTTTAGCGGCTTATCACTGACAAATGGATTTTTTTTTAGGCTTACACGTGGCTGGACGTGGTTATCCGTGCTTATGCAGTGCTTCAGCAGTGGAACAGTCGCCGACGGCCATACCCCGTACAAAGCACGGCCAAACCAAAATTGACCAAACATTACCACTTGCGACCACGTCCACCAGATTTTCATAACCTTTTGTACGTGATTTAGACGTGGAATGCTGTGTGACCACTACTTAACATCTTAACAACATCTCCCACAGACCTCCCAACCAGTGCAAACTGGATATATGGGGATTTTTTCCTATCTCGGGATTCTTTCGTGCGTGATTCTTGGGCATTAAAAAAAAAAATTTCACAGGCAACGCTGGTCATAACATATCAATCCCCCTCGCGTATTCCCTCTCCATGTGTTTCGTGACATCGCAAGGAAAAACGCCGTTTTATCAGAGGTGTGCTTTATTTGCCGCAGTTATAAATAAGGTTGTTTTACTTATGGGAAGTGTATGTGAAATGGGGATTTTAAATTATGCTGCTGTAGTGGAGGCCACGTCAATTCCGCGGCTGTTTATACTTGAGGTAAACTGGAAAAGTATTTAGAACAAAAGGCATGCTAATTATGCCAAGACATGAGTTTGGGAGGAGTTCCACTGAGTCATTAATAAGAACTAAGTCATTTTAATAAGAACATTAATTTATTACAAGGTCGCAACTTCAGGAGCGTTCATGAGCTCATGGTCACAGGGGACGGCACCCACCTGACAAGTTAGTCCTCTGGTTGGATGTTTTTGTAACTAATGCGCAGCTCGGCGAATAGCACTCAGAACATGAGACATAATATGCCCGTATTTTATAAGTCCTGTTTCAAGTAACTCTTACACTGCACTCTTTAAAAAATTGTGTTGTTCTGAAATGACATCACAATCATTACCTGCGATTTCTCCTTGATCTGTAACAGCAACGTAGAATTTATCGGGGAATGCTTTGAATAACAAAGAAAACTTGTCCAGTGTCAGGTTAAAGCCTTCCTTGTCAATTATCTGGAATGTTTGTTCAATCTCCTCAGGCCGCATAGACCTCACGGTGTAACTGTCAGTTTGCTGTCCATTGCTCGCCATTCTTTAACGTTTCTCTGATGCTGTGATTTCTTCTGGCAAATAAAATCAATTATCATTGTTACCGTAAATGAAGTCATTCAAACTGCGTTTCGTTATGAGATGGAGACCCAAATCTCATCTCTAGGGCCGACTTCTAGCGCAGTCAGCAATGTTACGTTACCACCAAAAACAATAACGACAACAAAATTTGGCACTACACTGCCCTACATGGGCTAAAATTATTTCGAGCGCAAGATAACACTGAGTGATATTAGTGCTTCCCGAGTACTGTGCCTCGGATGATAATACACCAACTTGCTCACAGGGTACGCACTGTAGTCTCTTACTGCAGTAGAAATAAGGCACGGCATGCTTGTCGTTTACAGAAATCTCATCACAAGCAACAGCCAATCTGTAGATCTTAGCACGTCGCTAAGCTAAAATCCGACACTTACAGAGGTCAGCACTCCGTCTATTTCAGATCAGTAAAAGTGTGAACCACTGACATGCTGTTACACACACACAAACACACTGTTAAAAAATATAATATTAGTCTACAAACAATATTTCTGAGGCGCTCTAGGGAAATGATCCACATGTCGCGCTCAGAACTTTAGAGATTGAGCCTAAAATAGGTGGACAGGGATTTCCTGGTCCTATATCAGTTTTTGGCACAAGTAGATTCCTCCAGGGGTGAAGCGTGGCCCTCTGCAGAGGGTAATCAGAATTTAAGCTAGTAAGATCCTCATGGTAGGAGGTATCGCTACATCATATTTACATAATTATAAATGCAGCGACTAAAACAATGAAACGGGTGCTAGGCACTGCAAAATCTAAAGAGCGGACTATTCTTGACAACAGGACAGGAATGCAGCAATTTACAAGCCAAACTAATCTGAAAATACCATTCATTCATAATAACACTAACAGACTTATAAACGCATATTTTTCAGCCATTTTTTAAAATATAATTTGAACGGCAAGTTTTCATTGTCATATTCATAACCAGAAATTTTGTTATTCTACCATCTCATAAAGTTTCTCGAAAAGGATCCATTAACATTAAATGGCAGAAAGTGCTTAAGTGGCATCTCTGTGACACAACGATGTGCAGCGATCTCGGAGAAGTGGCTATCTACCGTTGCGGTATAGGTTCGCTCGACCTGTCAAGTGAAGTGATATTCTTGATACGTTCGAGTAATTTTGATCACAGCTGTCTAGATCTAGACTATATTATTATGCTTTGATACCTCTTGCTGTGTGCGTAGAGTAAATTATTCTCAGATTACCTCAAACAAACAAAAAAATCTACACAAACTCTTTCACTCTACTCCGTACCTTTCGATTAGGATGAAAACGACCGCATAGTGAAAAACATGCATAAATCTAGGTAAAATCAGGTCAAACTTTGATTATAAGCCTATTTTTATCCCCACTATTCTGCTGCCTACGGGGCCGCGTCGACGAATACAGGCTATGCTCAAGACAGCTTCTGGGTGTAGTCAAGTCCTCTTTGTCTTTGTTAATCACTGATTATGGACCAGTTCATAAGGTGTAGGTCCCTATAAAGATGCTTTTCGGTGAGGAGTGTTGGGCTATATAACAAACGCAAATAGCGAGGTAGAATTGAATGCTGAACTGACTAAATGGATTTGGGCTCGATCTGGAAAGCACAGTAATTCTAGAATTAATATTCGAAGGGTAATCACTTATTATTTCATTATGAGGAAGCCTCGACCCTGGATTCCTCACTCATTTCTTTATGCCGTGCTTAAGGATTTGAATGAATTCCACCTACAAAACATGTTTTTGTTTTCATTTTTTTCTGATCCAATCTAATTTACGTAGACTTTAAGCGCGTTTGTCTCAAAAGTGACTTTTTCTGCCTTACCACCTTGAAATAGCCATAACTTGGTCAATTTTCAATATTTTTGCAAGAAATAAAATGCATTCTTTTCAGGCCAGTTTGTATTTTCACACTATACCCTTGACCCAATTTTGAAAACACTGGCAATGTCCCTGGAGAGGCTCGCATTTGTCGAACATTTTGTGGAGCATGTCAAAGGTTTATAAATAGCCAATAGTATACCTTCACTCAGATGATGGGATGATTGTGTGTGTGTGTGTGTGTATGTGTGTGTGTGCGTGGGTGCGTGCGTGCGTGCGTGCCTGCGTGCGTGCGTGTGTGTGTGTTTGTGTGTGTGTGTGTGTGGAGCTTCTTAGGCTGGCAGAGGAGAATGTGGTTGGTTTTCAAATACTGCCTCAATGGCCCAGAGGGATAGTTATAAGGTGCGCAGCAAAGCCCCAACGACAATTAACAACGACTGTTTTCAAATCCCCCGAAATATGCCATAGCCTTTGGGGTTTAACTTCACGCGGTATATTTTCTGAGTCCAAAAAGTACAAGGTGGTTAGTACGGTAAGTTATAAATCTTCCTACCTAATAATGCAGGTTATCCACCATTAGAATCACACAACCACATCAATTCTACAATGGTAAAGAAAGCTAGAATAGAAAACACATCAAATGCGTGACTTACCTTTCAGATAGAAAAATCTGTCTCCTCTTACGGTTGTAACGGTCAGATGAAAGGTGAAACACGTTATCATCAGGGTTGCCAGATTGAACTTTTAAGTTTAAGCCAAACAATGCTAGAAAAAAGCCAAACAAATTTCAGTACAGTTTTCATACTAACATCTCACGAAAGGTCCAGAACCATGTTAATAATTATCATTCCGCCTACTAGAATGAGTGGAATATTTGGCTTAAATCTTGTCAGATGTGAATTTTCTTTTTTTCAAAGCATTTCTGGAAGTGAGGTGAAAGCCTTTGCAACATGTTTTTGAAAGCATTAGCTGTACCTCGATTCTCACAATAGCAACAAGGCGATTCAGCTGCACTCTGTTTTCTAATCTTTAACGAAGGATACATGAGAAAATATCCTTTCAACAATAGCATTGCTGACCGGGGTTATTAGGCAAACAAAGACGAAGATAGCCAGCTCTTTAAATGCTTCATGGTGACATATTATATCAATCCAAACCCACCGATTGTGTAGGGAGTTCTAAGGTGTGTGACAGTCTTTCAATAGATACGATAGGTTAATAGTTCAATAGTGCAATGTCTTTACGTGGAGCTGCAGAGGTCTTGGGGATACAGGATTGAGCAGCTTCCAGGAGAAGCTCCTGGAATTGCTTGACAATGCTTACAGCGATGGCCAGCAGTTTAAAAAAATGTAAAATATAGAATCCAGGGTCAATTGGACACAGACTTGGTGTCAGGGTTAGGATTTGAATTGCCGTGCTGGGTCACGCTTTGTTTATTTCATGTCATCATTGATTTTGGCCAGTGCAAACGTCCTTGAACTATTCCCGTGGACAGTTTGTTTTTGAAACGCTTTTTCTTAGAGATGGAAAGAAAGTGGGGCAAGATAGAACGAATGGATAAATTAACAGTGACGGTGCAGTTTTCGACCCCGTGGTTTGGGTGTACTTTAGCAAGGGAAGACGGGGCGAATAAGGAGTGAATAAATTCGTACATAAAACGTAGAGGGTGGAGAGACTTTGCGAACGCTTTTGACATAGTAACTTAACTTTGTCTGTTACTATTAATAGACTGCGAGCTGAGCTCGAAATGGATGCACCAATCAAATTTGAGCAGTTGGCTGGGGGTTGCAGAAGATATAAGCGAAGCCATCTTTAGGTTTACTCACTCCATGTAGATCCTTCCAATCTGCGAGGGTGTCGGCAAGATTCGGCCTGAGAGAATCATGAGACTGTTAAAGACATGTCTATGTCCTTGATAGACAATGAATTTACCCACAGCTATTTTCTCCAGTTCCCTGATATTGTTTCAGGGAACCAATCGTAAGTTTTGAGACAGTGCGTCGACGATGACGTGAATTTGCAATTAAGATCTAGACTGAGTGACTGGTATACACAGTTGTAAATTGTAATTGATGTGTCTGGATGAGGCTGGGGATTGCCAGCCCATCCTAGAGCAGATCTAGATCTATCTTAACTACGTCAGTGTGTCTTGACGGTTTGATCCTTTATAAGCTATTACTGAGTTAATATTGTCGTCTGAGACATAAGAATATTATTTGCAAGATAGTAGGCAGACTATATTTCTGAAGATAAATAATTACTAAGTAAACTGTGAATGAGTCAGAATGATATAGATTTTCTAATCTTTTAAGAATCTAGAGGAGACTTCTAGTTATGTATTATAGTATTTTCATTTGATGCTGCTGATGTTGTCTTTTTAATATGTAACGATAGACGAAATTGTTAGGAATTTTAAGTAATAAATTTGTGGCCCTACAAGGTCCTTGGTATAACTTACTCGAAGTTGTTATTAGTGTATGTGGCATGGTATGGCAGAGTAATTTGTTAAAAACCTCTCGATATTATTAAATGCAGTCGAACACGTATATATGGCCTTTAGCGTCTTTACAGACGGTCTTAGCAGCTAGAATATTCACTTTCACTTTGACTGACAGCTTCTCTCGTGGCTTATTCTACCAATGTTTGACCCGAGAGTGCGATGGCAGTGATTGCAGGTCAGTCTTTTGGGTTCACTTTGGCGAGTGTTTTCATTCCGCCTCTGTCGTTTTGTCAGGTATGTTTCTTTTGCCTTGAAGTCTATTGCGAGCGTGCCACTGCGCAATTTTTGTCTCCATCTGCTTCGATCACTTGCAAGGTTCTCCCATTCATTGGGGTCGATGTTGAATGCTTTCATCGTGACCTTGCAAGTGTCTTTGAATCGCAGATGTGGCCTACCTCTGGGTCGGTTGCCAGTAGCAAGTTCCCCGTAGAGAATTTGTCTGGGGATGCGATCATTTTCCATACGGTGGAGATGTCCAAGCCACCGCAGTCTTTTTTTGCCTAGGAGAGCCTGAGTTGATGGAATGTTGGCTCGGCTCAGAACTTCGATATTTGAGATCCTGTCTTGCCACTTGATCTTGAGAATTTTGCGTAGGCAGCGCAGGTGGAAGGAGTTGAGGGATCTTTCATGTTTGGAGTAGGTGGTCCATGTCTCTGAGCCATACAGCAGGGTGCTTAGGACGCAAGTTTGGTACACGAGTACCTTTGTTTTGATGGTCAGCTTGCTATTGTTCCACACCCTTTTTGAGAGTTTGCCAAAAGCTGTGGCCGCCTTTCCTATTCTGGCATTTATTTCAGTTGTTATGTCTGTGCTACCACTGATGGTTGAGCCTAGGTAGCAGAATTTTCCCACTTGCTCCAGAGGAGAGCCATTCAGCATGATTGGGTTGGAGTTTCTCAAGCCTTGTGTCAAAACTACAGTTTTTGAGACACTGATCTTTAGCATGAATTTGTCACAGGCTTTGGCAAGGCTATTGATGAGAGCCTGGAGCGTGGTTTCATCGTGGGCCACGATTGCAGCATCATCTGCGAAGAGGAGCTCTTGTAACATAATATGCTCTGTACGAGATTTTGCTTTTAGTCTGGCAACATTAAAAATGGAGCCGTCCACTCTGGTGTTAATAAGTACTCCACCTGAACATTGACCAAAGGCATTCTTGAGTAGGGCTGCAAAATATATACCAAATAAGGTAGGAGCAAGAACACATCCCTGCTTCACACCGCTGTTTACAGCAAATGAATTGGATGTGCAGCCCTCAAAGTTGACACATGCCCTCATGTCAGTGTGGAAGGATGCAATAAGTTTTAGCAATGTTGGTGGACAGCCTATGGATTTAAGGACTGCATACAGGCCAGATCGGCTTACGGTGTCGAAAGCCTTTGTTAGGTCCACAAAGCATGTTATAAGCGGCCTGTTTTGTTCTTTACATTTTTCTTGGATTTGCCGAAGTGCAAATATCATGCCAATAGTTGATCGTTTGCTTCGAAAGCCACATTGTGTTTCTGGTAAGACTTTTTCCGCCAGTTGTTGAAGGCGGCAGAGGATGACGCGAGCAAAAGCCTTTCCAGTAATGCTGAGGAGGGATATGCCTCGATAGTTGTTGCAGTCGCCTTTGTCTCCTTTGTTCTTGTAAAGTGTGACAATTTTGGCGTCTCTCATATCATGTGGTATCACGCCTTCTTTCCAACACTGCAGTAACAGATTATACAGGTGTGGTAATAGTGGGCCTTTTAGGTCTTTTAATACCTCTGCAGGAATGTTGTCACTTCCTGTGGCTTTTCCAGCAGACAGGTGGTCGATTGCATTGGAAAGCTCGACTAAGGAAGGTTCAGCGTCAAGTTCGGCCATTATTGGCAGTTTTTGGAGGTGTTCCTCAAAATCTGGTGGAATATTTTTCTCAGTTGAATACAACAGAGAGTAATGCTCTACCCACCTATTCAGTTGTTCATTTTTATCTGTGATGGGTTCACCATTTACAGACTTAAGTGGGGCGCTTTTGGTGATGATTGGCCCAAGGGCTACTTTCATCTGACTAAAGGCGGTTTTCATATCTCCCTTTTCATTTGCCTCTTGTATGCTGTTACACAAGTCTGTCCAGTATTTGTTGGCGCAACGTCTTACCTCCAGCTGAAGTTTAGCTTTTGCATTTTTCAAACAAGTTTTTGTACTCTGATTGCAATTTTTGTTATACTCATTGAAAGCAGATTTCTTTTGCTCAATGAGAGGTAGGAGAATTTCGCTGTTCTGGGCTACCCAGTCGTTGTTTGAAACTTTATGCTGTCCAAAAGACTTGATGGCACAGTCATGAATTTTTGAACTGAGAGTGTTCCATGTTTCATCTACCGAGTCACATTGGGTGACATTATCCATGCTTTCAGCAAATAACTTTTCAAATGACTTTCTATTTGATTCATCTCTGATTGCTGTTACATTGATCTTAGGGATTGAAGGGGCTTTTGATCTGTATATTTTCTTGGCCGAAATTTTGATTTTGCTGACTACCAGTGCATGGTCGGTGTCACAGTCAGCACTGTGGAGGGAACGAGTTATTTTTATACAGCCCAAACTCTTCCTCCTTGAGAGAATAAGATCTAATTGATGCCAATGGCCAGACCTGGGATGGCGCCATGATGTTCTTTGGCATCTCTTAAGGTCAAAGTACGTGTTTGTAACACATAATGAGTTTACAGAGCATAGCTCCAGAAGGCGCTGCCCGTTTTCGTTGATGTTGCCAATGCCGAAGTGCCCAATGCACTTTGGCCATGCGGAGTGATCTGCTCCCACTCGAGCGTTAAAGTCACCCAGAATTAGCAGGCCTTCGGTGAGAGGGATGTTGTGGAGAGTCCTCTGCAATGCCTCGTAGAAAATGTCTTTGGTTTCGTCAGAGGAGGTAAGTGTTGGGGCATAGACACAGATAATGTTGGTAAAACCAGACCGGGTGTTCAGTCTGAGTGTCATGATGCGTTCTGACACTCCAATTGGAGTTGCGATCGAATTGATAAGGGAGTTTTTTACGGCGAAGCCCACGCCGTGGATTCTCGGCTGTTCGCTGCTAAGGCCCTGCCAGAAGAAGGTGTAGTTTTCTTCTTTGACTGACCCGGAGTCGGGAAGTCGAGTTTCTTGAAGGGCAGCGATGTCGATGTTTAGTAGCTGAAGTTCTCGATCAATAATTTGGGATTTCCTGATGGAGTCAATGTTAGTGAGATCTTGCTGTTGCAAGCCTGGGCGCATTGTTCTGACGTTCCAGGTACCAAGTTTTAGTATTTTTCTGTTTTTGCCAGGTGCACACTTTACGTCAGCTTTTTGACTTTTGGTCTAGCTCCAACCACCTTATGAAGCAGGCTGACGTGGCGGAACAACACCCAACTGCCTGGGGGCTGCCCAGGTTACGGCGGGCGGTAGTTGATCAATGCAGCTGAAAAGCCGCTCCCACCGACAGAGGGGACCCCTGGCGCTCATCCGTACGCCAAATGGATTGAGCTTATCACCGGTAACTGCCACCTCCCGAGTTGTGCCCATCCGTAACGGATGGCTGGAGTGTCCTCTCCAAATCGGAAATGGGTGGGCTTATAGAGGAGAGACAGACGCTTGCCAAGCCCGAGCAAACGCCTCCTCGTTTTGCTGCCTTGCCTGGGCTATTTTTAAGAGATGGTGCTTTGCCCAGAGGCACCACCCCTCTCTCTGCCATTCTAGTTAAACCCAAGGGAGAGACCAGGTCAATACATTTGGAACTAGTCCGGCTGCAGGAGATGCTGGAAGCCAGTTTGATGCAGTTCTCCCTGACAACCACCTTCGGGTCTCCACTCCTGATTTTCTGTCTGGGTTTACTCCCATAGCCTTTGCTATCATAGCAACACACAAGGCAGTGTGGTATTTGTATTCAGGGTTACCTTCCCCTAGTCTTCCTCTCTCCCGAGATGACCCACAAGACAGTGGGGGTGACAGTAGCAGGCTGTATTGTGTACTGTCATACAATAGCAGAAAACTCTGGCCTGACACCAAAACACGTAAATTCCATAATATACCACCCCGTAACATTTGAGGGCATACCCCAAATCTGTAACACTGGAGGGGACACCCGGGTTCGAACCGAGATCTTTTCGTCGCGACATTATTCGTCTCGCGCATGACACTTCCTTGGCAGGTCACCAGGGAAAGGCCAGAACTAAGTCTCGAATACTATCGCAATTTTTTTGGCCCAGTATTTACGCAGATGTAAACCGATTCGTATCAACATGTGACGTATGTCAGAGACGTACTCCTAAAGGAAGAGCATCGCGAGCTCCTCTGCAGGAGATGCCTATGGTCTCCAGACCATTTGAGCGCGTTGCCGTAGATATAGTTGGGCCTCTACACAAGTCAGACAGAGGACATCGTTTTATACTTTCTGTCATTGACTACGCAACCCGTTGGCCAGAGGCCATTCCGCTAAAAGACATTTCAGCTGATCATGTCGCTGAAGCTCTTATTACTATTTTTTCGCGTCTTGGGTTTCCGGTTGAAATTTTATCGGACAGAGGTCCACAGTTTACCTCTGAACTGTTTAAGAAAGTCTTGGAATTGGTCGGGATTAAACAAAGATTGACGTCTCCATACCACCCACAGTCTAATGGCTGCTGTGAACGGTGGAATGCTACCATGAAAAGTATGCTTGCGCGAGTTTCCGCCGACAAGCCGAGTGATTGGGATCGACAACTCCCCGCTATTCTTTTTGCATACCGAGAACTACCGAACGCATCGATGGGTTTTTCCCCCTTCGAATTATTGTATGGTCGTAAGCCGCGTGGTCCAATGGCCATACTTCATGATTTATTCCCCGGATCAGACACCGACGACAATGATACGCGGTCTGCATATCAATACGTTGTAGACTTGCGCCATCGAATTCTTAACGCATGTCAGCTCGCACAAAAATCTTCAGCTGCGCATGCGAGCCTTTATAAACAATATCGTGATCAAGGTAGCCGATTGCGAACCTTGGCCGTCGGAGACCAAACTCTTGTTCTCCTTCCGGAGACCAAAAATAAACTCCTTCTTACATGGAAGGGACCTTTTAAAGTTCTAAAGAGACTTTCTCGAGTAAATTATCTTATCAAGATTCGAGGACAGGACAAAGTCTTCCATATAAATATGTTAAAGCAGTACCTGTCCGACGATGATAATCGACAGAATAATCGCCGAAATGTGGTTGTTCAGGCCAATGCGGCCTTGGTTTCATTTGACGATGATGATCCTATTAAGTTAGAGAATTCAATACCCGCACTTCGATCTTCTGAAAACACTTCGGATGTAAATATAAATCCAGATTTATCTGAATCGCAAAGACAAGATTTAAGAGATTTGCTTAACGAGTTTACTACAGTCTTTACTGATCTACCAGGTAATACTTCCTTGGTACAACATGTTATAAGATTAAAGACGGATATACCCGTCTTTGTTAAACCATATCCGCGTCCGCTGCACGCACAGGAGACTATAATAACCGAGGTACGTAACATGTTTCACTTGGGAGTGATAGAGCGATCGACGAGTCCATATAACTCACCCATCGTCTTAGTGAAAAAAAAAGATGATACCGTGCGTTTTTGTATTGACTATCGTAAACTTAATGAAGTTACGATATATGACGCGGAACCGATTCCCAACCAGGAGAATCTTTTTGCTCAGTTAGCGAGGGCAACGATTTTTTCTAAAATTGATCTTTCCAAAGGCTATTGGCAAATTCCGCTTGATGAGAATAGCAAGCAATATACCGCTTTTCAGACTCCGTTGGGTCTTATGCAGTGGCGCTATATGCCTTTCGGGTTAGTTACAGCCCCTGCTACTTTCGCCCGTATGATGACAATATTGCTCCAGGGTATGAATTCCGTATTGTCGTATTTTGACGACATTTGTATTAATGAAACCGATTGGTCGGGCCACCTCGCAGCCCTACGACAAGTTTTTATTGCTCTTCGTCGAGCTGGCCTTACGGCGAAACCCAGTAAGGTGTTTTTAGGATATAATGAAATTAATTTTCTGGGCCATACAATTGCCCACGGCGTTCAGACTCCTGATGAAAAGAAGATAACTACCATCTTAAAGCTCCAACCACCTCGAACTAAGAAAGAAGTTCGTAGTTTATTGGGCTTTCTTAACTATTATAGGAAATTCATTCCAAATTTTTCTTCGCTTACAGCTCCGTTGTCGGACCTCACAAGAAAGAATTTTCCTAATAAAGTGAAATGGACAACCGAATGTGCTGATACACTTCGTACCGTTCAACAATTGTTTTCCACTTCCCCCATTCTCATACTTCCAGATATAAACCAAATATTTATTGTCCGCACTGATGCATCGGACAAGGGATTGGGAGCTGTGTTATTACAGGAACGAGACTATACCTTGCGGCCATGTCTATACGCCAGCCGCAAGTTGCTAGATAGGGAATGCCGCTATGCAATTATCGAGCGAGAGTGCCTCGCTATCATTTTTGCTGTAAACGCATTTTCGCGATATCTACTCATGTCCGAGTTTATAATTGAAACGGACCATCGTCCGTTGTTATTCTTAAAGACTAACAGGGCTAAAAATGCTCGATTAACGAGGTGGAGTCTTGCACTCCAGGAATACCGGTTTGTTATCCGTGCTATCCCGGGCGGTGACAATTCCCAAGCTGATATTTTGTCACGTCTCATTTAATTTCCTATTAAAGAGTGTTGTGTCTTGTATTGGGGTTGGATAGTGCTTGTCCCCCTCAATTCTAGACGGTGGATGGATTCACATTTATCTTGTTCATTACTTTATGAACCATTTTTACAATCCTTTTTTGTGAATATCCTTTTTCCACCAGCGTCATTCCTGACTGTGACCTGAACTTCTGGCAAACCTGACGCCCTTGTCAGCGGGTCAATGAGATGGAGACATGGCAAACCAAGCTACCAGAGCTACTGCTGCCATTGGATACCACAGTATTTTAATTAACAATATATTGTGTGTGAATGTGTATATAAGCAGCAATTGTGTGTGTTGACTAGATAATTATAAGCCTATTCCTTCAGTAAGGCTTCATTGTTTGATAATAGTTATACTTTAATCCAGCAGTATACAGTGATATACTCATTATTATTATAGATGTTTCTGAGAATTTTGATTGTGTGCAGTAAGAGTCTTTAAATAGAATAAGTTCTATAGAACGTGGCATCAATAATTGTATGCTGTTTGTCCATCCAATATGCACGTTCTTAGTTAGATTTTTCTTCTCAAGCTTAAGGCTCATCTTTCTACAGTACTACTTAAGCCCCTACCACAATAACTTTGGGATTTCTTGGATCTTATCGTGTAAATTTTTCTTAAAATTTTCACTGGGGTGGGGGATATGTCAGGGTTAGGATTTGAATTGCCGTGCTGGGTCACGCTTTGTTTATTTCATGTCATCATTGATTTTGGCCAGTGCAAACGTCCTTGAACTATTCCCGTGGACAGTTTGTTTTTGAAACGCTTTTTCTTAGAGATGGAAAGAAAGTGGGGCAAGATAGAACGAATGGATAAATTAACAGTGACGGTGCAGTTTTCGACCCCGTGGTTTGGGTGTACTTTAGCAAGGGAAGACGGGGCGAATAAGGAGTGAATAAATTCGTACATAAAACGTAGAGGGTGGAGAGACTTTGCGAACGCTTTTGACATAGTAACTTAACTTTGTCTGTTACTATTAATAGACTGCGAGCTGAGCTCGAAATGGATGCACCAATCAAATTTGAGCAGTTGGCTGGGGGTTGCAGAAGATATAAGCGAAGCCATCTTTAGGTTTACTCACTCCATGTAGATCCTTCCAATCTGCGAGGGTGTCGGCAAGATTCGGCCTGAGAGAATCATGAGACTGTTAAAGACATGTCTATGTCCTTGATAGACAATGAATTTACCCACAGCTATTTTCTCCAGTTCCCTGATATTGTTTCAGGGAACCAATCGTAAGTTTTGAGACAGTGCGTCGACGATGACGTGAATCTGACCCTACTTTTCCAGTAAAAGAACTACCAAAAGATGCAAGACTATAATGCTCTTACTTGCAATTAAGATCTAGACTGAGTGACTGGTATACACAGTTGTAAATTGTAATTGATGTGTCTGGATGAGGCTGGGGATTGCCAGCCCATCCTAGAGCAGATCTAGATCTATCTTAACTACGTCAGTGTGTCTTGACGGTTTGATCCTTTATAAGCTATTACTGAGTTAATATTGTCGTCTGAGACATAAGAATATTATTTGCAAGATAGTAGGCAGACTATATTTCTGAAGATAAATAATTACTAAGTAAACTGTGAATGAGTCAGAATGATATAGATTTTCTAATCTTTTAAGAATCTAGAGGAGACTTCTAGTTATGTATTATAGTATTTTCATTTGATGCTGCTGATGTTGTCTTTTTAATATGTAACGATAGACGAAATTGTTAGGAATTTTAAGTAATAAATTTGTGGCCCTACAAGGTCCTTGATATAACTTACTCGAAGTTGTTATTAGTGTATGTGGCATGGTATGGCAGAGTAATTTGTTAAAAACCTCTCGATATTATTAAATGCAGTCGAACACGTAAATTCCATAATATACCACCCCGTAACATTTGAGGGCATACCCCAAATCTGTAACACTTGGCCTTCTGGCGCTTTCTTGCCAAATCGCGACAGAAATCTTTGCATGTACATGTACATGTAACTGACCAAAAAACATATTTCCTTGATAAGAAATGTTTAACAAAAAGGATTGTAGTGTATATAGTTTTCGAGCAGATAATTTTGGTATGTCAAGAAAAAAAAAAAAGGCGGAAAAAAGCCAAAAAACCAAATGAATTTTTTTGACGCCAACGTAACAAAAAAAGGCCAAAGTTCTGGAATTTGGCTTTAAAAAAAAAACAATAAAAAAGAATCTGGTAACCCTGGAACTTATCATCTGCTTGGCCTTGGCACACTGAAGTGACGGATGGGTAGAGATCTTACACTGACAGATATTGTATGCAGTTAATGTAAGATTATCCCCAGTGCTGCGTATGGGCGATAAGAGACGTTTGTGAGTTGACCCCACAGCTATCTGCATTCCTCTTAGTTTGGGGGTAAAAATGTTGTCGAATGCATTCTTTGCGACAACAGGAGCTCACAGAAGACGATGCTCGAGCTGAATTATCGCCCGATGATGTGGAAAAAAAAACAACTTTCACTAACGCAGCAGAAATGGTGGCTTGGGTGTCGGAGCATCGAGTGCCAGGATAGATATCAAATTTACTTGAGAAGTAAATCAATACTATCTCTTTTCGAAATAGGTGTTTTATGAGCCTGCTCAAGAAGTATCAAAATGGACCAAAATCTTTTTTTTTTTAATATGATACGCACTGGAAAGTTATTTTATGCGAAAATTAGCCTACATGTTTTGAGCAGATAACAACATAATTCTATTGTCGTTTTGGTTGAATTTCGTTCATAGCTACGTATTTTATTACTGGGCTCAGGTCGAACGACCTACGATCTGTCAGAGAGTACGCCTATATGGCAGTTTCCACAGTATAACTATTCAGAACTTCCCTGTTTTTTAATATTCAGTCAAACTTTTCACTAGATCAAACCTGAAAATAATATATGGTTGGATTCGTCTTTCTGAAACCAACCCAGTTATGACAATTTTAGGCCAGGGACAGCCAAGTCCCTGGTTACGCAATAAAACCGATTTTTTCATGATTATTTTTTGATGACGGGTAACAATCTTGGACTCCTTTGATGCCCTCAAGTCATCTCTCCATTTCTTGTTTCTCTCCTTTGCCTTGTCAAGGTATTCAGCATACTTTGTAGGATCCTTTTCTTTTAACTGCTGGTATCAACGGGCGCTAGTGGAGGTCATTGTGTCTCAAAGACTGCAAAGACAAAAATTTTATAAACTTTTTACTAAAACTCTGTAAAATTATTCATGAGCAACACATAATGCCATTATGCTTGTGTATAAAAATATATTATGAAAAATTGTAACTTACTAGATCTACCTATTCATAATCCCACAACGAGTCTTTCCCAAGGACTCAATGAGGGTCCAGACCTGGGTCTCGAACTGGAAATCACATTATCTTGAGTGGCAACGTAACCCCAACATAATGCAACACAGTCCCTGTTAAAATGTAGCACTGGTTAAATTTAAAAAGGTAGACTTACATGATAAGTTGTGAATTTTCTCACTCTATATCTAAAAAGGTGATAGATCTATCCTTCAGATTCATTGGAAAATAATGCAGTTTGCTGATCTAGATCTCTAGTAATCTAGTGTGGATCTGTATGAATTCTAATCAAGAATCTCTGGATCAGAACATCTAGAAACTAGATCTAGATAAATGCCGTTGTTTAGATCTCTCACGCTGACGCCACTAGGTGGTGCTGCGAAACCTGTACACGCAAAAAAAAACAACGAGCTGTCGCATCTTATCACTCGAGTATTTTTGGTCTTCCTAGAGATTCCATGCGCTCCAGAGCACTATGCACTCATTTCTGAACTAGTTGCTCTAACCCCCACTGTTCCAGACAAAGGTCAGTGCGCAGTGTTTAGGTCTTTATTTTAGGAGGTTCGATGCCCTTGGTATTTACACCTCACTTTTTGTTGTTTTTATTTTTCTTGTTGTGGTAGGGATTAGTTTCTTTTAGTAGTTTGCCCAGGCAGCTGCCTTGTACGGCCTGCTCTTCACGATTTCCAACTGCCAAGGTATCTTTAACGTGCGCAACGTGCACACGAGCCCTCCGAATTTTTCGTCCTTATCCGAGAAGACCAGTTGCTTGATCCTACTAACCATAGGATCAGGGACAGGAAAATATGAGAAAAATCCCAAATTCCAATATGCCTGCACCGACCAGGATTTGAACCCGGTACCTTTGGCATGAGAGGAGAGCACCTTGCCTCTAGACCACTGTGACCCCCCCTCCCCCAAGTTTCCCCCAAGGAAAATTGTGCGCACGAAAGTGTACTTATATTGTGATGGGCTTACTACAGAGAGCCAAAACAAAGATTATGGTATTTTACATTTTTACAACTTTTTATTTAAAAAGGCTTTAAACTTAAATCAATTAACGCAATCGTTCGATACAAATGCGATTGGACTCTATTAGTTGACAATTAAGAAAATTAATTTTATAATTTTTGAAAATGTCATTTAGGCTGCAGTGTCGAGCAAAAAGAGTGGCAAAATGACACCAGTATGAATGACTCCGCCACTCTTTTGTTTTATAATAAGGTAACCAATTATATATTCTATATCCACAGAATAATTTAGTAATGCACACTCAATTTTCAGTCCCCTTTGAATAGTAGTAATAATAACAAAATTTAATGATGTACTACAAGCCATTCAACATTCAGAGTTGTTTGGGTAGGATCTCTTCTCACTGTGAATGTAAAATACATAGTAGAACGGGCGTTTACATTTTAATTCTTGGACCGCGTTATAAAGCAGGGTTCAAGAGTTGGGGGTGGGGTGTGGGGTGGGGGGGGGGGGGAGGCTGAGTCTATCCTCTAGTGTTTTGAAACTGTGCACTATCCCTGCTGTGAATATGGATGTGTTGCTGGTATCAGTCTACAGACGTTATGTATTTGGTAGCTTTTTTTGAAATCACGATCTGTATAGCTATAGATATACTACGTAGTCTGTCCTACTCTTCTGTTTTTTTTTAACCTAGGACAGTGACGTAACTTGGGCTGTGCCACTGGGGCGGTTGGCCGGAGCGAAAATTTATTGGGGCGCAAAATTAGAGAAAAAAACAACAAAACAAAAACTTAGTAATAATGCATTTAAACAAAAATCTAAGCCCCCCCCCCCCTCCCCCAACATACATATAGAAAATCTCCCAGTGTTCGAACATTCTACACAGATTTTCAACATGAATTCGAAGGTGCAAATAAAAGTTGCCACATAATAATGCTAACGGTCCTCGGGTCAGGGGCCGCAATACTTGACTTGCCCCCGGGCGCTGGCAACCCACGCTACGCCACTGATCTAGGATCCAACTGTATCTATCTGATATAATCCCAAATTCTCTTCCTTTGACCATAAAAAGCCTTTTTTATTAGGCTACCTACAGTAACCAGATTTTACATGCAGGTTTCAAATACCATGAATGGTGCACCGAAGTTGGATTTTTTAAATTGCTTTTGTTTTTTATATTTTTTGTTTACTTTGCTTTGTGTCGGTAACTGCCTGCCACCGATCCCTTTTTTTTTCAGGAGCACATGACCCCTTGATGTAAACACTTCCTGTCCTATGTAAGTCACTGCTGTGGTATGATTTAAGCTATTCACTGTGCTCGCCGCTACAATCAGAACACAGGAATACCGTGTAGGAAGGGTAGAAAGTAGCGGGCGTGGCAGTGGTTTTGGGGGTGGGTGTGGGGGGTGGGGGTCCGGAAGGGGCGTGGCTTGTAAGCTTCTATTATATAATTCATAAATTCGCCACCTTTGAATGCAAAAGGCTTTTTTATTAGGCCCACCTACAGTAACCAAATTTTGCATGTAGCTTTGAAATACACAGAAGTTGAGACTTTTTAAAACTGGTTTTGTTTATCAGTTTTTTCAGTTTGCTTTGTGTCGCTGGCTGCTCGTCTCCGACCCCCTTTTTTCGCGAGCACAAGACCCGTGACGTTAACACTTCGTGCAGGCTGATTTAATATATTCGACGTGTTCGCGGCTAAAATTAAACACAGGAATACCTTGTTGCCTTATGATGATCTCAAATTGATTGCGATAGTTAAATTTTATAGCTTTTATTGATTACTCCAATAAATTGTTTACTCATTAAAAATTTGTGTTTTATTATTCTTAACCCCTAGTTATACAGGCCGTAGGCCTAATGCTTTGGGAATTATTTCGGTTTGCTATGACAGATGTAGAGAGGGTAGAAAGTGACGGACGGGCCAATGCTTGGGTCTCCGCGAAGGGCGGCTTTTAAGCTTGTATTATACAATCCCTTGTTTTCTATTTGTTTTTGTATTTGTATGACTGTTACTATTGATCGCCCTTTTTCCGTAACAGTACTGGTATTTCCTACCAAATATACGTCCGCTTCTACAAAACGTATACCCCAGAGTGGTGGTTTGGTCTTTGTTCCTTGATAATGTTGTTGTTTTTTCAATTTATATGTTTTGTGAGAAGCATCTGTTTTCAACAATTTCCAAAAGTTCCCAAAATACTTGTTCTTACAGGTCATTAACATAAACTTAATTTAAGCGGAAAAATTCTTGTCCAGCTAATATGATGTTCCTCCGATGATCTGGAAAGCTCGACATGGAAAGGTAATCACTGATTATTTGATTTGAAGGAAGCCTCGCCCCTGCTTTCTTCACTCGTACACCCTATTTGTGCCCTTTGTGTATTTTACTAATTTTATCCATAGATCCTGTTGTCTTTCTTCACTCATACTCCATTCTGTGCCATGTTGTCTGTTTTACTACTTTTATCCAACGATCCAATTGTTTTTCTTCACTCATACTCTCTATCTGTGCCCTGTTGACTATTTTACTATTTTTATCCAAAGATCCTATTGTCTTTCTTCACTCATACCCCCTATCTGTGCCCTGTTGTCTATTCTACTATTTTTATCCAAAGATTCTATTGTCTTTCTTCACTCATATCCCCTATCTGTGCCCTGTTGTCTATTTTACTATTTTTATCCAAAGATCCTATTGTCTTTCTTCACTCATACCCCCTATCTGTGCCCTGTTGTCTATTCTACTATTTTTATCCAAAGATCCTATTGTCTTTCTTCACTCATACCCCCTATCTGTGCCTTGTTGTCTATTTTACTATTTTTATCCGACGATTCTATTGTCTTTCTTCATTCATACTCTCTATCTGTGCCCTGTTGTCTATTTTACTATTTTTATCCAAAGATCCTATTGTCTTTCTTCATTCATACTCTCTATCTGTGCCCTGTTGTCTATTCTACTATTTTTATCCAAAGATCCTATTGTCTTTCTTCATTCATACTCTCTATCTGTGCCCTGTTGTCTATTCTACTATTTTTATCCGACGATTCTATTGTCTTTCTTCATTCATACTCTCTATCTGTGCCCTGTTGTCTATTTTACTATTTTTATCCAAAGATCCTATTGTCTTTTTTCACTCATACCCCCTATCTGTGCCCTGTTGTCTATTCTACTATTTTTATCCAAAGATCCTATTGTCTTTCTTCATTCATACTCTCTATCTGTGCCCTGTTGTCTATTCTACTATTTTTATCCGACGATTCTATTGTCTTTCTTCATTCATACTCTCTATCTGTGCCCTGTTGTCTACTTTACTATTTTTATCCGACGATTCTATTGTCTTTCTTCATTCATACTCTCTATCTGTGCCCTGTTGTCTATTTTACTATTTTTATCCGACAATTCTATTGTCTTTCTTCATTCATACTCTCTATCTGTGCCCTGTTGTCTATTCTACTATTTTTATCCGACGATTCTATTGTCTTTCTTCATTCATACTATCTGTGCCCTGTTGTCTATTTTACTATTTTTATCCAAAGATCCTATTGTCTTTTTTCACTCATACCCTATATCTGTGCCCTGTTGTCTATTCTACTATTTTTATCCAAAGATCCTATTGTCTTTTTTCACTCATACTCTCTATCTGTGCCTTGTTGTCTATTTTACTATTTTTATCCAAAGATCCTATTGTCTTTTTTCACTCATACCCCCTATCTGTGCCCTGTTGTCTATTCTACTATTTTTATCCAAAGATCCTATTGTCTTTTTTCACTCATACCCCCTATCTGTGCCTTGTTGTCTATTTTACTATTATTATCCAAAGATCCTATTGTCTTTCTTCACTCATACCCCCTATCTGTGCCCTGTTGTATATTTTTAGTATTTTTACTATGTTTATCCAGCGATCCTACTGTCTTTCTTCACTGATTCATTCCCCCTATCTGTGCCCTGTTGTATATTTTACTATTTTTATCCGACGATCCTATTGTCTTTCTTCACTCATACTCCCTATCTGTATCCTGTTGTCTATTTTACTATTTTTATCCAAAGATCCTATTGTCTTTCACTTGTACTCTCTATCTGTGCCCTGTTGTCGTTTTTACTATTTTTATCTGTAGTATCCTGTCCATCCTCCCGATCTGAGTCTGATATCTTTCTCTCGTGTCATTTCAATCCAACTATTGTCTTTCACTCATCCCCTCACCCCCAGCACGCTCATCTGCGCCCCGTTGTCTTCATGTCTTTCACCCACACTTCGTTGAGCACATGACATGACATTATTATTCTGTTGCTTTTCTTCATCTCTTTGTGTGTCTTTTTGTCATATCACTTTCACTCATACAGTATATACCAGCTTTTTATAATACTGACTTTTTCGGTTTCTCCTGTATTTCTCAGATATTTTTTTTAATTTTTGATAGTCTTCTTTTGGGGGGGGGGGGGGCAGCTATTACTTCATGTAAACCATCATACTCCTCTAGTCTACCTCTCCCTCTTTTATTATTCTTTTTCAGGCAATGAAAGATACACTAATGTTCCTTGACTGCGAAATGTGTAATAGTAAAGCTCGCCACACAAACAGTAATGAGATACAAGAAAAACCTAATATTATTATGACACGTTTCAAAAGATGGTGCGGTGGAGTTAATTATTTCGGTCATCGAGTGTGTCATCTCTTCAACAAATCAAAAAAAAAACAAAAAACAGTCTGGCCATGCACATCATACAAATTTATGGCACCTATTGGGGTAACCGGGTGAACTGTTTAAATAATTCAGCTTGGGAGATGAAATAAACCATTTTATGTTTCTAGCCTCTTATGCATAATTCAGAGTAGTGTAGCCTACAGGTGCGGTTTTCAGATATAAATTAACGAGTCTGTGGTTCAGTGGTGTATCACAAAGAACATTTGCATTCAAATATCTATTCAATTCACTTGGGATCACGCACTGTCAGATTTTTGCTGTCAGTCTTGAAAACATTGATCCAAATGCTCTAATTAACTCCAATGCGAATACAATAAGAGTAGCTCGTCGTTGTCGCAACTCGCCAGTAAAAACTTCGTTGTGAACACCAGGCCTCCACAGGTAACAGGTGTGCCGTCCGTGACGGTTTCCTTCCTTGGATATAATTATGTGACGTATAACAAACACCCAATGAAGTCAGGCAGTAATTTAAATTATTTATTCCATTTTTAATACTATGATATTAATCAATATATTAATCGAGGTGATAATCAGTTTGAAAAAAAAACAACAAATAGGGACAATAAGACATCTCTTAACATGAGCGTTCACTGGTAGCTTATGGGGAAGATCCAAAAGTAGCTTTTCTTAGTGAGATAACATGATGATTCTTTGAATCCAGAAATTATAAAAAGAATATCATTAACATGACGTGGAAATTGTCATGAGAAATGCCACCCACATGCATTATAATTCTCTTATCTCAGATTATTTATGATCAAGGAGAAAACTTATCTTGCCAAATTCAGTATGAACATTTTTACATTTTATACATTTTACCTTATCAGTCCCAGTGATGGTACTGCAGGTTCTATAATAATAATATCCTCATGGGGTAAATATTTTTACCACAGGACAGAAAATTACAATACCGATTCTTGTAATCAAAATTAATAATGTTCTTTCTATTACTTTTTATGATGATCTAATATGTATAATCGTTGTCCGTTACATTGTAGACTTTGCTAAAAGTAGATGGCGTTGGAGATCCAACACTGTATCTGTTCTTACTGAAAGATGACGTCACCAATCCCAAATCTGACAAGAACAATCTGGAAGATGGAACCCGAACCTTCAGCTTATTCATGTCTGGAAATGCGTATAGAATATCTCTGGAGGATAAACAGAAAAGCAAAGAGCATTGTATAAGCCAGTGCAAATACATAAATAAGAGAAATAGATTATTTAAACAAATGTATTATAAAAATAGGAATTGTCTTCAATTCACAGTCAAATGTTTTTTCCGGACATGAACTGATCTATTTTTTATCCTAGTGCTTCTAAACAGTAATTATTTGATTCAAAAGAGAAAATTTAAATGCAATGACTACAGATCTGTGAATTTTATTGCTGTATTAACTGTGGAGTGTGTGCACATAATTATCTCTCTACTGCCACAGGAGCTGTGACTGTAAATGATTTACCATACAAAACAGTACTGAACATAAATAACACGATTGGAATACCGCAGCACATTAGATCATTTCAGCAAATATGGAAAAGATATATTGCTCTTGAAATAAACTACATACATGCACTGACAACCTGCTGAATTAAGTATGTTATTATGAAAATGTGGTACAAAGTTACTAACATGCAAAACAAACTAGTACAAAATATTAAAACGATATATTTCACGTAAAACACTTACATGACCAAAAGTACAGCTATATCGTCGGTGTCAGCAAAGAGTCCGTCTAGCACTATCTCATTTCGATCAGTAAACGCAACACCAAATCCCACCAATTTCCCCTTTGGATCTCTGGCAGTAAACACTTTAAAGCATTTTGTTTGTATTTCCACATATTCTTTACACCGATAACCTCTGGCCCCTTGATCATAAGCTGCAAGTTCATCTAATGATTTGCCATCGTAGGGTAAGACTAATTTGACCAGCGTTCATAGCCTTGACCCTCTTCTCCAAAGCATCACGATCCATATCCATATGGATAGTAGCATGTCTCTGTTGTGGCTGTGTTAAGTGGAACCCTGTATTTCTGCAGGCAATAAGAGAATGGACAACCATCAACATCCAACATGTTCTTCCGTTGGGATGTTACAGAGAAATCACAACATTTAAGAACAATATCGTTACTTTTCTTTAGGGATAGGTGTGTTAACAGGTTTAGCTGGCAGGTTTAATATAGAGCTTGTCTGGTGGAATGGGAAAATAAAGCCGCTTTGTTCATTCTTAATAGATGTTTTTGTGTGCCACCACCTCCGTCTGAATTTGATAAGAACTACTGTTTTATCTGTTCAGTTTTCCTTTTTTTTTTCTGTTTTTTTTTGCTTGGAGAAGGCGATTGCCGAAACATTGGCATTTTCTGTCTTCCCTCTTTCTTTGCTTTTCATTGTATCATTTGAGTATTATTATTTCTTACGACTAACCTCTGACTGGCATAGCACTGGGATATTACAAGTCATATACAACATCTCTTTGATCTGCCAGTACCAGGAACTAGGTTCTGCACAATATGCAGTTTAGAGCTGTCCTGTCATGCACTACAGACATTTACATCTATTGTATACTGTTACCATTGATTAATCACTGTTTATTGCATCCGGCTTCATCTTCTTGGACTGTAGTTTCTAATTTCTTTAAAATTGCTTCTGTTAATGATGGAACAGTAAATAAACAAAGGACATCTTTTCTTAAGAAATGAAGTTAAAAATTTAACAGTGTACTGATACTGGTTGTGGTTATTTGGGCGTCAATTCAACCTGGACAAGTCCATAATACAGAACATTCAGAAAAATGCTATCAAATTCTCTAAGGTTGTTGTTTATTCTACATCGATGTCAAAATGAACATGAGGATTGGAAATTCCTTATTTCAGAAAATGGGGTGTGTGACATGAAAAAAAAATGAAAAAGAAAGTCTTAGAAATCTGATGCTTAGGTCAAATTAAGCAGAATGTGTTGCCGAACCTGATCTCTTTCTGGCTAGCAAGGGTAATTAGTCGATACATTTATCCAAAATATCAAAACTTGCACAACATTATTGCAACCTATAGGGTTGTTGTGCATTTATGATGTTACATTTTTCATATTTCTCCAAATCTCAACGCATTCAGTACATAAAATGTACTATACACAGTTTCAATTGATGCAACAGTGTCACAGAACATAAGGCTCACTTATGACGTGGAATGACTATAGTTGTGGGAATATGATCAAGGAAAGTTCTTTCATACAAATAAGTATCTATCATTAATCTGGCCGGCATTACTTCACACAACCAGAAATATTCTCACTTTTGCCTTAAATTAAATCGTGATCTGAATATCTTCAACCTTTTTTGCACACTTGGGAACACTTGCCGAAGTTCTTTGTAAGGACACCTTGGCGAGTCGCTATAATCATATACCGACCACTAAGTCTTGCTCAAAACAATTACTACCCTACATCTGGAAGAACATTATGACCAGGTTGTCACTCACAGATAGAACTGATCAGCTCCTGGCACAGCTGTCAGTGAGATCACAGATCCGTGATATCTTGCCAAAATGTCTGCGACCATTTTCTTGCCCAGGCCCCGACCACTGTAATGTTCTTTCACTACAACGTTGCCAAGAACGTACTCATTGTCAAAAGTAGGAGACACACTTGCTGTCCCTGTGGACAGGGAAAGAAGTTAGTCAGATGCATTAAACATTAATTTTTATACTACATATAATATGAGTTTCAGCATCAGAAATAACATTGGTAAATGATCCATAACCACTGGTGGGTCATCTTCAAACACAATAGAGGATGAGAACACGACAAGTGGTAACAAATATTAAATATTTGTCTATGATATTATATGCTACTATCACGCACAAGTCACTGTACAATTTGACACAGCCCCCCCCCCCCCCCCCACCCGCCCTCCACGGAAATTAAGAATGATTAATAAAAAAAACCAGAACTTGAAAGAAGTGTGAATTTGGAGACTGACCGGCCCATGCCGTCACCTGGTACAAAACCTCAATTAGATTAAAGTTTGGATAATGGTAAAATTCTTATTTGTCTGAATAAATCTATTCTGAGTCAGAGAACAAAACTTAATCTCGGCTGCTCAGAAACAACGGCAACCACTGCAAAATTTCCAATCTAAGCGAGCTCTCGTTATGGGCGTGGTCAACGGGAAACCAATCATGTAAATATAAGGCTTGTCGAAACTGCTCCTCTTGATTACTTGACTCGTCGGCTTGGACAGCAGTACATGAACTACTATTAGGCCTTGGTGTGCATGTGTTATGATCAGAGGTGTTTTGCTGCTTCTTTTTTTTCTCTCTTAAGCAAAGACGGACAGGACAGACGTGGTGATTTGGAAGGTGAGATCGAATCACTGACTTCGGAATTTTTTCTGTGGGTGGAACCCTTCCGCCTCACTCTCTCTCGTCTATGGGCTTTGGAGGAAACACACCAGTTGGTTGTCTGTTTATTTTTCCACAGGCTTGAAAAAAGAGATCATCGTCGTTGTTGTTTTTTTAAATTTTGTGATGAGGTTTCCTCTTGGCACATTCCACTTTGGTGAGCTGAGTTAGGACATCGTCGGGTCCTTCATGCTGTTGTAGAAGCTGACTTTCCCGAAGGCATGCCCCACTTTGGTAACCAACACGAGATCTAAACTACTTAGCTAGTGTCCTCTGGCTCATTGTCGTCGGCGTCGTTGGGTAGACATCTCTCCTGCACATTGGTGGCAGCTTCCCGTGATACCAGTCCTTCAGCGGTGGCAGCATATTCATCAATGTGTAGATAGTTCTCTGCTGCTGTTTCAACTTCAGTGAACTGTCTTAGCAGTGTCAACAGATTGCTGACGTTGTCGTTGACAGCGGCTGTCGCTGGGTCATCGGTAATCACTTTCTGTGGCGCCTGGCTCCTCCGAGTTGGTGAACCCAGCTTTTCTAGAGCACCTGTTGGTGGTTTCTCCTCTGATCGCGTCCCATGAAGCTACAATATCGAGTGAATCTGGTAGGGACATCTCATAGTGGGAATCTGTCTTTCCTGTTTCCTCGAAAGAGCAATACAGTCCGACCAGGTATTCCTAACATTCGCTTTCGATATGGAGCCTTGGTCACAAGCTGGTGGTGTTAGGTGGCAAGTACCCAAGGTTGACTGCAAAATATGGTAATTCAGTTGTGGGTGAGCGCTGTAATTGTCAGTCACGAGCGTCACACACTTCTTCCATGTAAAAGAAACTTTCCCTCAAGTTTTCGGACCCACTACTCAAAAACGGCATTTGTCATCCACTCAATTTACTCAAGGTGTCTGCCAGACTGACATTTTCATTATCCAAGGAGATTATGCACAATGAAAACATCTGAAGACGACCCGCATTATGTTAAAACAAAATAAAAGTTCACTACATCAACCTTATTTACATTTCTACATTACTTGTGAGCCGTTTTCTCAAAGTGTCATTTGCATTTTTTAGTAAAGGATGCCAAATTTGAACTTCAGAATTTCTAACTGAAGCTCATGTTTCATACGGCGGGCATTGGGGTTACTGAAAACAAGGAAAAGAAGCTAGTTTTCTTGTTGCTGTAATGCCAGACTTACTGAAATCAGAAGTACTGAAAATCTTCCGACTGGTTCTGATGTCACATAACTGTTGGTGTTCTTTTAGCTGAAAGTGTTTTCATCAGATAAGACTTCTTAACATCTTTGTCTCGAGGTGAGTCAGAGCATTCGGCTATCGAGAGGACAATCTCACACTCGGACGGGCACACCAAACACACACAAGTAAAATACTAAGAAAACATAAAAGGATTTCTTTTTGGTCAGACCTACAGGGCCGCAACAATATAATCTAAATTATAAATGCATATAAAAATAAGTAGACCTATGAAATTCAGAGCAACTGCAAGGAAGATTAATTCACTTAACTAAATCCACACCCTCTGTTAATTACAATTCAACTCCACGTATTTTAAGGTGGAAAACGTTACACTTTCGATCTTATCAGGATGTCACACGACTCGCTGTCCAAGGTCCTATAGGAATTGTGGCATCACAATCTAGACTTATAGCAAATGGTCCTGGCACCTTACAAAACTTAAGAAATGCAATTCCACTCTAATATATTACTTAAAACTATGGATAAACATATGTTAATTCCTAACACACTAAAATCAATTACGAAAGATCTGTTATGATAAATGATTCTGCCCGGCGACACACGTTCTACAATTCGGTTGGATATTTCTGCTGGACACTTCTGGTAGACGTTAAGATCAATAAAGAGTCATACCATTGCCTCGGCCACGAATATGACCGAGCAATCCAATTCTCGCTTGGGCGGACTATGGTCCGGTGCACTAAGGCTTGGAGCTATCTCTTTCTGTCATTAGCTCCCTCGTACAGTACAGTAACATCAGGCTGCCTATCTGCGTATTCTTCCCCGTCAAGCCGGAACACAATGCCGAGACATCTCACAATTCAAAATGTTGGAACTGCATAAGTCTGGTTTACAGAGCTTCTAAGCCTGGTTATATACTATGCCCCTCTACCGGCCAAATTCCTACGCTAGACCAATCACCCCCACTTTTCATTGGTCGGGTCATCCGAACTCAATCCTACCACATCTGTAAATTTCTATTGGCGAGATGACTCTGCAAAAGATTTTTACTCGTGCTCCCTCTGTCTGCACGCCTTACTCAAGGTCAATCCCCAGACGAAAAGCGTCTCTATGAAAATAAACACCATGCTTCACCCTTCCCTACTATTGCTAATCACGGACTTACAAAACTGCTTCGTAATTTCTAGTTCTCCCACCTACACATTCCCTGCTCAAAATTATTTCGTTCACGAGTCTAAGTCAAGGCCAAATACGCGACGTCTCGGTGAACAAACAACTCACCGACCCGGCGCGACCTGGCACTACCTTTTCAATACTAACGCAGGTCATGACAGATCTCCCAACCAGTGCAAACTGGATAATGGGGACTTTTTCCTATCTTGGGATTTTTTGTGCGTGATTCTCGGGGATTTACAAAAAAAAATAATTCACAGACAACGCTGGTCATAACATATAAATCACCTCGCGTATTCTCTCTCGGTCCATCTCCTGATAGATCTCTCAGCGGAGCAAGATTTGCTCCATGTGTTTCGTGACATCGGAAGGAAAAATGCCGTTGTATCAGAAGTGTGCTTTATTTGCCGCAGTTATAAACAAGGTTGTTTAATTTATGGGAAGTGTATATTATGAAATGACGATTTTAAATTATGCTGCTGTAGTCGAGGCCCCGTCGTTTCCGCGGCTGTTTGTACTTGAGGTCTACTGGAAAAGCATTTAGAACAAAAGGCATGCTAATTATGCCAAGACATGAGTTCGGGAGGAGTTCAACTGAGTCACACAATAAGGACATTAATTTATCACAAGGTCGCAACTTCAGGAGCGTCCATGAGCTCGGGGTCACAGGGGGCGACACCCAACTGACAAGTTAGTCCTCTGGATGGATGTTTTTATAACTAATGCGCAGTTCGGCGAATAACACTCAGAACATGAGACATATGCCCGTGTTTATAAGTCCGTTCCAAGTAACTGCTCTACTGCACTCTTTTGTGTTGTTCTGAAATGACATTACAATCATTACATGCGATTTCTCCTTGATCTGTAACAGCAACGTAGAATTCATCGGGAATTGCTTTGAATAACAAAGAAAACTTGTCCAGTGTCAGGTTAAAGCCTTCCTTGTCAATTATCTGGAATGTTTCTTCAATCTCCTCAGGCCGCATATATCTCACGGTGTAACTCTTAGTTTGCTGTCCATTGCTCGCCATTTTTGTTTCACTGGTGCTGTGATTTCTTCTGGCAAATAAAATCAATTATCATTGTTATCGTAAATGAAGTCATTCATACTGCGTTTTATTATGAGATGAAGACCCAAATCTTATCTCTAGGGCCGACTTCAAGCGCAGTCAGCAATGTTACGCTACCATCACCACCACCAACAACAAACTTTGGCACTACACTGCCCTATATAGGCTAAAATTATCTCGAGCGCAAGATAACACTGAGTGATATTAGTGCTTCCCGTGTACTGTGCCTCGGATGATACTAAGCCAACTTGCTCACAAGGTACGCACTGAAGTCTCTTCCTACTGCAGTAGAAATAAGGCACGGCATGCTTGTTGTTTACAGAAATCTCATCACAAGCAACAGCCAATCTGTAGATCTTAGCACTTCGCTAAGCTAAAATCCGACACTTACAGAGGTCAGCACTCCGTCTATTTCAGATCACCAAAAGTGTGAACCACTGACATGCTGTTACACACACACACTGTTAAAAAAAATATAATATTAGTCTACAAACAATATTTGTGAGGCGCTCTAGGGAAATGGTCTACGTGTCGCGCTCAGCACTTTCGAGATAGCGCCTAAAATAGGTGGACAGGGACTTCGTGGTCCTATATCAGTTTTCGGCATAAGTAGATTCCTCACTCATTTCTTTATGCCTGGACTAAAGGATTTGAATGAATTCCACCTACAAAACATGTTTTTGTTTTCATTTTTTCTGATCCAATCTAATTTACGTAGACTTTAAGCACGCTTGTCTCAAAAGTGACCTTTTCTGCCTTACCACCTTGAAATAGCCATAACCTAGTCAATTTTCAACATTTTTGCATGAAATAAAGCGCATTCTTCTCAGGACAGTCTTTATTTTCACAGTATAGGCCTACCCTTGACTCAATTTTGAAAACACTGGCAATGTCGACCATTTCCCTGGAGAGGCTCGCATTTGACGAAAATTTTGTGGAGCACGTCAAAGGTTTATAAATAGCCAATAGTATACCTTCACTCAGATGATGGGATGATTTTGTGTGTGCGCGTGTGTGTGTGCGTGTGTGTATGTGTGCGTGCGTGTGTATGTGTGTGTGCGTGTGTGTGTGTGTGTGCGTGTGTGTGCAGAGCGCTTCTTAGGCTGGCAGCGGAGAATGTGGTTGGTTTTCAAATACTGCCTCAATGGCCCAGAGAGAGAGAGAGTTATAACGTGCGTAGGAAATCCCCAGTTTCATTAAGAACCACTGTTTTCAAATCCCCCGAAATATGCCATAGCCTTGGGGATTTAACTTCACGCTGTATATTTTCTAAGTTAAAAAAATACAAGGTGGTTAGTAAGATCTTCCTACCTAATAATGCAGGTTATCCACCATTAGAATCACACAACCACATCAACTCTACAATGGTAAAGAAAGCTAGAATAGAAAACACACCAAACGCGAGACTTACCTTTCAGATAGAAAATCCGTTTCCTCTTTTAAGCGGGGCATACAGGTTGGCATCAATGGCTCCAGGCGAGAACCCGGGCCACCATCTAGGTTTGGTTGGTTGTAATTTTTCTCTGCACACACGCCGTCCGCGACCACGGTAATTTTTGGTGCGCACTGCCTTCCACCTTTCACCTGGCTATGGTACCTAATTTTCATCTTGTCTCTCTCTTGCCCACTCACAGGATAAGTATATGTATTTCATTTATTGAATTCTTTTTTGTTGCATGCAGTGGCATAATCGTTGTCTATAATAGTTCCTACAGAATCTTCATAAGTATTTAATTATTGAATTCTTCTCCCCCCCCCCCTTCCCCCCCCCCTTTTTTTTGTAACGTGTCGTGGCATAACCCTTTTTTTCTATTGTTGAATTTTTTAAAAATTGAAAGTGAGGCTGAAGCCATATGGCGACTGAGAGAGAAAAAGGAATTTGTGGACTTATTTATTCTGCAATAAAGAAAAAAAAAAGAAACAAGAGAAAAGAAACAGAACTTTGTGGTCTAAGCAATGGCTGCTTCAGCGTGATAGATTTACGTACACAAAATTGCCCAATGAACTTCGTCTCTACCCAAGTGACTTCCACAAATACCTAAGAATGGATGAAGACACTTACATGGAGCTTCTGCCGCTCATTGCACCCCTTATTACAAAAGGAGAAGACAGTGATGAGAGAGGCCATTTCTCCTCACGTGCGCCTCACAGCTACTTTGAGGTTTCTTGCCACAAAAATGAACTATGAGGACTTGAAATTTTCAACATGTATACCACCCCAAGCATCAGGGAAAATCATCCCGGAGACATGCAGAGCGATACGCAAGCTCCCCCCCCCCTTCCCCCTCCCCCACGAGATTTATTTACGTTGATGAAAAACATAATTTCCAATTTCAACAATTTTTCAAGTAGACTTATGGTTTTTGATATCAGACCTAAGCAAATTTAACGCTGTCTAAGAATTTGAAGTCAAAAACAGCAAAAAACGAAAAATTTTGTCCACTTTTTGTCTCCGCCACTCCCTCTGACCTCGAATCGGAGGCAAAAAAATTAGGAGCATCCAGAAAACCCGGCCTCAGGCCAGGCCTCGGGCCAGCACCCTGGTGATTTGAAAAAGTTTGCCCACACACGCTGGGAATTATTTCGCCCGTTTTGCAAATTGGATGTTGGAAGCCGGGCCCTCGGCCAACGTAAATGTGGGCCTTCACGGTTGTAACGGTCAGGTGAAAGGTGAAACACGTTACCATCAGGGTTGCCAGTTAAGTTGAAGCCAAACAATGCTAGAAAAAAGTCAAACAAATGTCAGTACAGTTTTCATACTAATATCTCACGAAAGGTTCAGAACCAGGTTAATAATTATCATTCCGCCTACTAGAGTGAGTGGAACATTTGGCTTAAATCTTGTCAGGTGTGAATTTTCTTTTTTTTTCAAAGCATTCCTGGTAGTGCAGTGAAAGACTTTGCAACATGTTTTTGAAAGCAGCACCTCTGCTCCGATTCTCACAATAGCAACAAAGCGATTCAGCTGCACTCTGTTTTCTAATCTTAGTTTTAACGGAGGATACATGAGAAAATATCCTTTCAACAATAGCATTGCTGACCGGGGTTATTAGGCAAACAAAGACGAAGATGGCCAGCTCTTTAAATGCTTCATGGTGACATAATATCAATCCAAACCCACCGAGTGTGTAGGGAGTTCTAGGGTGTGTGACAGACTTTCAATAGATTTGATACGTTAATAGTTCAATTGTGCAATGTCTTTACGTGGAGCTGCAGAGGTCTTGGGGATACAGGCGTGAGCAGCTTCCAGGAGTTGCTCCTGGAATTGCTTGACTGTGCTTACAGTGGTGGGCAGCAGTTTAAAAAATGTAAAAAATAGAATCCAGGGTCAATTGGACACAGACTTGGCCTTTTGGCGCTTTCTTAACGATTGGCGGCAGAAATCTTGGCATGTACATGTACATGTAACTGACCAAAAAACAGATTTCCTTGATAGGAAATGTTTAACAAAAAGGATGGTACAGTGTATTTAGTTTTCGAGCAGATAATTTTAGTATGTCAAGACAATAAAAGGCAGAAAAAAGCCAAATGAATTTTCTGACGCCAACCATAATTATGATAATATAAAAAAAGCCAAAATTCTGGAATTTGGCTTAAAACAAACAAACAAACAGAAAAAAAAAATCTGGGAAACCTGAAACATCATCTGCTTGGCCTTTGCACACTGAAGTGATGGATGGGTAGAGATCTTACAACTGACTGATATTGTATGCAGTTAGTGGAAGATTATCCCCAGTGCTGCGTATGGGTGATTAAGGGATGTTTGTGTGGTGTCGCAAAGGCTGTTGCATTCCTCTTAGTTTGGGAGTAAAAAATGTTGTCGAATGCACTCTTTGCGCCAATGGGACCTCACCGAAGACGGTGCCCGAGCTGAATTATCGCCCGATGATGTGGGAAAAAAAACCAACTTTCACTAACGCAGCAGAAATGGTGGCTTGGGTGTCGGAGCATCGAGTGCCAGGATAGATATCAAATTTACTTGAGAGGTAAGTCAATACTATCTCTTTTCGAAATAGGTGTTTTATGAGCCTGCTCAAGTATAAAAATGGACCAAAATCTGTTGTTTTTTTAATATGATACGCACTGGAAAGTTTATGCGAAAATTATCCTACATGTTTTGAGTAGATAACAACATAATTCTATTGCCGTTTTGGTTGAATTTCCTTCATAGCTATGCATTTCATTACTGGGCTCAGGTCGAACAACCTACGATCAGTTTATGTTTGTTATAAGGGAGCATTCATTGTGTGCATTGACGAATTCACTTGGACGTGGAGATTTAAGAATTTATTCGTACATGTAGATCTAAGAATTCTTTCAGACTTTTATTAAGAATTCACTCAGACATGGAAATCTAAGGATCTCATGATTACAGTAACATTAACATGCATGTTTTTCTCTCTTTGTTATAAGATGTCAGAAACAATTGTTTTGTGTACAAATTCTAACATCGGAGAAGTAAGGATATTTCTTGTAGAGCTTGTATAACTTTCTATGATGATTGCTTTTGGGAAGACACAGTTCCTACTGTCACTTGATGTGAGAATGACATATTTTCGGTGGCTTGATTGCTTTCATGAACATATCCTGGGCCTTGTCAATACCAGTTTCAAGTGGCAGTTTACATGTATGTGCTACAAGTTCTTGCAATCATTTTAGATTGTTCTGCTTTGTCATGTATGTTTCATTCATGTAATGATTTAATTAACATATCATTTGAATAAAACATTAAGAACTCAGTTCCGAATAAGTATTTCAGATTTTGTTCATTGTGTAAGTTACAAAGTGTACTGTAGTTATTTTATTGATAACTAGATATTTTTATGGCCAACAACAAGGTATAGAGATGGACATGGAATTGAAGTGTGGAGGAAAAGAGACAGAGAAAGAGAGACAAAATATCAAACCATTATCAGATGATCAGATGCATTTAGGCGCTTGTCACTACCTAACTAAACATAGACGATTATATACATGTATTACTATTACTAGTAACTGCCCCATTCTTCGAATGGTAAAAAACAAAGCTCACCACTCCAGACCGAAAGGAATCAGCACAAAGACATTGATGTCGAGACACTTTGGGTCATCCACATAAAATCGGCGATCAATAGATAGATACGATAGTATTACAGTAGTACACATTGCACAGTAGTGCGCACCGAGCATTTTTCATGGGCTCATGTGTTCGTAAAAAATGATCTAAATATTTACGCACAGTTTTCTTGGTATGAATGAATGGCACTCCCCTCATCTGTATAACACTATACTCGGTATCACTATCAAAGTTTTCTTGGCGTGGCTGGATCGTGAACTCTAGTTTACATTTCCGGTAAGAGGCGGAAATGACGAAATTGACGGAAGTACATTATCACGTCGTATTCGCAATCATGAATTGATAACTGATAATTATAACTGAATTTCTGGAAAAAGTAAAGAGTTTCGGGAAAAAATGAGCACGACACGTACAGGCTTGATAGATTTTACATACATGTGCCAGGTTTCATTTGTCTACGTTGCGTAGTAAAAAAGCCTTTGCGGGAACAAAGTTGGGCCCAAGCTCCATTATTATATGATGATATGTTGCAAGCAAATATATTCCAATGTGCACATTAAACCCACTCTGGTAAAAAATATTAAGCTTACAAATTAAACAAATTTGCATAACCTTTAAAAAACAACAACATTGCAATGACAAAAAAAATGTTCCACCTGAACATGATACAAATTCACGTCTGTATGTTTAACATTGTGATCTCATACTGTCTACCGAATGATATGAAACCGATCTTAAAGTATTAAATTTCTGTGCCTTTAACCAATGTAAAATTTACATTCTGAAGAATTCGGTCACACATAACAATGCCTCTTCTATTTCAAACGGCCGAATTTATGTGAATTATGAATATTAAGAATTATAGCAAAAATAAGCTCATTTGCGACCGAAAGGCCACTTGCTATTTCAATGCAACATTTATTGTCATGACTCAATATAATTTAAATGCACTGAAATCAGCTGCATCTCCTCAAAATTAATGAGTGGGAATTAAAATTTCATGTACAAATGAATTGTATCAGTTCTTGACTTCGTCAGGTCAGAGCTGATAAATTCAGTTTGGGATATTTTGTGGCCCCCTTCATATTATACTTGATGCGCAATAGACTTAAACCAGTGAAAAAAAAAAAGGTCAGCAATGTTTCATTCTATGACGCTGACAGTTACTGTACTTTTAACTAGGTCAGTAGGTCTATCACTACCCTTTTTTTTTGTTGTTGAAAATATTCCAACTCCTTAAAATCTATACTAAAACAGTTATTTACTCTGCAAGATTGCATTTTTTTTTCTCACAACGTAGAACTCTCACTTGGCGTCTCTACACAATTTATTGATCTGTGTTAATATATTATTAATTTTTTTTTTTTTATGGAGATTGCTTTCGGCTGAAAGTTCATCTCCTTGGACGACCTTTCCACTTATATGCAAAATACAACATAACAGTAACATGTACTGAACTCTCAAAGCACAAAATACAAGTAGCAGACTCTGATGTAGATATAGATCCGCTATGTGTAACTCGTCCCCACGCTGGAAATCACTGAAAATTCAACTAATTTAACAATCTGCAACTTTTACAAAGTGTGCAAGAATATAGATTTATGAAGAATTGTGGAATGGAATAGTAATATATTAGTAATCCCAAATAAACAAAATCGTCCGTGCTTGGGTCATTGTCCCATTTGAGCAGTGCTAATCAATGTTTCAGTCGGGAAGCGCAGTAGTTGTGGACACGATTCCATTCGAAGTGGTAGTTGCCTCTGATGTCATGAGCTTTATTTAGCCTAAACTATTTTTTAGTATATCCGGCCAATTTTCATGTTCAACGTAGTAGTGCGCCTTGGGTGTAGGCCCACAGAATAGGGAACTGGTACACACATGTATCGCTAGTCTGTGTGTAGGACCCACAGATATACACTAGTGAACGGTAGGCCCAGAGATTCACTCCAGCTGGCCAAGACTACGCTCCCTTCGAGTCGACCTGAATGGGTGTTTGGGATCCGGTACGGGAGCATGTTTGGCTATGCCGCGGTGGAAGCGGTTGCCCACCAGTAGTGGTGCTACCCTGGAGATGAGGATGGGCCACGTGCCAATTGCGACGAGTCTGCGCCTCTACTTGATCTGGACTGTTAGTAATAATAGTGTAATAACCGAAATGTTTATTGACAGAAGTACTTAAACATGGCTGTGATCCCGTTGAAATAAGATCTTTAACTCGAGCGGGTCCGTGTTAAAACATCGTTCGAGATGTGGCAACCTTAGTTCTTGCTTGTTCAAACTCCACTTTTTGCACAAGTGAGAAATTCGACGCTAAACTTCGCAGGCTTTATACAATGTATTATGACAAGGAGTTAGAATAAATCGAAGTACGGTAATGAAACAGCTTGATAGATGACACGTCATATTTTAAACAAGTGTCAAAGTTTGCATTTGTTATAGCCTATGTCTTCTATACTAAACGATCTCCAGTTTTCAGAAAATCGCGACGTTGTTTCACTGTCCGGCAGGGCAGGACATGGTGCGGGCGAACCCCATAAAAGGTCATCACGTGGACAAGCCAAGGACAGCAATCCTTCCCAAAACAAAGGCCCCTGCTTGTTGTAACATAGCAAAGTAAAGAGGAACATAATTTTGTGTTGTGGGGAGGTTTATGGGAGAAAAGGATTATAAAATCTATTTTTTATCCTCATAAAAGAGAAGGAGAAAAGGTCAGGAGAGAAAGTAAAAACAAATTCAGAAAACTTCCAATTCAATATATATAATGTCCAAAATAATGTGACTCTAAAACAATAAAGGGGAGGAGGAGAAGAAGACAGGAAAAGAATTATCGGCACACACAAAAATAGAAAAAAAAAATAACTGTAGATGGAGGAAGACAGGCTTTGGTAAAACTTAAAAGACATCTATATCTTAAATTAAATTCATCTCTACCAGTCCCTCCCCCTCCCCCCTCATCTCCCCCCCCCCCAAAAAAAAAAAAAAACGCCGACCGGCGCTGCACTGTGGCGACGACGTGCCTGCTCCAGTTATAACTGGGCTGCAATGGCACAAAGGCAAAATTTCCCAAATGGGATTAAAGAGTTATACAAATACAAATACAAAATAGAAATATATAATAAAGAAGGAAACATAAAAAGATATTTCTTTCCACCTGTACATAAATATACAGGGACATCTCTAAGCGCTGATGATGTGATTAAAGAACAATTAATATCATTTTAAATGTAAAAAAATAAAAATACGCCACCATTATGAAGATGTCAACTCTTATCTTGTATTCCTTTCAATGGGAAATAACCAAGAAAATGCGACACTGTCATTGAAATGACATGATTTATTTCCCATTTTGTTTACTCGTTGGCATATTAATAATATAGCCGAAAAAATATACTGACATTGTATGACTCTATTGCTAATCAAGGTTGAACTCATGGTTTTGTTCTCAATCAAGGGACATGACCAAGATTATACTCGTACAACACTATTACTCAGACGACGATGTTTATCTCCCAGTTTTTACGATTGTGCCAAGAAAATGCAATAGTGTTACTAAGACGACAACGTTTATCTTCCATGTGTTTACACTCTTGAGCCCTAACCAACAAAACAGGGCACAGCATATATTACAAAGACAACAAGGCTTCTCTCATTTGTTTTCATTGTTTCCTATCTTTCTTTCCTCTGTTCAAAGTTATAGACTGCGTTTAAGATATTGTTTTCTTTTTCTATCTTTCTTTCATCTGTTCAAAGTTATAGACTGCGTTTAAGATATTGTTTTCTTTTTCTATCTTTCTTTCCTCTGTTCAAAGTTATAGACTGCGTTTAAGATATTGTTTTCTTTTTCTATCTTTCTTTCATCTGTTCAAAGTTATAGACTGCGTTTAAGATATTGTTTTCTTTTTCTATCTTTCTTTCCTCTGTTCAAAGTTATAGACTGCGTTTAAGATATTGTTTTCTTTTTCTATCTTTCTTTCCTCTGTTCAAAGTTATAGACTGCGTTTAAGATATTGTTTTCTTTTTCTATCTTTCTTTCATCTGTTCAAAGTTATAGACTGCGTTTAAGATATTGTTTTCTTTTTCTATCTTTCTTTCCTCTGTTCAAAGTTATAGACTGCGTTTAAGATATTGTTTTCTTTTTCTATCTTTCTTTCATCTGTTCAAAGTTATAGACTGCGTTTAAGATATTGTTTTCTTTTTCTATCTTTCTTTCATCTGTTCAAAGTTATAGACTGCGTTTAAGATATTGTTTTCTTTTTCTATCTTTCTTTCATCTGTTCAAAGTTATAGACTGCGTTTAAGATATTGTTTTCTTTTCCTATCTTTCTTTCCTCTGTTCAAAGTTATAGACTGCGTTTAAGATATTGTTTTCTTTTTCTATTTTAAGAAGAAATAGCGTATGTGTGTGTGTGGTATTGCACGGAGCAGCGATGAGGAAAGGGGTGGGGGGAGGGGGGGGGTGTGTGAAAGTTGCAGTAGCGTGGGCACGGGGTATTTTGTTACCCATATCTGACTCATTGCATTTTTTAATGATGTTTGTATAAATTGTAGGTAGGGCAGCTCGAGGGGAATTGGGGGGTGGGGTGGGGGCGTGACAATTGCAGCAGTGTGCATACGGGGTACATGCACTTTGTTACTTATACCTGGTTCATTGCTTATCCTAATGATGTTTGTCTGAGTTGTAGGTGGGGCAGCCTGAGAGGAGTTGGGGGGGGGGGGGGGGGGGAGAGCTGGGGTTGAAGGTTTCAGCAATGTTCACACGGGGTACATGTACTTTGTTACTTATACCTGATTCGTTACCTATTCTAGTATCTATGCTTGTCTATGTCAGTTGCAAGCGGAAAATAATATTAAAATGCAGGGGTAAAATTTGCTAACATTTGAATGACGTTTGAGCGACGCCGACCTGAAGACGATCATCCGTAGGAACTCTATAAATTGATACTGAAATCTATACACATGTATCTGACATTAACCGATGCACGCGGCAGGGCCGTAAAGTTTCTTTTTAAATTATTATAGATAAATGTACTCTCACAGAAAGGTTAATTTAAACTTGATTTATGCTAGCCAAATTATCTCTGGGGTGATTTTAATTAATATGTGTGTAATATTACGTGAACCATTACAGGGCTGAGAACATAGCACACTGTGGTGAAAGGGAGATAAACCCGTTATTTTGACCAGCTGGACCACTAGATGTGGTCAAGGGGAAGTAACCACACAGAAACCATAGATAATCTCCCCTTATTGTTTGATCGCGCACTTGACATGAGTCATGCAGTGTTGAGTAACATTGCCAACTGATGTACTCACTGCGCCAATTTTAAACCATAGTCTTAGCGTTGTCTGTATTGTCCGGGATTGGTCAATTTAAGTGACCATCCCTGGTGCCAGAAGTAGAATCTTGTTATGTATCACTACATTATAAGTTTGTTTAGTATTTATCTTGTTAAGTAATATTTTATTAAAAGATAGTGTATTTACAACATACACGAGCGAGAGGGTAGCTTTTAAAAATGTTTTTATTTGTTTTAAGGTTTTATTAGAATTTGCACTTAGTGAACTGTTAGGCAGTAAATGGGTTGCGCGTGTTTGGGTGACGCTTAGATGATAGCGTGGGTCAGTCAGTTCCACCCAAGTCTTCAAGACAGCAGGACGTGTCATTCCGCCCAGACTAACATAAAAGTAAAAGAAGTTGTATAATTTATAATTCAAGATTGGTGAAGTGCCAGCTCTGATGATGTAGATCTAGATCAAGGGTGAATTCATTTGGTTAATTCACGTAAGTTGTACCCATTAATTTAGTTCTGGTATTTAATAATATTTAGATGATGTGAAATAATAATGATTGGATTATACTTGGAAGTTTGACAACTTTGTTCAGCTTGGTTAGGCAATCAGGCTAGCAGCTAACAATCTATGGTAAAGTTTATCTTACTAAGTGTCCATCTTAGTATCTATCAGTATCCTGCAGAGAAAGAGTGTAAGGTTCTAGAATGCTATCAACGCTAGCGCGCATGATTAGTTCATGTAATTAAATGGAAACATTTAACTGTAATTTATGACAGACTGATTTTATGTGAAGTGCTAACAAATAGTACTACTGGAGGGTGTGGTCTAAGTCCCGCTACTTGGATCAGAGATAGACCGATCTAGATCGTTATTCTTAATCTGCAGTTGGTGCCATTCAAGCTCAAAGTGTCCTTCTTAAAGGAGAGAGAGAGAGAGAGAGTAACGAGCAAGAATTTTAACCAAGTTATTTCTTTACTTTAGTTCTTTTGTGGGTTTGTAAGGTTATTGTTGGATGATGATTATTTCTAGATTCCTTTAAATCAGCATTGTGACTATGATGTATGTGTTGTCATGATTCGGATGTTATTAAAACTCACGCAGAGAGTGAGTTGTTTTTTTACCAGGTCCATGAAAAATTGGCTGGTGGCCTTGAACGGTCCTCGCCAAATTATAGTTGGTGAGTAAATAAATGTAAAGTTAAACTGTTAGATTCACGCTTGTGGGTTTTAATGTTCGTGATTAATAAGTAATGGAGTAGGGGTGAAACAAGGTGGGGACAGTTGACATTGTTAAGTATGACTAGACAAGTTTTTGCACGTTAACTGGCTGGTAGAATAGTGCAGACGTATTACTACAATTAAAATGGTGGGAGGTTTCGACCTATGAGATAGCTGAACTAATTGGGCCAGCGGACTAGCACGCTGGGTAGTTAGATAGTATAAGACATCGTGTAACGTTCAGATTTGGTGAATACAGGCGAGCAGAAGCATCGTGTCGTGAAGTATCTCCGGTCGACCAGTACCTGAACTGTGTGCTTTGAAGACAAGAAGTCCTTGCTAACGGACTGACTGAGCTCTAGAAAGAAAGGTCTGAGTGGGCTGACCTTTGAAAGCCCACGCTGCGCTATTTTGATGTTCGCGCCTACCAGTAGGCGTGAGCAATGGTAATATATTTTATTTGTTCAAGCATAATAGAGATCGGAGATAGAGAGAGAACTACAGCCTCATAGGAAGACTAAGGAAACCCCAGCTGGCACTCGACCACGAGTGTCCTGTATCATAGATCTATTGCCATAGTATGATTGGAATAATATAGCACATTGTTGATGAATTGAATAGTGATTGTGCATAAAATATAGTCTTTTGGCAACTGCTTAAATTACCTACAAGCCGAAGAGTGCTTCTGTAGGCTTTGAACGTACTGGGCTCTCCTAACATTTAAGCCCATATGATTTATGGAGAGTTTGCCTGGCGACTGGCCAGTGGCGACTCAACTGTCACTTTAAATTGATATCTAGTTTCGTATAATATACCTATTGGCTATTGATTGCAGTACCTCCATAGTTACATGAATATCATTGGTTAAGTTATTAATTAGAGTTTTTTGGGTTTGAATATATACCTCTATTTTCTTTTGCTTTGTTATTAAGATTTATGTAAACTATGGCCTGACCGGCCTGACATATATACGCTCTAGTTATTTAATACTTTTCTTGTGTGGTTGTGTCCGAGTGTGAGTTAGCTGCCTCTCCTGCAGTCGTAACATCCCCAAGACCCTAACTCTGCTCGTGACATGTGTAGATTTGTCTTGTGTGCCTGTTCGTTGCATTTTGTTGATACCGTGTTCATTGTGAGCTTTATGATAATGAGCAGACCAGTTAAGATGGAGAGAGAGAGAGGTGCGGGGATTTGCAAGTGCGTGAGTAGGTCACAGCAGACGCCAGCAGGCATGATCACATGACTTCTGGTCAAGCGGGTCAAATCAAGACCGGGATTGGTTAGCTAATAGCTTCCGGGAAGCTTGACCTAAACAACAATAACAAACCTGGCTGACTGTTCACAGTAGCTACCACACTTAAACAGCATTTGGGATGTCGAATATCGGAATTATACTAAAGGATGATGATTATTTACTTTAATTTCTTAATTTATATGTTTATTATAATGCCTCTTTGAATTAGTATGTTCTCTAAATAGGTGTTAAGTTGATTTTCTTCAATTTGTACTGGTTTGGTCGGACTTAGAAACTTTTGAGGGTCGAACCTTGAACTTTGGTTGTTGATAAGATGAATCATGGAGGGAAAGGCCTATGCTAGGTGTATGGATGCATTGTCTATGCATCAGGTGTCATATTTTTATGGCATCCTTTGTAGGTGCTCATTGTCTGTTCTTTTGACACACTGACAGATGTAATTGGACTCTGTTGTAATGAAGAGATCAGATGCATTGACTTAACTCAATCAGAGTTATGGGTGTTGCTTGCCCAGTAGACCTATGATATATATATGTCATCATTATTATGATATTATCTTGTTGCATTATATAATTATGTTCACTGAATATGTGGGACTGTTTTAAGTATATCAGTATTGTTGGAGGTAATACAGTCTTGTAGTTGTACCATGTAGTTGGGTTTGGCTTTATGCCATGATTATCATATCACTTGTACTCTTGTAGTGGGAGACTATAACTTGCTATTGTTGGTTGAGACTTAGGTGTTGACTTATCATGTGGGTTTGTCCACCTAGAGATACTCCTGTGACTTTATGAGTAAGGAGTTTGGTATTATATCCAGAGGATAGGAAAGGGATAAGTTCGGCTCTGAGTTGAGATAAGTCTGTGGCAGTATGGACTAGGGTTTTGTGTAATATTAATAATCTAGCATGTGCGGAATGGAGCTGGGTTGGCTAATGGGGCCTAAGTTAATTAATTTTGACTTAATGAGTAGATCCAGTTGGCTATTGCTATCCTCTGCTAATTATGATGGTAATTGTTAATTAAGGGATACTACGTTGTGCGTGGGTGGGCTAAGTAAGTAGATGGGATTGTCTTTTATTGAGCCACCTAGCACGGACAGTTCTGTGGTATGAGTGTGTAGACTCAGCAGACTGTATTTTATTGTAGTTAGTTTAACTCCAGCTCATTCCATAACTAGGATAGATTTGATGCGTACAGGGTGCGCGGCGTACAGGGTGTGCGTATACACATGTAAGGCTTAATGTTATCTTGTCTGGAATCAAATTAAGTTTTCTTCCTGATCTAGATAATGGCCGTTGTTATAATATAAGAACTATAACGTGTGGGATAGCCCGATGTCAGCCTGTAGTTAAGCCAAGGGAAGTAAACATGTTACTTGGTAGGCTTGCATCTTATACTCGAGTTATCTCCCCTGGAGTGCTCACAATGTAAGTTATGCGTTACTGTTTGATAGACATACTAGACCGTCCCCATATATTAGTTTACAATGTGAATATGGTTATTATTAACTTTTATGTTTTCTTTTGATGCATTCTCTTGTTTTAACATGATGTAATGATTAACTGATGAGGCGTGCTGTTAATTCCTGTTTTTTGTTCTTCTTCAGCGCGCCTATCGTTTGGGTTTATTGTGGTTTATTGTGGTTTATTGTGGTTTATTGTCTTGTGTTTATTGTCTTGTTTATTGTACTGTTTATTGTATTGTTATATTATTATTTGTTTTTTTCTTTTCTTTTTTAATAAAATTGGTGTCCTCTCAAAACCTGATAGTTTTGTTTGTATATTTCCCGTCCTGTTACATTATTTGGTGTCAGATTAGATAGCTATAGATAGAGAGAGACCCGCTCGGTTTACCCGTCCTGTTACACTTATGTCTACAAATGAACCTAGGGGTATAGTAATACCAGGTAAGAAACGTCTACCAGGCACTGTAAAAGACGCTAAAAACTTGGAAAGGTAAACAGCTGCCGTTAATTTGTTGACACTGAAATAGTGCTAGAAATATGCCAGATACTGAGATTATGTCATAATGCACTGTGAATATCTGTCAGTTTGAATTTCTTGACATCCACATTTTCTATAGGTCTGGGGAAAAGAAAATTGCACTTTTTGTTTGTTTTTTTGTGTTTTGTTTTCATTCTGCCTATTTTTTCTTTTCTTTTTCATCATAGTCATTTGTTTCACATTCATCACAAGACTGACTTTAACAAGACAGGATGCAATGACAAAACCCAACTTAAACAATAAGCAGGAAACAAACAACGAATGATTTCCATATATTTTTTTAAAATTTTCATTTGGTTTATTCTTTTTCTATTTCATCATTTAAATTCCATTGTGCCTAATTGCTTTATGGACCTAGATCTATGTAGTGAGTCAACCAAGAGATCAGAGAATGAAAATATGGACTTAAATTTTGTGAAAAAAACATTGTTGGTTGCATCGATATGGACAGAAAGTGTTGTTCGTGCTTCCCGAAATACAAAGAAGTAATAACAACATCATTGTGTCAGATTTCAGGCTTTAGAATGTGTGGAAACAGTTGTAGTTGTAGCACATCCATATAGGGTTCAGAGTTATATAAATACTGCATTTGCTTCCTGAAAGCTAGATTTATATTCCATGTATTTATGTATTATATAATTATGCACATACACGTATATAATATTATTTCAAAGCAAGAAAGCACTAAAGGCATACACATAAGGCTCTCTATGGTCCTTTCATAAGAATGAGAATGACATTTGTATAACTAGTGTGTGGCCAATCATTGAAGTCGTGGCCAAAACGCCTATCTCCTAGAAACAAAATTGTACAAAAGAAAGAATATAGGCTACTGTCCTTTACAAACTGATTGGCAGCCGAGAGCTTTTTTTTTTCTTTCTACATTGCCGACTGTGTGGTAGGCAACTACATTTTTATTGGGCCACTTAATGGCTGGTGTCTAGGTGGCATAACAGTTTTGCAATCACAGACAGTGAGACGCATTGTGCTGTTTCTTGTGGCACGGCTGACGGTCTGGGAGCGAAATATAAAGCCAAGCTCGTTCTGCACTATTGTGGTGAATATAGGCCACAGTTCTGCACATAATAATGACAAGTTTCGGGACAAGCTACTTTTCAGTCACAATAGAGACAATTCATAACATCAGACACGAAACGCAGTAGGTTGACACAAATAAGTAGCATTATTAGCCTATTATTAAAAAAAAAAAATGTAAGTAGGTATTGAAGCAACTGGTGGGATGCTCAGATAGCGCATGACGTAGTCAACTCTCCATTGGTCAAAGACGTTTTGTGCATGGTCTCCTGCGGTTTCTACACGGCAGGAAAACGGACGGGCGTGTCAGTCGCGAAAGGAAATGCAAGCAAAAATTCATCCTACCTCAAAATTTAATCATGTATAGGTCATCCCATTTTCCTATGATCAATGTAGTTCCTCATTCTGGTTTGAAAGAGCCAAAGAAGCGATACTTGTCCGAGACAGGCGGTTTGGCCAGGACGCTACCAGTACCAGTGATATCACCGCGAGTGGTACATGTTCTGTAACAATAACATCCTCAGGGGACCAATATTTTACAGCGTGTCAGAAAATAGAAATAAGGACCAAGTCTATTCAGAAATCTTGCAATCAAAATTTAATACGTATAATCGCTGTCAACACTTTGCTCAAAGGAGATGGTGTTGGAGAACCAACAGAGTATCTCGTTAGTCTGTAAGACGACATCACCAATCCCAACTCTGACAAGAACAGTCTGGAAGATGGAACCTGGAGCTTCACTTCATTCCTGTCTGGAAATGCCTTTAGAATATCTCTGCAGGATAAACAGGAAAGCAAACAGCAGTGCGTTAGCCGGTGCAGATACAAAAATAAGAGAAATAAATTATTTTAACAAATTATACATACTAGGAGCTATTTCGTACTTGTTCACAGTAAAATTCATTTTCCAGACATGCACTGATTTATCATAATAGTTACAATCAATAATCATTTGATTTCAAAGAGAGAACGTAAGTATAGTGACAAAAGATCTGTGAAATTAATGTTATGACTATATCATCGGTAGATTGCATGCGCATTTCATTGCATTGCAGTAGGAATTATGATTATTGATGGTCTACCATAGAAAACTCCATTGAATATAAATATCAGAGTAGTCACACACCTGCATATTAGATGAATGCGGCAGATGTAGAAAAATACACTTGTTTTTTGCAATTAACCGTATGCATTTAATTTGGTCTTACAGACTCAGCCTGGGTCATATCCATCTCACACACTGTTCTTTTTTACTCAAGGGGGAAGATTATCGCCCCCCCCCCCCCCCACTCTCCGAATGTGTGGCATGCAATTGCCAACTATCAATAAAATAAATATGGACTGAATCTGCGGATTTCATGCCTATCAAAGGCGAGCACTATGCCTTCAGATTCACGAAAGAATTATTTTCTGACGTGGACCCATAGTGCGTCGTGTCCTTTCTGAAAGAGGCCAAGATCCACAACCTGCTTCAAAAACTTTAATACTTATTTACAAAACTCTTTCCAAATCCATACATAACATCTTAGAGAATTTTATTTTTTTACCAGCGTGATAAAATTCATCTGAACTATTTAATTCTGTTTGAGATGTTTAGAAGCACTGAATACAAAACATAAAAATAAAGTTCCCAAATAGTCCGTGATAGGCGCAGAGTGGCCGTTATCGTGCCAACGCACGGTAAAACCCAAAACTCAAACTCAGGTTCAATATCTTACAAATTAAACATGTTTTTATGGAATGTACAAATGAACAAAAAACTGCAGACAAGCAAAATCAATTTCGTGAATCTATATGTTACAAACATTTGAGGCAAAATAATACAAAATGTTAAATTCTCCTGCACATTTATAAATAATTATTTCAGACAGGGCAACTTACATGATCAAAAGCAAAGCTATGGCATCAGAATCAGCATAGAGTCCGTCTAGCAGTATTTCATCCCGTTTGATTAAGGCAACGCCAAATCCCACACATTTCCGTCTTGGATCTCTGGCAGTAAACACTCTGAGGCAAATGGTTCGCATTTCCATATATTCTTTACGCCGATAACCTCTGGCCTCTTAATCATAAGCTACAAGTTCATCCAATGATGTACCATCGTAGGGTAAGACTGTGATTTGATCAGTGTTCATAGCCCTGGCCCGCTTGTCTAAATCATCACGATCCATAATCATATGAAATACAACATGCCCCTGTTGTGGCTGGGTAAGGTGGATCCCTGTTTTTCTGCAAGCAATGTCAGAACAAGCAACTATCAACATCCAACATAATATTTTTCTGTCGGGGGAATTATAGAAACAGAAACTTTACAACATTTAAAACCAGTGCCTCGACTTTTCCTTGCCCAGATAAAGACAATGACGTTGCTGTTAGTTTGCTTATAAATGAAATTGTGCTCTGGTTTTTATCTCTAAGAAACTGGATGTTAATACAAGGGGAAGCACCAGCAATATCAAGTTTGAACTGATAAACGTATGTTGCAGAAGCAGAGTTGGACCCATAGTATTTATGTTTAATTTAAGAGAAGAAATGCAGCTGAAGTTGGAATCTCAAGCCCTTCATGAAGGTCAAAATGAGAGTATTGGCAGTATTCAGCAAAGACTTTTCTATTATGATTTTATTCAACAAAACACACTTGGTATAAAATTGAGCTAGTCTAGTTGAATGGGAAAATGAAAGTCACTTCGTTCATCCTGAATAGGATCTATGTGTGTGCCCCCACCTGGCAAAGTATTGGGGTAAGAAGGATGTCAGACACAACAGTCTTTGTTGTGTGGTCTCCTGGGGCACAGTTCACTATGCAGTTTAGAGTTATTCTGTTGAGCACTACAGATACTCCATTTACCCTGTTGTTTATTGTGGCAATTGCAGCTTGCTTCATCATTGTTTTAGCTGTGGTTTCTTCAAATGTGCTTCTATTAATGATGAAACAGTGAATAAATGAAAGACATGTGTTCTTTTCAAATGGCGTTGAGAATTTAACATCGCACTGATGCTGGTTGTCACAGTACAGAACATTCAGAAAAATGCTATCAAAACCTTTAAAGCTGTTGTTTATTGTACATCAGTGGCAACATAAACATGGGGACAGGAAAATCCCTCAAGGAGAAGATAGAGAACATGAAATGAAAAAAAAAAAAAAAGTCTTAGAAATCTGATGCTTGAGTCCTTGTGAAATGCATTGCTGAACCTGAGCTGTTTTGAGACATTTATCCAAATGTCAGAACCTGCACATTATAATTCTAATGAGGTTATCATGCATTTATGATATTATATTTTATGTATTGTACACAATACCTTTTCTCTTATCAATACAGATTATGTATTACACAATTTCAATATATACAATATTTTCACAGAACTTACCCGCCATTTAAATCGTGGGCATGGCTATGGCTGCGAGTATTATGATCTAGCAAAGTTCTTGCATACAAAAATCATTCAATCATTAAACTGGCCGGCATTACGTCATACAGCAACTTTGCCCTAACCTAAACTAAATCATTTTTTTTTTGTACTCTTGGAATACTTGCCGAAGTTCCTTGTAAGGACACCCTGGTGAGTCTCTTTGGCGACCATCAAGGCTTGCTCAAAATAATTTCTAACCTACATCTGTAAGAACACTATGACCAGACTGTCACTCACACATAGAACTGATCCGCTCCAGGCACAGCTGTCAGTGAGATCACAGATCCATGGTGTCTTGCCACAATGTCTCTAATCAGTTTCTTGCCCAGACCTCTGCCTCTGCGATTTTCTTTCACTACAAAGTTGCAAAGAACGTACTCATTGTCAAAAGTAGGAAAAAGGCTTCCTGTCCCTGTGGAGAGGCAAAGAAATGATCTAGCGATACATGATCCACAATGACTAGAATGGCAGGGCATCTCTAAACATAATGGTCGATTAAAACGCAATAAATGGGAATCATATCTATATAATAAAGCTACAACAAAACCCCTAATAGTCCTATGGACTCGGAAACTTCACAACCCACCGACCTGAAATTTGGCACAAAGAATTATGGGATAGCGAACATTGTTCCTATCGCTATACACAAACAAAATCGTTTGTTATTTCTGAGTTAATCGGTAAATGCGGTTATAATTAACGACTAAATTCACGAGAGCGTTTGATCCGAAATTTACGATCAATAAGATATTGATGTATGTTTCTAATAATAGCCCACTTCCTCCTACACATGACGTTATCACTTCCTGCTATGTGTTCACTAACAAACAAACAAACCCGTGCGCAAATCATTGCCATTTGACGGATGCTGACGGGATGCGCAGGATGTCAACGCGCAAAGGGAGAGCAGTAAAACGTATCTAAAAACAAACAAACAAACAAAAATAAAATAAATCTAAAGGAACAGGCAAAATGAAGCAGGTCCATAATAATCACCCAGAACTGAAACTAATAAATCGATTTATCCCGGGCAGGGCCGGGCAACTCAGCTAGTAATTATAAAGGAAGTAAGGCCTCCAGTGTTTTCATGAACGGCTTTTTAACCGCCGAGCCTTAAATTCAACAAAATACCACATTACGCATAGGAAGCCGTAAAGATGTACGTGGACATAATTATTTTAAAAAGATCTTGAAGTTTGCTGTGTTTTTAGTACTTTCGTTGACTTTGAGCCACAACTGAGTTCAACTTCAACAGAAGAAAGTGTACCGACATTTTGAACCGGAAAAAAAGACGCATTTCCTTCGAGTAGAATTAAAAAGTGTCATGATTCGGATGTTGTTAAAACTCACGCAGAGAGTGAGTTGTTGTTGTTTACCAGGGCCATGAGAAATTGGCTGGTGGCCTTGAACGGCCCTCGCGAATTATAGTTGGTGAGTAAATAAATGTAAAGTTAAACTGTTAGAGTCACGCTTGTCGGTTTTAATGTTCGTGATTAATAAGTAATGGAGTAGGGGTGAAACAAGGTGGGGATAGTTGACATTGTTAAGTATGACTAGACAAGTTTTTGCACGTTAACTGGCTGGTAGAATAGTGCAGACGTATTACTACAATTAAAATGGTGGGAGGTTTCGACCAATGAGATAGCTGAACTAATTGGGCCAGCGGACTAGCACTGCTGGGTAGCCAGATAGTATAAAACATCGTGTAACGTTCAGATTTATTGAATACAGACGAGCAGAAGCATCGTGTCGTGATGTATATCCGGTTGGCCAGTACCTGAACTGTGATTTGAAGACAAGAAGTCCTTGCTAACGGACTGACTGAGCTCTAGAAAGAAGGGTCTGAGTGGGCTGACCTTTGAAAGCCCACGCTGCGCTATTTTGATGTTCGCGCCTACCAGTAGGCGTGACCAATGGTAATATATCTTATTTGTTCAAGCATAATAGAAGATCAGAGATAGAGAGAGAACCACAGCCTCATAGGAAGTCTAAGGAAACCCCAGCTGGCACTCGACGACGAGTGGCCTGTGTTATAGAATTATTTCCATAGTATGATTGAAGTAATATGGCACATTGTTGATGAATTGAATAATGATTGTGCATATATATAAATAGTTTTTTGCAACTGCGTAATTACCTACAAGCCGAAGTGTGCTTCAGTAGGCTTGGAACGTACTGGGCTCTCCTAACATTCAAGCCCATATGATTTAGGGAGAGTTTGCCTGGCGACTGGCCAGTGGCGACTCAACTGACACTTTAAATTGATATAATCTAGTTTCGTATAATATACCTATTTGCTATTGATTGCAGTACATCCAATAAGGATCCATAATTACATGAATATCATAGATTAAGTTAGTAATTAGAATTTATTGCTTTGAATATACCTCCATTGTCTTTTGTTTTGTTTATTAATATTTATGTAAAACATGGCCTGACCGGCCTGACATATATAGATACTCTAGTTGTTTGATACTTTTCTTGTGTGGTTGTGTCCGAGTGTGAGTTAGCTGCCTCTCGTGCAGTCGAATGCTCCCCAAGACCCTAACTCTGCTCCTGACATCTGGAGGGGACATCCTCACCCTAAACTGACATCTGGAGAGGACCCCACTGACATCTAGAGGACACCACTAGCATCTAAACTGACATCTGAAGAGGACCCCGTCAACATCTGCAGAGATACCACTCTAGACTCCACTGTTATTTATGTCATTTTTTGTAGTTTATAGTTTTGTATACTGCTAATTTTTTTTTGTTTCTCCCCCACATGTCTGGCATGTCCTCTCGTCATTGATCCTGGGACCACTACGAGGGTCTGACAGCTAGTAACAGGAAAAGACAAGACCAGCGCTGTGGACCAAGGGAAAGAGCCAGTCCATTTCACCCAGTTAAGTGAACAATCTGTATTAGTCTTCGTTTGAGGGGTTCGTCGTTCCAGCTCCCCTACTTTTGACAGGCATTATTTTTTCTTTTGTGTTTAGATTAGATACGCGGGAGGTTGGAAGGGATCGAGACTCAGCTTACCTTTCTTGCCAGACTAGTCGATCTAGATGGTGGTTTAAACCGGGTGTGAGGTATGCTTTGCCTTGAATAGTTCTGTAGGGACCTGTTATTCGTATAGATTGTTAGCGTTCTATCTTCCTCGTACTTTTAGGAAGACGTCTCTCCTGTGCTTTTCTTACCTATCTGTAGATAGTTTCAGGTTAGTCGGGTCTGTTGTCGTTTGTTCTTTCTGTTAGTCTAGTCACTCTGTGTAATTCTTGTCCATTATAGTGTTACAGTATTATATTTTATACTCATACTTGCTATATTATTGCCTGGGATAAATCACGTGTCTATGGCACGTTGAGAGATAATCTGGATATTACAGTTGTTAGGCTTGTATAGCCAAGGAAGTTAATATCGTGAATATTGATTTATTCCGGTTTATAGCAGAGGGAACGCTGTTTGGAGTGTACGGAAGATACACTGGGAATATTACATTGGTATCGTTAGTTAACGACCAATCACGGAAGCAGTAGACTGACTGCTTGAGGATTAGGAGATATACGTGAAGGAGATAATTGATCACTAGGATAGCTCAACCACTACTTGGTTGACTAAGACATACTGTTTGTTGTTAATTTCGTTATTTCGTTCATACTGCAGGAACGAACACCCGCAGAGTGCAATTGATACATTGCTTCCAGGGAGAATAAAGTTAGAGAGTTTTGATAAGTTGTCCTCGATTAGGACATTATATCGCATTATCGACCGGTATCATGGCCGAACTACAGAGATATTTGGAACTCGCTCAATCATTTGGCATACCGGAAGCTCAGCGTGATTCTTGGGTTGACCAGAAGCTAAAAGAAGAACGTGAAGAAAAGGCTGCGGAACGAGAAGAAAAGGCCGCGGAGAGATTACGCCAAGAAAAAGCCGCGGAACGTGACGAGAGAGCCGCGGAACGCGCGGAGAAACAGGCTCAAAGAGAGTATGAGCTCGCTTTGAAACAGTTGGAAGCGAAGCAAGCCCAGCCTACCGGGGCTCCGGAATTTGCTTCCAATAATAAAACGAAGCCTAAATTGCCAACCTTTAATGATAAGGTTGATCGTATTGATTCCTACCTCCACCGCTTCGAACTCCATGCCGTTTGCGCGGGATGGCAGCGTGGTGAGTACACGTCATGCCTCGCCAATCTTTTGACAGGGAGAGCGTTGGAAGTTTTCCATAGCCTCACTATTGATGACGCTAGGGACTATGACATTCTAAAGACCGCGCTATTAAAGCGTTTCCAACATACGGAAGATGGATTTCATAAGCGTTTCCGCGATTGCAAGCCGGAAGCTTCTGAGAATTTCTCCACTTACGTGGACCGCCTCCGCCACCTGCTCAGCCGTTGGACTGAGTTGGCCGGTGTGGAAGAGGGAAACTACAAGAAACTATATGATTTAATAATTAAAGACCAAATATATATGTCCTGCCACACGGACCTGGTGGCGCATTTTAAGGAGCAAGCCCCCAAAACTACCGTCGAGATAACATCGATAGCGGAACGGTACGCTGCGGCTCACCCTAATCGATCGTTAGCTAAAGCTAAATTGAGCGAACCATGTTACGCCGGCGTTGCTACTAGGACACCGGTACCGTCGAGACATTCACGACAGCCCTTTCGACAGTCGCCGCAGGTTCGTCCACGGTTCGAGCCGCCGTTTAACAGGAGACAACCGAATCCCCGTAAATTTTCTCGGGACTGGGAACCCCGATACACACGTCCTTTCCCTACCGGAGGACCGCGTAACTACTATCAAGCGCACCCATCTCCTTATCGAGGTACACCTCGAAGGGATGATATTCAAATCCACTGTTATAGATGTGGCGGCGATGGCCACATTCGGAGACAATGCAGAGTTAGACTAGATGCGGCAAATGCATGCTCTGTAGCATTCACCGAAAACCGCGGTAACAGAACTAGGAATGCCGAAACCGTAAATAAAGTTATTCCAGTTATGTCCGCCCTCCACGAGCGAGGCGCGCTGACATTGTATGAGGGACGAGTAAACGCCATACGAGCATCCGTATTGCGAGATTCAGGCTGTACGACCGTCGGTGTACGTGAATCGCTGGTCCGTCCTGCACAACTCCTGGATCGCGATGCGACATGCATTACTTTTGGTGGTTCAGTTGAACATTTTCGCTTAGCGTAAATATATGTTGACACACCGTTTATAACTGGTGTTGTCACGGCCTGTGTGCTACCGAATCCGGTTGCCGACCTAATCATTGGCAATATTCCCCATTTAAAGGACGTCTCCGATAGCGAACTCGAGATTTGGGACGATGAGAACGACATTGCGTGTGTCACGACAAGACAACAATCGCGTCGCCAGAGTGACGACACATTACGATCGCCTGTCGTCGACTTGGATGTGACCCCCGAGGTTTTTCATAACGAACAGCGCACAGATCCATCACTAAAGCCCCTCTTTGCTAAGATTCATCCGGACAGCCCGGATACAACCAGGTTCTGCCTGAAAGACGACCTCCTATATCGCGTTTTTCGGGGAAAGCGCGAAACTATTTTGCAATTGGTCATATAAAGAAAGGCATCTGGACCAGATAACATTGGAAGCAAAGTAGTGAGAACATGTGCTGAACAACTAGCAAAAATTTTTACTTTCATCTTCAACAAATCCTTTCAAAACCATTACATACCAAACATTTGGAGATTGTCAAAAATCTTACCTGTCCCCAAAAAACCAAAAATATCTGAAATGAACGACCTTCGCCCAGTTGCATTAACTTCCATTATCTTTAAATGCTTTGAAAAACTTATTTTAACTGAACTAACGAAGGAGGTCAAACAAAATCTCGATCCTTTGCAATTTGCATACAAAGAAAACAGGAACACAGAAGACGCCTCATTGTTTTTATTGCATAACATCTACAGTCATTTAGACACTGGTAAAACCTGTGTTCGTGTGCTCCTAGTCGATTTTTCGTCTGCGTTTAACACCATACAACCGCACTTAATGTTTCAAAAGCTTACCAACCTACACGTGAGTTCTTTTTTAAAGAGCTGGATCTTCGAATTTCTAACACAGAGAAGCCAGTTTGTGGATATAAACAACACATTTTCCAAATTACTCACAACAAACACAGGAGCGCCACAAGGCTGCGTGCTGTCACCTGCCTTGTATACATTGTAAACAAATGATTTCACTGTGACACACAACAACGTTTACCTCCTTAAATTTGCCGACGACTCTGCTATTTTAGGCCTTTTACCTAACTCTGGCCACGAATATTCTAACATTGTACAATCCTTTCATTGTTGGTGTAATAACAACTATCTTCTACTGAATGTTAAGAAAACAAAAGAGCTTGTTTTTGACTTTAGGAAAAATAACAACGATCCTGTTTGCCCTCTTACTATCAACAATGAAGAGGTTGAAATTGTCACAGAGGCCAAATATCTTGGCATTACTATTGATTCATTGCTTAACTGGCATGCGCATGTCACATATGTATACAAGAAAGCCAACCAGCGCATGTATTTCCTCAGAAAGCTCCGCTTTTTAAAAGTTAGCAAAAGCATTCTGAAAATATTTTACACCATGGCTATTCAGAGCGTTTTGATGTATGGAGTTGTCTGTTGGGGAGGAAACATCTTACAAAAAGATAAAAATAAGATCAATAATTTAATTAAAAAAGCATCCAAAATTTGTGTCTGTGATCTGCCATATTTTGATGAGCTGTACACTGGTGCTTGTATTAAAAAAGCTAATATTATTATAAATGACCCCCAACATCCCCTGAACAAGGAATATATAAGATCTGTAAGAAGTTTAAGGCTGTTGTCAAAGAAAACTAAAACTGAGCGCTACTTTAAATCGTTTATTCCATCATCAACTAGGATGTTACAATAATGTCGTCATCTTGATCGTAATCTGTGCACAGTTGAATTATGTCCTGCGTGTCAGGTCAATGTGTTTTAGTTAGGGAAGCATATTGTGTGCACTGTTAATTTTGTTAATTTAGTTAATTTATCAGTGTGTGTGTATATATGTGTGTGTGCGCGCTATGTATCATACTTTCTGCTTCTGTAACTGTATTGTTACGTATTCAATGATCAAAACAAATTTCCTTGTAAAAGGACGAATAAAATTTATCTTATCTTATCTTATCTTATTTCGCCGAGACATCACCCGCCTCGCTCACGACACGCCATTGTCGGGCCACCAGGGCAAAGCGAGAACAAAATCGAGAGTCCTGTCTCAGTTTTTTTGGCCCGGGGTTTACGGTGACATAAATAGCTATGTGTCGCGTTGCGATACATGCCAGAAAAGAACCCCCAAAGGAAAAACTTCGCGGGCACCTATACAAGAGATGCCGCCGGTTTCCACTCCATTTCAGCGAGTTGCCGTCGACATCGTCGGGCCATTACCGAAGTCGGATAGAGGCCATCGGTTTATTCTATCAGTAATCGATTATGCCACCCGTTGGCCTGAGGCAATCCCGTTAAAAGAAATATCGGCCGATCACGTCGCCGAGGCATTGGTTACCATATTCACACGCGTCGGATTCCCGTCCGAATTATTATCCGATAGAGGTCCGCAATTCACCTCCGACCTTTTCAGGAAAGTACTGGAACTCACGGCCATTAGGCAGAAACTTACGTCACCATACCATCCACAGTCCAATGGCTGTTGCGAGCGCTGGAATGCCACCATGAAAGCTATGCTGGCACGCGTTTCAGCCGATAGACCTGGTGACTGGGACCGTCGACTTCTGGCCATCTTGTTCGCATATAGGGAACTCCCAAATGCGACAACGGGTTTTTCCCCGTTTGAACTTTTATACGGTCGTAAACCACGTGGCCCGATGGCCATTTTACGCGATTTATACGCCGGTTCTGATACCGACGTTCCTGATACGCGATCCGCGTATCAGTACATCGTCGATCTCCGACATAGAATAGTTAATGCATGCGACCTGGCTCGACAATTTGCATGCGTACGGACCAGGTCATTTATAGGATATCGCGATCGGGGTAGTCGGTTAAGAACCCTGTCAGTCGGAGATCGGGCATTGGTGCTGTTACCAGAAACGAACAACAAGCTACTCCTCACTTGGAAGGGCCCCTTTCTAGTTAAGAAGCGACTCTCGAGAGTTAATTATCTCATTACCATCCGTGGTAACGATAAGGTTTACCACATAAACATGTTGAAAAAGTATTTTACCGATGATCAAGGTCATCACGATCATTCTTGCCATGTTGTGGCCCAAGCAAACGCAGCGATGGTCACTATCGATGACAACGACCGGGAGCCATTACCTATGACTAGATCGCTCCTGTCCTTGCAAGCCACAGAGGACGCGACTTCCGTTAATATCAATCCACAGCTGGATCAAAGTAAGACACAGGACATAATGGATCTTGTTCAGGAGTTTGCGCCACTATTCACTGATTTGCCGGGTAAAACATCCTTAGTTCAACACGTCATCCGGTTGCACTCGGGCGTACCCGTGTTTGTTAAACCCTACCCGCGCCCGCTGCACGCGCACGACACCATACAGTCCGAGGTGGAAAAGATGCTCAGCTTAGGAGTCATTGAGCGGTCGACGAGCCCTTACTGCTCGCCGATTGTACTAGTAAAGAAAACAGACGGTTCCGTTAGGTTTTGTATCGATTACAGGAAGCTTAACGCTCTAACCATTTACGATGCTGAACCTATCCCGAATCAGGAAGAGCTATTTGCGCGATTGGCTGAGTCGTCCGTATTTTCGAAAATAGATTTGGCTAAAGGCTACTGGCAAATCCCAATGGAAGAGGCCAGTAAACAGTACACAGCGTTTCAGACCCCTATGGGTCTCATGCAATGGAGGTTCATGCCATTCGGTCTCGTAACAGCACCAGCGACATTTGCGAGGATGATGAACATCCTATTGCAGCCGACACCATACGTCCTAAGCTACTTTGACGACATTTGCGCTTTCCATACGGATTGGAGCACTTCGTCAAGTGCTTAGTAAACTTCGAGATGCCGGGCTTACAGCTAAGCCTAGCAAAGTCTTCCTGGGTTATACGCAGATTAACTGTCTAGGACATACTATCGCCAAAGGCGTCCAAACACCGGACGACAATAAAATAAGTAAAATTTTAAAACTCCAGGCTCCTCATACTAAAAAGCAGGTTCGTAGCCCGTTAGGCTTTTTAAGCTATTATCGGAAATTCGTTCCTAATTTTCGGCCCTTACGGCCCCGTTATCCGATCTTACTAGAAAAGACCGACCCAATAAAATTATCTGGACTACGCAGTGCGCCACCGCGCTCGCGACAGTGCAGCAACTGTTCTCCAGTTCGCCGCTGCTTATCCTACCAAATATTAGGCACACCTTCACCGTCCGCACTGACGCGTCGGACCAGGGAATTGGAGCTGTTTTGCTTCAAGAGAGAGATGGCTTATTGCGCCCGTGTATGTACGCTAGCCGGAAATTACTTCCGAGAGAACAGAGATACGCTATCATAGAGCGGGAGTACCTGGCGATTGTATACGCCGTAGACGCGTTTTCCCGCTACCTACTTATGACGGAATTCGTCATCGAGACAGACCATAAACCGTTGTTATTTTTAAAATCGAACCGAGCCAAGAACGCTCGTTTGACCAGATGGAGTCTGGCCCTTCAGGAATATCGCTTCATTATAAAGGCCATTCCTGGTGGAGACAATGTCCATGCCGACCTATTATCACGGTTACCTTAATCTTGTTGTATTTTAGTCTGTCATATGTATTGGGGTTGGATAGGATTAGCACCTCATTCTGAGACCGAGGGATGGTATCACATATTGTTCACCCATTGTGAACACTTTTCACCTACCCCTGTGCTTTCCTTTGATCCAACAGCTATTTTACTGACGTCGACCCGTATTTTGGCCACACCAGACGTTGTTGCCCAGGGTCGAGGACGAGAAGTCATGGCAGACCAGGAGTCCAGATCCACTAATGCCATCGATGCTACTATAGTTATCTTTTCTTGAGTATTATTCATTGTATGTATGCATTCCTGATGACATTCGCACAGGATCAATGTTGTACTTTAAAATTTTCGAGTTATGATTGTTAATGTCTACGTATTTAGAGGTAAGATTTAATCCTCAGAGAGATATATACTTTTGGACGGAACCTTAAGATTTTCATGAATTTTTGTCCATCAAGGATACCCGTCCTGTAGGTTTTTTTCAACTTTTGTAGTAGTCTTAGTTATTACCTAGTTAAGTTCACCTTTCGAGCAATTTCTCGACTCATGCCTTCCCCTTACGATAATCAGTTATATCGTTAAAATTGCAAATTTTAACTGGGGTGGGGGATGTGCCATGATTCGGATGTTGTTAAAACTCACGCAGAGAGTGAGTTGTTGTTGTTTACCAGGGCCATGAGAAATTGGCTGGTGGCCTTGAACGGCCCTCGCGAATTATAGTTGGTGAGTAAATAAATGTAAAGTTAAACTGTTAGAGTCACGCTTGTCGGTTTTAATGTTCGTGATTAATAAGTAATGGAGTAGGGGTGAAACAAGGTGGGGATAGTTGACATTGTTAAGTATGACTAGACAAGTTTTTGCACGTTAACTGGCTGGTAGAATAGTGCAGACGTATTACTACAATTAAAATGGTGGGAGGTTTCGACCAATGAGATAGCTGAACTAATTGGGCCAGCGGACTAGCACTGCTGGGTAGCCAGATAGTATAAAACATCGTGTAACGTTCAGATTTATTGAATACAGACGAGCAGAAGCATCGTGTCGTGATGTATATCCGGTTGGCCAGTACCTGAACTGTGATTTGAAGACTAGAAGTCCTTGCTAACGGACTGACTGAGCTCTAGAAAGAAGGGTCTGAGTGGGCTGACCTTTGAAAGCCCACGCTGCGCTATTTTGATGTTCGCGCCTACCAGTAGGCGTGACCAATGGTAATATATCTTATTTGTTCAAGCATAATAGAAGATCAGAGATAGAGAGAGAACCACAGCCTCATAGGAAGTCTAAGGAAACCCCAGCTGGCACTCGACGACGAGTGGCCTGTGTTATAGAATTATTTCCATAGTATGATTGAAGTAATATGGCACATTGTTGATGAATTGAATAATGATTGTGCATATATATAAATAGTTTTTTGCAACTGCGTAATTACCTACAAGCCGAAGTGTGCTTCAGTAGGCTTGGAACGTACTGGGCTCTCCTAACATTCAAGCCCATATGATTTAGGGAGAGTTTGCCTGGCGACTGGCCAGTGGCGACTCAACTGACACTTTAAATTGATATAATCTAGTTTCGTATAATATACCTATTTGCTATTGATTGCAGTACATCCAATAAGGATCCATAATTACATGAGTATCAATAATTAAGTTAGTAATTAGAATTTATTGCTTTGAATATACCTCTATTGTCTTTTGTTTTGTTTATTAATATTTATGTAAAACATAGCCTGACCGGCCTGACATATATAGATACTCTAGTTGTTTGATACTTTTCTTGTGTGGTTGTGTCCGAGTGTGAGTTAGCTGCCTCTCGTGCAGTCGAATGCTCCCCAAGACCCTAACTCTGCTCCTGACAAAAAGAATGACAGGAAATTTCGTTGTGTGCCTCAATTTATATTGTGATACCTTAGTTCTTGTCTATATAATAAAAAGACCCGCGTGATTTTTACAAGCTTTAGCGCCGCTCATACAGCTCTGATTTTACGTGAAATATTTTGAAAGTGCCTTCCTTTCGCCCCGCAGAAAGGTTTTTGGAAGCTCCAAGGGTGAGGAAGTATTTTTGAGTTGGCTTTGTGTCGCTGACGGTTCGCCTCCGATCCCCCCTTTTTTTACGAGCACATGACGCATGAGGTCAACACTTCCTGCCGGATAATTTAAACTTTCCGAATCTGGGTCTATGCCCGGATTTTTTTTCTTTCGGAAGGGACTTCGGTCGGGACAATTATCAGGTGAAACCAAAACAGCTGAATACATCAATAGCTGAACCGTGAACACAACTCACCATTTTCACTATTCGTCTTTACTGAGAAAAGTTCATTACCATAGCATTTCTTTCTTTTTCGTACACGACAAAGCAACAACAACTACAAAAAATTATTAGTAAGTTATTAGGATAGCCAATCCTAGGGGCGTCTTTCAGCTGCGCAGGCAGTGGCGATTTGATTCACGCAACTATAAAAACGTAAAAAAAAAAAGAGAGAGAGAAAAAAAAAAGAAAAGAAAAAGGTATCATTGTTAAACTACTTGGTTTCGGGAGAAGATTGGTGGCTGTGTAATGGTTTTTAAAAATGTTAGTTGTGAAATCAAGACAGTTGTTTTGGAAAACATGCATCATTTTGAATCCTATAGGGGATGGCATATTGGACAGGAAATGTGTAAACGCTCGTCTAGACGACGGTTTACATAGCGTGTGTAAACAGTCGTCCAACATGAAATGATGACGTCAAAGGTAGGTTCAGACTTCTTCCGGGGAAAGAAAATGGCGGACAGCACAAAAGATTCGTCGCTTTCGATTGAGAGAGAAATCTAGATTTTTGAAGATTTTCTTAGTATTCTACAGGCTAGAAAGCATGTGTTATGAGAGAAATGGGTGGACGCTGCAGTAGGAAAGTCAGTGGAAGCAGCAAGCCGGTCTCTGAAAGATTTAAAGAACCACTACAAGAACGAAGAAGGGATTCGCTTTTTTACCAATACTTCAGGGCCGATATGCATGAAGCTGACTAAACGCGTTTATCTCCTATCCGCGTATAAAATTCCGTATAAGGTGAGGGATTCCCGAAAAAGTCGTATGCACGAAGCAGCGGTTAGCATGACTTCATTTCCAAAACCCGTATAACTTTATTGGACGTTCTCACTGCGTTTAAGTCGGCTATACGCGTTTAGTTAGTGGCTGAAGATGGCGACTTTACATATTCTTAGACTGAGACAGAGAAGACTTTAAAGACGAGACAGAGTGTTTAGGGACAAAACGCACCCTTTCGAAGTGTTTGATGATATTGAACTTTATAGAAAATTTAGATTTAGGCGACTGGATATTTTGGATATATTGCAAATGAAATCACGGATGTGATAACTATTGCAAATCGTAAGAACTCTCCAACTCCACTACTTCAAGTGTTGGTAACTTTACGATATTTTGCTTCTTCAAGTTTTCAAGGCGTGTGTGGTGAACTTATTGGGGTAGATCAAGCTACAGTAAGTAGGGCTGTTACGCGGGTTATCAATGCTTTGTTCCTAACTGCCCATCGCCATATACGCTGGCCAAATCAGGAGGAAGCAGATGAGACAAAGAAGAAAATATTCACCCAGTACGGTTTTTCCCAATGTAGTGGGCTGTGTGGACGGATCACAGATTCTCATCCAAGCTCCTTATGAATAGGAACACGAATTTGTAAACAGAAAAGGCTATCATTCAATGAATGTACAGGTACGTTTTTAGTTTCAGTTTAGGCCTAAATTGTATGTGTGTCTGTGTCTGGTTTGTGTGTGTCTGCGTGTGTGTGTGAGAGAGAGAGAGAGGGAGAGGGAGGGAGAGAGAGAGAGAGAGAGAGAGAGAGAGGGGGGGGGTGAATAAAGAGAGAGGGGGGAGAGAGGTGTCTAAATCTATTCTATTTAATTTTTTTTCAGCTTATCTGCGATGCCGACCTTGTGTTCATTCACTGCATCTCTAAATGGCCCGGGAGTGTACATGATGCACGAATATTACGTGAAAGTCCTCTCTTTGAAGCATTTGAAAGTGCTCAGAAGCCACTTGATGGAATAATTCTTGGCGACAGTGCTTACATGTTACGTGAGTGGCTGTTCACACCGCTTGCAAATCCAACAACAGCTAATGAGAGGGCGTATAATGCTAGGCACAGTTCGGCAAGATCAATAATTGAAAGATCAATTGGTGTTCTGAAAAGACGGTGGCATTGTTTGCGACGTCTTCGAGTACAGCCCACAAAGGCATACAAGATAATTATGGTTTGTGTTGCTCTACATAATCGTTGTCGACGCTTAAATGTCCATTCTGCGGACTCCGACAGTGATGAAAGCGATGATGAAATGACTTTCGACATTGCCTCACAGCCCAACGATAATACCTATGATCAGGAAGAATCGGCTGCTGTCAGTGCCAGACTGACTGAACGGGTCCGAAATGCTGCAGGAGCTGCTGCCAGACGTAGACTGATTGCAAACTATTTTTGAATCACTGAGAGATTGAGCACATACATATTACCTAGCATAACCTTGGGTTTTCTTCCATTGTGGTGGAGTAAAGTATTTGAACTCTAAAAATATGTTATATTTTCCTCCGAGCTTTTGTGTTAGACTAATAAGATTTTCAGAGCATATTTATCATTGATGGAAGGGGTGGTCATTATCTTTCTAACATATGTGTATGTGTCAAAAAAGGGGGAGATGATAAATTTGGTCCTGAAACAATTGGACATAATAATAATAATAATAATAATAATAATAATAATAATGATAATAATAATAATAATAATAATCAACACCCAATACTCAAGATTAATAAAAAAAAACAACAATATTGTTATCAACTTTATTTCAAATTGTTAGAAACATATTTTCAAAAGATGACATGAAATTCATACAAACTAGGGTGTGCGATGTTCAAAGATGTCAAGGGTGACATTAGCTGGAGCCCAATCCTCGCCCATTTCCCTCTCTCCCTTTCTCAATTTCAAATACAAGACTGCTTGTTTAAGCTGGGCATTTGTTCTTTTGATCCCTGTAAGAAGTTTTTGTTCCTTTATCATTTCCACCTCTAGGAGTAATTTTTCTTTCTCCACTGTCAATTTGTCCATCTCTAATTGAACTTTGGCTTGATTTATTTTTGCCAACTGCAGTTTCTGAACTGCCAGTTCATCGATATTGTCTCTTTTAGATTTACTCGTAGATCCATCTTGCCTATAGCTTAAACAACGCACTGTAGAGCACTGACAAAAATATTGGAGTCAAACACGTTTTCCCGATATCTAAATATAGAACATTGGATTATGCGCTGTTAGTTAAACGGACCCGTTTAGTGCTTCGTGCATACCAAGAGCGGATAAAAGATAAACGCGCATAGTGTGCGTATAGCTAACCGCAGTTAGGGACTAAACGCGTATAGACTTATACGTTTTTCCATGCATATCGCCCCAGGTGTGTGCATAGCGGTGTGCACACTTACTGACTTAGTTATCAAGTTTTACTTAAACTTGAATAATTGCTTGAACTTGAATAAATTTGTACCTTTTGATCTGCTAAGGCCCATGAAACAAATTGGGTGTGTTCTGTCTCCAGTGTTCGAGTTTGAGCGGTTAAATGTTTTGTATGGCTGTGACCAGTGTGAGTGTGACATGATAATCGAAAGCTGATTTTGTGAAAATAAATTCCAATTGAAAAAAGAAAAAGAGTATGGAAGACCTAACATTTTACATGTACTTGGTTATGTCACATAAACAAAAACAAAAAGTGAAAATTCAACTCTAAATGACTACGATACATGACTGCACCTATGCTGTTATCCCTATCCAGTTTTTAGCACATTACAAGAGCAAAATATGAAAAATGGCACTGGCACTAATGGCAGTGACACGACAACTTAGTTAGCATTGGAATTTGGACTAATTTCTGTCACACTCTGGGCAAAACTTGATCCATGAAATAATTAAATTTTCACTCCACAATAAAGTTGAATGGCAAGTAGACTCCTTGAAATCATAAATAGTATGGCAATAAAAATAAAAGGATGGGGTTGGGGGTATATTATAAAAAGACTGTTAATTCACTTAGGAGACTCTGGTCTCAGCTCTTTCAATGATAATTATCTCTAAATATTTACAAAATCGAAGTGTCTACGTACAAGGCTCCCCTTAATTTATGGGGAAGAGTACCTTACTCGAGCGCCACTTCTTAGATTGATAAGTAACGACGTGAGGGTCTAGTCAGTTTGTATCATCGAGGCCGTAGGCCGATGTTCGTCTGGGCAGTAGTCAGGTTGACATATATATCAGGGAAAGCCCCCGGGGTAGCTATGTATCATCTCTTTTAGTTAGTTTCTGGTCTTTGGCGCTCGAGTACGGAACTCCTTCCAATTTATGGGTACTCTTCAACGAGAACGGGATTTGGATGAGGGATAGGGTTAGAAATAGGGTTTGGGTTAGTTCTAAGTTGGGACCGTTCTCGTTGAAGAGTACCAATTTATATACCCGGTAGCCTTGTACGTAGAAATAACTTTCCCTAAGTCTAGATACAAGGCGGCCTTGTACGTAGAATGAGTCTAGCTACAAGGCGGCCTTGTACGTAGACACTCCCTTACAAAATAGGTAGTAATATTCATTTTATATTCATGTATTTCTCGTGTAAATCTGCATCTATAGTTTATGTAGGTGGTAGGCCTAGTAGGCCTAGATCTAGCTAGTTATTCATATTCATTAGGATTTACGCTTTTTGCGACTAATTTAAAAAAAATGTTCAAGCTTTTAAAAACTGTATTAGATCAGTTCTAGCCCAGCCGCGCTGATATGAATATTATGTTTCGACTGGTTTTCACACGCTACGCAAGGCTGAATAAAGCAAAGTACAAGACTAGATTATAATAACAGCGCGAGGTTAGACGAGCGGCTACACACGCTGTGTAGTCGCTTAGACGAGCGGTTACATACGCTGTGTATACAGTCGTCCAGACGAGCGGTCACACACTTGCGGAAAGGAAAACCGTGGCAGGCATCTCGCCAGGCTGCCACGCTCTGCCAGCAGACAGTTTTCAAGGCTCCGATTCCAGTAAATACAGTCCAATCCACTTATCTCGACATGGCTATTGTCGACATTCTGGGTAACTCGGCACAATTTTTATGTCCCGACCCTATTCATTCTTTGATGCTACTAAATATTTCCCCGTAAGTCAACGTGTTATTCCATTATTTCCTCTTATATCAGCAGATTTCTCCACGACCAGAGCTCACCAAGTGCACTAGATTTACTACTGTGCGGCCGAAAATGCGCACGCAATTCTCCTTCTGTACGACCTCTGTAATTTCTTTTTGCAGTGCCGGCGGGGAGGGGTGGGTGGACAAAGGGGATGACCCCTGGCTTCGATAACCCGAGTGTGGAGTGTGATGATACATAAGCGCACGGCAGTAAAAGTACACATAGTATTAAAGACTGCATGACCTAACCTTTTTCCTCTTATTTTTTTTCAAGAAAACATTCGTGCGCCGTTGATACTAGGCCTTGACTTAGATCTCTCAGTTCACTGCCGTACAGGCCCATTTACACGCGCAGATGAATCGGAACAGATGTATCGCTCACAAGATCTGTCAACTTTTTCCGCCCTATGTATCGTGCTTACACGTAAGGATCTGTCGTTAAATGTAGGATCTAGGAAGCGACGTCACGACATCCTTATAACTAGATTTGATTTCACCCTTGAATCAGAAAGCCACAATGTCTCATTTCATGTCTACGTAGATGATTTGCTTGCTCTGTGTGTGCTAGTAAATAACAAAAGACAAAGAAAAAGAAAGAAGCTGATTTGGACGAAAGGCTGGCTTTTAAAAAGAAACGTTTTCACTCACACAAACCTTCTAGTAGAAATAAAAGCTTTTCCTCAAGATTTCAACAATTTCTTTAGGGTGGATGAAGAGACATATTTTCAACTGCTAAGCGCCGTGAGTCCTTTGACTGAAAAACAATCTTTATTGGCATTAAACTCTTTGCAAAATGCAACAAGTTCTTCATACGCTTCTTCCTTTAAAAACTTGTTGCTCTAGTCCTTGGACTTAATTTTCCAAAGACATTCTTTTAATCTATATACTTAAATAAATAGTAGCAGTGTTTCATTGACCAAGTAACCACGATGACGGTGTTACAAGTTTGACGCCTTGAAGAAGACTGGCAAATGCAAATTTTTCCTGACGGAGATATCTCCGTCCCATCCCATTCAAGATAAAAGTAACAAAAAAGAAAACATTGGAGCTTACATTGCACAAGAATGAACAGGGGCAAATTGTATTTTTCATAAAAACTTAAAACCTTAAATAATGCATCAAATCGAGTTCCCCGAGAACCGTTTTGCTAAAATGCAACTAGTTTTGGGGTGTGATATTTCTAACACTAAAATTTTATCTCCCGGGTGTCAAATTTCAAAGGAATTCTCATTTCCTGCCCGCCACTCCCAAAATCGTACGAAAAATATCAGGCAGCGCCTGATGTTCTCCGATTCGTCTGTGGATCCATTAAATTGTACCAGATTTTGCATTTACACGTAACGAATCCTCGCAAGACGATGAATCGTTTCATTGGCGAGCTTCACAACATCTACAGCTGTAGCAAGTTCAGACTGAAATTGTCTCTAAAGAAGTGATGATAACGGGAAAGACACTGCTAATCGTAATAGCCCTCTCTTTGAGTTTCGAGAGGGAAGCATATCACCAAACGCGGAAAATGAACGGTTGTCTAATTCTGCACTTGCACTTGGACTGAGGGACTCAAGAAACTGTTTAGCTGCCGTCGCCCTGTCTGTTTTAGACTGTGTTCTTGAAGCTCGGTTCCTTCTCATTTTTAATCAAAGACAGCTGAAGAATGTGCTTTCCTCTACACCATGACAACCTGTGTGAAATGGGGGGAGGGGTGTTATTTGAGTACATAATATGGAAAGGACAGAAGGTACACAATATAAAGGACTCCAGACAGTAGAAGATATAGACAGTAGTCCTTAGACAAAAGGTGGATACCGACGAAATCCCACTGAACAAAATGGCCGTCTATACCGGACAGAAAAAAAAAACAACAACCAAAAAAACCTTTGGCAAAACTCATAATAATAAAACTCTTTGTAAGAAAGAACACACAACTGTATAAACTTAATAACAGCAAACGTTACGAAATGTAATCTGTGGCGATGAAGAACAAATTAATATTTAACACGTAAACACAACATAGTTGCAAATCTTTAGCCGGGCAAGTCTGAGATGTTCGAAAATCACTTTTCTTCTTTTTGTTTTTATAAATCACACTAGATCTATATCTCCTTGTACATCATACTTCAAAAATCCTGAATAAAAAGTTTTATGGATTTTTTTTCTAAAGCAGGGATTCTATTGACGTAACCCTTATCTTGCAAGTTCCAACCTTGTAATTGCAAGGAAACAGTCATATTTCGCACACCTATCAAGGCGTTCACACTTTTCACTCGTGAGTTGCGCAATAAGCAAACATCCAAATCCATGGTTGGGTGATGGTTGGTGATTTGGATGCAAATTATTCTGTGTCAACATGGGAAGGCTAATTTATGTATCTGATAACTGCAGTAATCAGTTGAATTATTCATAAAAGGATGGAAATATGAAGTTATGTCTTAAAACTAAGGCCTTATAACATCTATAAGAAATTATTTTAAAAAACAACAACTTTAAACATGGTTTCATTTTCAATCAACTGGTGATGCTTATGAAGTTATTACAGCAAAAAATTGAAAAAAATAAAGACATATACCTCATGACAATAATTTAAGTCGTGCCCATAATCAGAGCCGTGACTTAAAAAAAAAGTTCAATAGTACTGTGGTTTTCCATAATTTGCGTGATTTGACTGACCAATTAACAGTAAACATAGTTTACAAAAAGTAAGCATTTTAAAAGGAGAAGGGCGGCGGGAACAAAAAAGGGAAGAGGAAAAAAAGTAAAGTAAAAGGCAAATTTACAGTAAGGAAATAAGACAGAACATTATTTTTAGCTTAGCTTTAACGACAAATAAGATGAAGAAAGACTTAGGCCTACCTGGATTGTTGTCTTGGTTTCCTCCATGATGTTGTTTCATTTCAACCACAGCACAAGTTCAAAGAGGAATAAATAAATCTGAACAAAATTTTAAATGATAAAGTTGTAATTACCCACCAAAATTGTCGATAATCAGTCACCTCAGTGGTACCATTGACGTAGGCCACTTCACAAAAGTAAAAAATGATGTGGTTATGAATGTCCGAGCAATTTCTTATAATTTACATAAGATGACCACTCGTACGCAGTCTACAGTGACCGCAGAGGTTACCATAACTGGTAATTATGGGAATAATTGCCCCGTCTACCTGTCAATCTGATGGCTAACCCCCTCCTCCCTCCCCCCTCCCAAAATGCTTCTTCACACGTCTCACCAAGTTGGGTGTGTCTTCCTTAGCACTATCATAAGAACAACTTTATCACAGTTTTCACCACATAGGCCACACGTTGGTTGTTTTAGCTTTTTATGTTAGGAGGTTCGCTGCTCTTGGCATTTACACTTCGCTTTTCTTGTTTTTATTTTTCTTGTCAATGTTTTTTTGAGTTTTTATGGTAGCGATTTAAAAAAAAGGAAATGCCCGGGCAGCTCTTCTTGATTTCCAACTGCCAAGGTATCTTTAACGTGCGCAACATGCACACTGGCTCTCCGAGTTTTTCGTCCTTATCCGAGAAGACTATGTGCTCAATCCTACCTACCATAGGATCCGGGACAGAAATTTTCCCCGGAAAAACATTCGAACATGCCTGCACCGACCCGGGATCGAATCTGATACCTACGGCACAGGAGGCGAGAACCTTGCCTCTAGACCGCCGTGCACCCCCCCCCCTCTCTCCCCCCCCCCCCCCCCGATCTCAGTTTAATTTATTGGTTAATTTTTGTATAGGCTGCGGCGGTATGTCTGAGGCATCTAAGTGAACATTCGCTGATTCATGACACATAATCCTTAGGTCTAGTCACATTTGTCTGTGCGAATAGCACATCTGAACCCTGGCGTGTGGGATTCGCGAATTAATCAATCATTTTTTTAAAGAGGACTGCATATTCGTGACAATTTTTTTTATTATGCAGCATTGGCGTAAATTAATATTTTTTTTACTTATGGTTTTGACACAATATGTAGGCTATCATTGAATCAAAAACCGGAAGAGAAAAATATTTTTTTTTGAAAATTTTTGTGGAATTGGCAGTTTCGTCACCAAGCCGACGATATAATGGGATGTTATTGAAAATTTAAATACATCTGTTAGAAAGTAGTCTCCGGCTAGCAGGTCCATGTGTGCTAAGCTGGTTACTTTCAGAGCAAATATCTCCTCAACGGCGCACTTTTCTCCTAGCTTTTGTATTATTCTGAAATAACAATATGCCCATTACCTGCGATTTCTCCTTGATCTGTAACAGCAACATAGAATTTATCCGGGAATGCTTTGAATAATAGAGAAAACTTCTCCATTGTCAGGTTCCAACCCTCCTTGTCAATCATCTCATATATTTCTTCAGTCTCTTCAAGCCGCATATATCTCACTGTGCAACCATCAGTTTGCTGTCCATTGCTCGCCATCGTTTAACGTTTCACTGATGCTGTGATTTGTATTGGCAAATAAAATCCATTAAAACATTAAAAACATTAAAAGAGATAATTCACAGAGCATTCCTTGTGATATGAAGAGCCAAATGACATATCTCCAGCGCAATGTAATGTTCCACTACACAAGCCTACAAAAGCTACATTTCGAGCCCGAAATAAGGCAGTGACAGACCAGTCTCACAAGTCAAATATTGATTGAATCGTTTACAGCAGTAGAAATACTACAAAGCAATTTCCCATGCATATGTCCACCGGCAATCAATTTACGGAAATTTTATCACAAACAACAGCTTATCCAGAACCTGTCGAAAGCAACAGCCCGTGACAGCTACAGTATCCTTCCAACACGGCAAGTGTGCATGTATTACATATATATAAATATAATATACATGTATATTCTTAAGTCCACCAGGTGAAATTTTACAGGAGAGGGGAAAAAAACTGAATTCCTGGCTAGGTCGGCTTGGCATTAATCGTTTCATTCATTACAAGCTCGTTTAAACGGCCTCGCCTGTCACTTCCTACCCTTCCAACATGGTACTCCCTGAGATACAAGTATTCCCCAGGACGTAGTAGTATGTCCAAAAACCCACTATGCCAAGACGGTGCAATCGATCGTTAAATACAAAGGCGAAGAGTTCCGCCGCGTGCGTTGTAACCTAAACCCTCTTTGGGCTCGGTATAGGGTTGTATGACATTTGTAGCACTACTGCAGATCAAAGAAAGCCGCCATGTGATATTTGGAGCACTAAGTTAGTTCAAAGAAAGCCGGCATGTGACATTTGGAGCACTAGCATTTGGGCTGTGATTTTATCGATTAATCCTTAATCAACCTGTTGTCTATCGATTATTCTACGAATATTTTGCAATAACTTGCGGTGGGTACCACAGGGATAGAACGTTTGTTTATAGGCCTAATACACTCTCCATCGGTCAATTCCAGATGTATAGAGACTAGTTAACGTTGGCAAAGTGTTTGCTGAATCGTTTTGAAATTTACAAAATTATTTTCAAATCATTTGGATATCAGGATATATTAGAATCCAAATATAGATAATAGTAAGCATAATTGAACAAAGAAACATGTTAAATAGTCCATATTTATTTATATGTGAGTCGTCTTTTATTATCACACCTGGACAGTCACTCGGACAGTGCGTCTGACTCTAAGCTTTTTACGTGTAGGCGTATTGATGCCGCTCCTACCTTTTGATTCGTTTCGTCTTCTGTTTTGGAAGAAAGTAGGCCTAAGGGATGACAAGCATCGTGGGAACCAACGAAAACAATAGGACAGTTTTGTGAAGGGAATTGGAAACAGAGATCAGAATCGCCAGAAACGCCACAAACAGTGGCCATGGACAAGGACAACAACAACAACAATTATAATGATAATGATAAAATAATACCTGTAATAATAATAATACCTGCAGTAATAATAATAATAATAATAATAAAAACAACAACAACAACATCATCATCATCGTCATCATTTATAGACCAGTCTGTTTTCACCTAATTCATGATGATGATGAAGATGGTGATAAAAAAAAAAATTTGTTGAGCGTAAAAGATAGTAATTTTTTTCAGTAGCTTTGCGACTTGATGTTGATATGAGTCCGTGAAAATGTAATCGAATACCAGCAGCGGTATAGGTGCGCCAAATGTCATACTGAAATTTTATTAATTTTTGGTAGTGCTCCAAATGTCATACTGCAATTTGACCAAGATTTAGGCAGTGCTCCAAATGTCATGTTTTAAAAATTTTGGTGCTCCAAACGCCATGCTACCCGGTATAGTGGGTCTTGAGCAAAGAGGGTTATAGCAGAGACCTTATATAGCGAGACAGGTAACTGTGGCTGGATCCGCGTATCTGGGTCAGGCATCCGTGTTGGCATTAACGGCGGTAACAGAAGACAAGTCTTTATTCTCGGCAAGAAGCTTACATTGTTATACCGTATAATGGTGTAAGCTCCTCGATTCTCGGTAGTTGTAACAATGGCGAGCACTAAGAACACACACTGTAAGTGGTGTTCTGCTATGTACTGTACTAATTCAAAGAACAAACGACCGGATTTATCATTTTTCTCCATTCCATTAGACCCAGTCAAGTAATAAACTTTTACATGGCTTTTATTTTTTTTTTTAAAAAGCATCGAGTCAGCATACATTTATTGTCCAATTTGTTACAAAATTATTGTCAAATGTTGGTCAGGGATGGTAATGCATTGGCATTGACTTAAAGTTAAGGTATCCTTGATTACTTTGAATGTACTTTAAAAAATTAAATATTTTATTCTCGTAAATTATGACGCTTTGGTTGTTTTAAGATTATTGTTAGATTGAAAGATTAATTGTAATTGACAGGGTTTTTTTTTAACGAATGCATGACTGTGATTAACATTCTGGAGTGTCTTTCGGATCTAATATGTAAGTTGGGCTGAAAAGGAAGCATAGTGGATGTCTATGCAATGAAAGAAAAGAAAATATTATCCATTAGATTGAGCGTGACATCTTTGTGGCAAGGCATATTGTCATTCCTTCTCCAGATGCAAGAAATGGGTAGTGAATACACGAAGGGCTGATCTAGAGAAGAAGTCGGCTGAAGCACTGCACAAGAGCAATGTTCTGTGTTCAGAGCACTTTGAGCCATGCTGTTTCAGCGCAACAGCAACAACGAGAAAACGATTGGTGAAAGGCGCCGTCCCAACAATTTTCAAAGTGCCAAATCCGCCCCCCAAACTCACTGGAAATCGACCATTGCCTACACGCATCATTCAACCTTCTCCTCCCCCCGTATCCTCATCACAACAAAATGAACCTGGATCCCCAAATACAGGCGATGCCGACAAAAGGGTAGAAACAATTAAAAACTCTTTGCGAAAAAAGCTTACAGCGCAGAGAACAAAGATCTGGCGCCTTAAGAAAAAGCTTTAGTTTAGAAGTCTCGGGAAGAATCTGCCCCAAGTGAAACAATTACAGAAGATGGCAGGTCTTTGGAAGAAATACTCAAACCGCATTTGTCAAAAGATGCCCTCCGCTTTGTCTTAACCCAGATCAGGGTTTCTAAATTATCCAAAAGGAGCACGCCGCTGGACTTTAGCCGATAAAAGCTTTGCGTTGTCCGTATACCATGCGAGTAGAAAAGCTTACAGCTTACTGCAAAAGGTTTTCCACCTTCCGTCACCCAGAACTCTGTCTTTGTCCATGAAAAATGTTCACATACAACCGGGTCTATGTCAGAATATTCTGAATATGTTCAAAATTAAAGTAAAGGCCATGGCAGAGAAGGAAAGATTATGTGCCATTATGTTTGATGAGATGGCCATCAAGTATGGTATTCGTTACGACCCAACTCATGACAAAGTTGAGGTTTTTGAAGACTACAATAGTCTTTCCTCCTTTTATCACACTCATAAAACTATTTATCATCTTTATCTAAACGTCAGTAAATTGAAAGAAATAGTGCCCATCATCGCCTCTTATTCCACTATTGTCAGCCTCCCAGCTGACTGTGCGACCGCCGTTATCTGTATCTGGGTCACGCTGGGCCTGTCACACTGCACTGCAGTGCAAACGTATGGAGCGGCCCCGGCAGTTACCTGTCTCGCTGTCTGGTAATAGTAACAAGAGCAAGCGCTGTGACGTCACGCCATTATGAAAGCACTGCGAGCCCGCGACTACGGTGGCGGGTCGTCTACCAAGGAGGAGACGCGGTAAACAAAAGCAAAGGAGATGTTTGTATAGTGATCGTAGAGCGCTCTTCAGAGAAATTGGAAACTTGTATACAACCAGTTGTGACACCCTCTGTTATTTATCCTCAAAACTACACTGGGTATAGGAAATTACATACATATGATTGCACAAAAACATATGAATTGTTAGCAGAATATTATTACCCTTAAAGTGCACAGTGACAGATATATAGGGTGTCCACCAAGTCTGGTACATGGGGGATTTCACTATCATTTTGCTACAGCTGTTAGAGACTGGCTGAATGACACTTTTCCTCACTGAATTGGAAGAAGAGGTCATGCGGAGTGGTCCCCTCGTTCACCAGACCTTTCTCCCATAGACTTCTTTTTCTGGGGAATGCTAAAAGAGAAAGCGTACTCGATGAAGATTACAGATTTAAACTACTTGAGAGAACGCATTACCAGTCAGTGTGCTGAAATCGACGGCAATGCAGACCTGTTCCATCGAGTTCACCTGAATTTTGAAAAGCGCATCAAGTTATGCACTGAAAATGATGGAGATCATGTTGAAAATATTATTCATCAACATCCCAAGTGAATAAAATTGTTTTGTTTTAGGAAGTGTGTGTTGTTTACCATGTACCCAGACTTTATGGAGACCCTGTAGATCTAAATTAGACCATTTACATTATTAATGTGCAGTGGAGAACTTCTAAACATGACGGAATGCACCAGCCTTCCTTGAACCCTCTTCTTTGGCTTTTCCCCTGGATGACAATGCTAATTCTTCGTTTTTGTACTTCACCAAGAAATGTAGACGAATGTTTACAAATAGGCTGATGGCATTAAATAGAGTTTCTGAAAGACGCACTCTACTTTTCCTGAAGGTGCAGCAGTAGCGTCTCAAGCATTAGCCTTATGATTGAGCTGCAGATGCCCACAGAGTGCAGTCCTTGCTGAGTATGAAGCCGGAAGATCCACTCCATTTCCTTGCAGATGTTGAAAAGCAACGGGGATGGAGCTTGAAGGTCTCCTTTGGAGCATTCGGCGTAGCCCTTGGCTATTAAAAATGTGTGATGTGTGCTGGCATCGTCCGCACATCCCTGCAGCATGCTCCCATATTTCCCACACAACAACGGGGAAAGCTTGTTTGCAATGTACCCGGCAATGTAAACCAGACCACTGTCTTCTTGCATGGATACTATGCTCTCTATGCTTGCAGGCTGGACAGTCATTAATGGTCTTAGGGACTCTGACACGTCCGTCCTCAATCGGGATCTTACAGCTGTGTTGGAGCTTGATTAGACATGAGATCTTAAAGGAAATGAAAATTCATACAGTTTTGTCATATTGACAACAGTTTGTATGTTCCCTTGTTAATATGTATTATTCACGCAGGCCTACATAACTTCTCGAACCCAAGAAAGCATCAATGCATAGATTTTTATGCCGCTATTCTGGACATTTACATGTATAAGCTTTTTGTAGGCATAGGTTACTTTAATGTCGTGATAAAAAAAGAGTTTCTTTTTGGTGAAAGCACTGTTTTATAGAAGAAGTTTGTTAAGTCTGCAGTGCCACAAATATGACCTGAGCTGCCTAATCTTTCAATGTACAAAAAACATGCGCCAGGTTATGATATATTTTTGCTTCCTTCTGACCCTGAATGTGGAGATAATGCAATGCTTACAAAGTAAAAGCCACAGCACGGCGCATGTTTTTTTTTTTTTTTTTGTGGGCATGCACAATGCTAGTGGTAAATATGAAGTGCATGACCAGAATCACAAAATCAGTTTCGAACATGCTGAAAACAGAAATACCTACAGATCTGGGTTTTTTGGGGAAACGATGAAATGACAAGTCTAGTCTATTATTCCTACTGTTATTACAATTTACCGCAGAACACCATTGACAGTGAGGATTAACAATTTTTTCGCCTCCATTTTCCAAAATGTGGGCAAGGGTTGGTGAAAGAATGGTTAAATGCAAGACCTTTACCCCCAAGTTGTACAGTAAATTGCAAGGTGATGGAATACTGCCGGCTTCATGATACCTTTTGTTTACCGCGCCTCCCCCGAAGTAGGTCGCGACGCTGCATAGTCGCATTTTCTGCCGAGCGCTAGCTCTTGTTACTATAACCCTCTTTGGTCTTGGGTATGTCTTGACCACGGGTCATGTGCTCGTGAAAAAAAAAAAAGGGGGGGGGGGGAACTGAAATAAATTGAAAAACAAAAGCCATAAAAAAATCCAAACTTCGGTGCACCTCCGCGGTACTTGAAACGTACATGCAAAATTTGGTTACTGCAGGTGGCCTAATGAAAAAGCCTTTTGCGTTCAAAGGTCGAGAATTTGTGCATTATATAGATAGATTATACCATTATTCCATGCTGTCTCTCATACTTAAAATGAGATCGGTCTAATCTTTCTGTCCTTTCTTTGTGCACTTTTAAAAGTAAAAAAATCTCAGCAAAGACCAGACTTTCTCTATTATGATGATCGGACTTCTCAAAACATTTCGATGAACATTTTGCGCCTGTTCTGAATCGTTTTCAAAATGTTCTCAAAACATCTATTCTTACAGGTTATTCTATTCAAGCGAAAAGTTCTTGTCTGACCAGTACGGTATTCCTCCATTCAAGGTCTGAAATACTTTGCGTCTAGCTCATCTGTCATTGGTTTCCCTCTCATTGATCATTTTACTTGTTTCAGGCTTTGCCTCGTCTCGTTCTTATTGCCATAATCATTTTAACTGTCAATAATTATTTTATTCACATTCACGAATTTTCCATATTATGTGCCCTGCTAATCTTTTGGTTTTCTTTCGTACTCAATGGCGACACGGTGGTCTAGAGGCAATGTGCTCGCCTCTTATGCTGAAGGTACCGGGTTCGATTCCCGGTCGGTGCAGGCACGGCGGATTTATTTTCGGGGCAAAAAAATCCTGTCCCTGATCCTAAGCTAAGTTCACGTGAAAGATACATTGGGAGTTAAAAGTCGAGAAGGGCAGGCCGAACAAGGCCGCTTCCTGGGCAAAATTCTAAAAAACGAATCCCTACCACAAAAACACATAGATCTAGAAACAAGAACAAGAAAAATAAAAATACGAAAAGTGAGGTGTAAATGCCAATGGCAGCGAACTTCCTTAAATAAAGCCCTAAACACATTCGTACTCGCTGAGTCCTACTCGTCCGTTTGACTTTCATTCACGCTCCAATGTCCTGCCCGGCTTGCACATGCTCTCTATTTTCGTGTTCCACTGTCCTGTTCTTTCTGCAGCTTCCAGCAGATGAGAAAAGTGTTTGAACATTCGACAGTTTACTACAAGAGACGTTTGTTGACGTGAAACCAGTTGTTACTGTAACAATAATAATTAGCAATTCACCAGTGTTATACGATAACGAATGAACTCAATAATTGGCCCTGGAGATTTCGTTTCAGTGATATTAAAACTATACCAAGACAAATTCATATGGGGATCCACGAGTGTAATTTGTCATTATAGCTGTTACAGAATAATATTAAACCTGTAAGATGTTACCCTTGTAAAAGGCAAAAGCACTGTTTTTGCTGATTTCAGTTATAGAGCAAATTGATTCTGTGTTCAATTTAATTAAGATGCACATTTAAATCATGTATTATTATTATTATTATTTGCGATGCAAAATAATGAAATTGGCGCTGGCCTAGGATATAATTATACGTTCTATTCATAAAACAGGTTGCAATTTTATGTGGGTGAATATTATATTGGTGAAATTTATCTGAAACATCACATTTTTGTTTTCTCAACTTGCTGACATTTCTGCTGCGGGTTGTTTCCTGCGTACACATAGCTTCTCCCGCCCCCTGTTTTTTTCGATGGCAATGAAAGAAAACTTTACCTTCGTGGTTATAAAAAAAAAATTCCTGAATTTGTTCGCCTTTCCGCATTACCGAGCCAGCACCCCTAAGTCAATACGAGGCAGATTTGTAGAGGATTTCCTCATAGTTGATAGTATAACCGTATGGGCGAAGTCCCTATATGAAACCGACATCGACACTATGGCGCAAACAGTGAATCTACGTGGCAACGATGTCATTCCTATGTGCAAACTTGACATCCATCTATCACGTCGGGTTGCTGGTTAGGTAAATTTACATTTTATTTATTTTGTCTGTCCAGGATATTTCTAATAACGGGACGAAAATTAAATTGCATACTGTAGCGTCTTGCAGGCCACCTTTTTCTCTCTTCTCCCTTGGTTATCAGCAGGACTGACAGACGAGCTCGGGTCGTCTTGTCTGCACCTTCTTCGCCCCCTTTTTGTTGTTCGCCGCACACGGCAACCCTTCTCGCCCCTTCCGCGGGGAGTTTTTTTCCCCTCCTTTGATGTCTGGCCTAGACGTGCTTACCTGTTTTGTTAATTTTATTGTACTTGTAGGATATTCCAGAATGTACGCTGGGTTGGACTTGAAATGGTGTAGTTCGATGACGTGCTTGTGTGTGATTGGGTGGCTTGCATGTGTTCCGAACGTTCCAGGTCGGTCTCGGGCATAGATATACACTACTGAACTAGATTCCACGCGTCGCTTCGCCAGCCGTCTCTTTCCCTGCTTCCAGACGCGAGCCGGAATGGTCCGCATTGAAACCCCATCTCACCATCGCGGTGTGGGCTGAGCGCTCGATGCTGCCTAGGTAAGGGGTTGAAAAATAGCGGTGATTGTGATTGATTTTGTAGCTTTAATTTGATTGTGATTGATTTTGTAACTTTCATTTGTTTATAGTCACTCACATACCATTTCCGTTCACTATGACATAAAATTGAATAAAATTCCTCGATTGAAAAAAAAACAAAACAACAACACCAGACTGATTCAACCGACACAACTTACCACAACTACAATGTAAAGCCAATGGTGTTAATGTGCATGAAACGGTGCAAGAAGGTGGGGTAAGCCCAGAAGGAAGAACGGATGATGATAGATAGATAGATAGATAGATAGATAGATAGATAGATAGATAGATAGATAGATAGATAGATAGATAGATAGATAGAAGACAGACAGATAAACCTTAGAGAGACAGAGACAGAGAGAGAGAGAGAGAGAGAGCGAGACAGTGATAGAAACAGATAGATAGATAGAGAGAGAGAGAGACAGATAGGGGGAGAGATATAGAGAGAAAGAGAGAGAGATAAGATAGATAGATAGATAGATAGATAGATAGATAGATAGATATATAGATAGATAGATAGATAGATAGATAGATAGATAGATAGGAACAGATAGGATCAGATCAGATCAGATCAGATCAGAATAGATCAGATCAGATCAGAATAGATCCGAATAGATCAGATCAGTTCAGAATAGATTAGAATAGATCAGATCAGAATAGACCCGAATAGATCAGATCAGAATAGATCCGAATAGATCAGATCAGAACAGATCAGAATAGATCAGATCAGAATAGATTAGAGTAGATCAGATCAGAATAAATCCGAATAGATCAGATCAGATCATAATAGATCAGAATAGAATAGATCGGAATAGAAGAGAATAGATCAGAATAGATCAGATCAGAACAGATCAGATCAGATCAGAATAGATCAGATCAGATCAGAATACATCAGAATAGATCCGAATAGATCAGATCAGATCAGAATAGATCAGAATAGATCAGATCAGATCAGAATACATCAGAATAGATCCGAATAGATCAGATCAGAGATCAGAATAGATCAGAATAGATCAAATCAGAGAATATATCAGAATAGATTCGAATAGATCAGATCAGATCAGAATATATCAGAATAGATCAGAATAGATCAGATCAGACCAGAATAGATCAGAACAGATCAGATAGAAATAAATCAGATCAGAGTAGATCCGAATAGATCAGATCAGATCAGAATAGATCAGAATAGATCAGATCAGAATAGATCAGAATAGATAAGGTTAGATCAGAATAGATCAGAATAGATCCGAATAGATCAGATCAGATCAGAATAGATCAGAATAGATCAGATCAGAATAGATCAGAATAGATAAGGCCAGATCAGAATAGATCAGAATAGATCCGACTAGATCAGATCAGATCAGAATAGATCAGAATAGATAAGGTCAGATCAGAATAGATCAGAATAGATCCAAATAAATGAGATCAGATCAAAATAGATCAGAATAGATAAGATCAGATCAGAATAGATCCGAATAGATCAGAATAGATCCGATCAGATCATATTAGATCAGAATAGATCAGATTAGAATAGATCAGAATAGATCCGAATAAATCAGACCAGAATCGATCAGAATAAATCACATCAGATCAGAATAGATCAGATCAGATCAGAATAGATCCGATCAGATCAGAATAAATCATATCACAATAGATCAGAATAGATCCGAATAGATCCGAATAGATCAGATTCTTTCTCATAGACAAAGGCCTACACGCTGCTTCGTTTACAAACAGGATGACTCGAATAATGAGGTCGCGACCCACCCCAAGACGGCCGCCAGCGCCTTCTAACAATCCCATTCAGTCCACGGCGTGTCTGGGCATTGGTCTCGGGCTAGTTACGGGGCCAGGCCGGTTCATGAATGTTCTGTCAGAATTTGTATCTATATAAGAGCATGTAAGTGTGACAGACTGTGTGTGCAAGATCCAATTATATGGTCAGATTTGTATGCCTTCCCCGCTAGGCGTAAGTAGGCTGTGACTATCACGTTTTCATCTAACAGTTATTAAACCTTAGTATCTAGGATTCGACGGATCCCGTTTTTCATTCATTTTTACAACAGTTCGTGACAGTTTCGTTTTTTAAAGGGTAGCAGTTCAGATCATCTGACTCTCCCAACTATAACGTACTGAAATTTACATCAACTGTTACACATACCATGACAGTCTTCTCGGAATTGAAGAAGAACAAAAAGGCTCAATGTCGCACAAAAGGCAATAAAATCACGGCAACAGTGGACGTCCATATAAACCATACGAATCTATGGAAAAAAAAGGCACTGAAAGCCGATTCAAGTTATTGAACAAAATTTGATCAGTGATTTTCTTTGATTAATTATTGACTTTTCTCAGTGTTGACCCCTGAAATGTTCAAGTTAGCCCAGTTACGACGAATTTTAATCTGAAGCCATTTCCTGACTTATTGGTTAATGAAAGCAAAGGCGTAAAATTCCAACTGCAGACTGCCCTACTTTTAGCAGAGAAATGAAATTTATTGTAGACATTATTCGTGCAACACACAACTGACACGATTAAGTCTGCAGATTTCTTGACCTTGAGATTACATGCATTTCAATAAGTGAGACGTGAAATCAGGAATGTCAGTGAGAGAAAAATAAAGACCGTTTCAAAATCTATGGATCAAACCGTTGATGTGGATATATGGAAATACAATTGTGGTGTTGGCCGTGGCACTCCACGGGCTAGCCCTGATCGGCGCCATAATGATTAGCCTGTGAGTGCTCAGAATCAGGATACGTGGAAAGAGGAAATAAAATTTAAAATTGCGAAGAAGCGTGAGATCTGTGACGTCAGTGAAAACAAACCAGTAGCATACAATCACAAGTAACCAATGTGATTTCAGTTCTTCCACATTTTTGTGTAAACCAGGCATGTCAAACGTGGGGTCCGCGGGCCGCATGCGGCCCTCTATAAACTCAAGTGCGGCCTGCGACAAGTCCAATTTTCTTATGCTTCGATCCTCATTCGTTTACCAATAAACCCTTTCATTGCAAAACATTGGAAATCACATCGACTGCTTACAAACTCGAAAACGCGCCGGTAAAAATAAACAAAAATACAGTCATGATCTTAACTGAGCACAGCGAAAAATAGTAGTTCTAAACTGTTTGCCCCGATAGAATGAAAGCATTCCGAGACACACCTCTTACAAGAAGTGCTGTGGCAGGAAGGATCGATGAAGTGGCAGGTGACTTGAAAACACAAATAAAAACTACATGTATTTCAATCAAGTTTGAATGTTTTTCAATTGCCATTGACCAAACAAGCGATATTGGTATAGGCGTAACTTGCTGTTCTTATCAGAGCATGTGATACAGACTGTCATGTTTGTGAAGAGCTACTCGAAGGGTTATACCAATGCACAATACTACAGCAAGCCAGGACATTTTGGAGAATGTAGTGCAAGTTCTGAAAAGATATGATTTCAAACTGGATGTGCTTGTCTGTTTAGCCACCGACGGTGCTGCCAGCGTGGCTGGCAAACGTAATGGTGTGGGTGCAAAATTGCTGAGTAAGGCACAAGAAACACCATGCAGACTCATCATGTGCCCACCTTCACTGTATCATTCATCAACAAAACCACTGCTCCAAAATTTTAGAGGAACATGTCATTACGACATTAGCCCGTCAGCAAGACCATGAACTACGTTCGTGGACGTGCACTGAACCATGGCCAGTTGTTGAATAGCGCAAATGTGCACATTTTACATTGAAATACATGTGTGTTGGCTGTCATGTCACGCAGTTTTAAAAAGATTCTGAATTATTATTCTTTTTTAGAAATGAAAGGACAGCGTATGGAAGATCATTTTGAACTAACAGCTGAAAACTGGGTTATGGTGTACTCTTCTGAATAAATCTGGCCCACTTCTATTTTTCAGAACGTGTAGTTGAATCAAAACAATGCCGCCCCTATGATAACATGTACTAATAACATGGTCCACAAGCACTTTTCCGTTTGACATGACTATTGTATATATAGTGACAAAGACAGTGTAAGCAAGAGTATGCACAGCTCTCTTCACTTGCCCCGTGAGCCGCGCACTGTTGAAACCCCAAGATGGCGGAAGAAAAAAAAAATAGCTCCATGGTTGGAATGCATCGATTTTATCAGATAAAAATAATGAAGTTAAAAAGCAAAACGCATACACCAAAGCTCATTTGAAAAAAAAAAAAGCAGAGTTAACAGTATAATCCACTTTGTACATACTGATTAATCTCAGAATGTGATGAAATTAAGCCCACTTTTCTGCTCAATACCTACTGTAACACGTGTGTAAGGAAATTGGCGACCATTCCCCACTTCTTATGGACATACTGTCAGGGTCAGTACTAAATTATATCAAATACATAAGACATCCTCCGAGCATGGGAAAGGTAATTGTACATTAAAGCAAAACTGATTCATTCTAATATATAAATTATGTGCCATTCTCGATTGATGAACTTTGTACAGTGCACCATTTTGAGTAGGCTACGTAATGGAAAGTAAAATCACTGAAATCTGCCAACACTGGTATAATTCTACTTTTCTTTCTACCACTTTCATCATAAGATAAGACAGATAAGAATCACTTTATTATCCCATGAGGGAAAAAATTTGTCTCTCATAGGAAGCATTTAAGAGCACATGCATGCTACATGCATCTTAAGCATCATTACATAAACATGCATATATTACAACTCAATAACCTCGGTAACACGCATACATGAAGTGACGTGGTAAGGAGACTTGGTGAAGTATGGCACACATCTAGCTAAGTGTCTTGCTGAGCCGAACTGCGGTGGACAAAAACGATCTTTCTACATCTTTCGCTAGCTATTTGCATTCATGCGTATTATTCTGTTGCTCTTGGGCGAACGTCAGTCCAGACACTTAAATCATTTTAATATAACTAAAATAATACTGCAGATTTCTCTTATACATGTATTAGAATGTGCATTTTATTTTATCCTTTCATTCCTGTGCACAGAAAGTAGTGTTTTCGTTGAAATGTGTCATTCATCGCGTCCATGTCCAACATGTTGTTTCAAGCTGAGAGCAATCTGTTGCAGTTAGGAAGCAGGTAATGATGCGCTGGATGTGTAACATTCACACACATAAGATCTGAAAAATACGGCTCCTTTCATTTTTTTTTTTACACATAAAAACTTTCAGCTTGTTAGCCTGTTAGGTGTAGTGAACAACACAGTTTTACTTCAAAAATCAATGTTTATGAGAACAAACAAGTCCATGGAGTACTAAACAAAGATACATTTTTGTGGATTCTATTAGATTTTAGTTTATAGTTATTCATCTGCTTCTGTTAAATACGTTGTATATTTCAAATAAAAATTAAAACAGCTACTTAGTGTATCACCCGTCATGGAAAAGTCAGTCTTCGGGAAAGGCTGCTCCAGAAACTACTGTATATTGTGTGGAAATTAACAGGCTGAACAAGTGTGTGAATGTTGTTTTGCACTTTGCACTATTTCTTTTGAGCTATTTTTTCTTATTTTCATAGCTTCTGTGACGTTTGGGTCCTCACCTTTTGAGACTCACTAGTACTCAAGTAACATGTGACTTCCTTTAGCTGTGGCCACTAAATCGACAACACAGAATTATTTTTGGACGTCCTGACACAACAGAAAAAAGGGGGGAATAAAGGAAAGAGAGACAAGGAAGGGGAAAGGAAGAGTTCAAGAGGAGATGGGGAAGGGATGGAACAAAGGAGGGGAAGGAGAGGAGAGGGGATAGAGAGTCCGGAGTAAGGAGAGGGGAGGGGAAGAGAGGGGTAAAGGATGGGAGGAGAAAGGAAAGGGGAGGGTAGACAGGGAGACTGGGAGAATGAAGGAGGGCGGGGGGAGGTTTATCCCGGGCAATACTGGGTGCCTCTACTACAGTGCTACGTCCTATTTAATTTTCACAATTTTAACTCCATGATGCACCTGGTGTTACCCAGGATAAGCTTGCTTTCCCGCCTCTCCCATATCTGCCCCCCCCCCCCCCCAAAAAAAAAACAACAACAAACTCCCTATCTACGAATAGAACTTCTGTCCTCTCTTGGCCAAGAGCAGTTGACGGGCAATTCCGCTGAAAAGTCCTCCTTTCATAATATAGATGTGAGGTAATCCTTAGTTATAATTAAATAATTTATACTTTATACAGTATACATTTGAAACAGGTGAATCTCACGAAGAAAAAGGAAAGGTAGCAATTTTTAACAAAAAATTTTGGTACAGGAAGAAAGAGAGTGGGATGCGTGTTGAAAAATATGTTGACATGTCGGGACCTTAGTTTTCCATTAATTTGTTTCATTCCTATTTTCTGAAAAACTTGAGATTTTTTAATATATAGAACTGAAGAAGTATAACAGATAAACACTTTGACACCAGTTTAAATTGCATTGTGGCACTTATTATCATCATCAGCTGCCCTGTCCGGAGCAGACATTGGCGATCATGGCTCTCCACTCGGATCTGACATCAGCCAGCCTCAAGAAGGGCGTTGTTGTGTTTGTTTGTTTGTTATCCATGAATTGGATGTGTGAAAGTTTTTCTCAGTCCACCCCTGCTTTTCCTGCCTTCGATTTTCCCTGTGACTGCTAGTGTTAGATGTTCGAGGCTCCTGAGGTGACAGATGTGCCCTAGAAATTTCAGTTGCCTCTGTCTTATTGTTTTAATTAGTGATCTGTTCAGATTATAGTCTCTCTGCACTGACTCATTTGATTTTTTCTCCATCTATGATATTCTCAATATTCTTCTAATAAACCACATCTCTGCTGCTTCTAGTCTCATCTCTATTTTTATGTTCATAGTCCAACATTCACATCTGTATAAAAGCACTGACCACACATATATTTTCAAGACTCTGATTTTGGTGGTCGTTGATATATTTCTGTTCACTAATATTGGTCTCATTTTTTTGAATGAATCTTTGGCCATTATTATGCTTTTCCTTAATCCACCTATGCTCCTACCATCTGATGATATTAAATAGCCTAGATATTTGATTTTTTCCCCGAAATTCTGATTTATTCTAACTCCTTATCATAATGCTAAAGCCGCAAACGTTTAACGCTGAATTTCTCTGTTGTGCAAAAAGTGGAGTTGGAACAAATAAGAACTAAGGTCGCATGTACAGTAGTTAGTTCTCAAATTTTGGATGATGAGGATGCAAAAGTAACGAACGGGTAGACGATGTTGGTATGGAGAATCCCAAAGTTGATGAAATAGATGGCAGAATTAGTGTTATGTACTATAATGTAGTGGGGGTTTTAATGAATAGGTAGAGTGGTTACCTTTGCTATTGGAAAATTTGTGAAGATGGCAGGGCCGCGGCAAAAATAACAGTGATTACTAATAAGAGTGTTGTTTGTCAGGTCATCAGTGTATATGATGATGATTTTCTTAAATACATGTATATGATAACAATAATAATGCAGATGGTAATACTGACAGGACTTTGAAACTGATGACAAGAAAGGATTTGCTGACTGAGAGCATGAGGATGGTGAGTTGATGGTGAGAATTGTGCTTTTGGTTGTGAACATTGTAGATGATGGGGAAGTTGTAGCTGATTAGAAGGATGATGGTCTTGGTTGTGAGAGTGTCACCAATGATGGTGGGGGTGTTGTAGTTGAATGCAAGAATGGTACGTTTGGTGGCAAGCACATCATTATGGGTGGTAATGTTTGTATAGTTCTGGAAGTGGCGTTATCGGTTTTGAGGATTTGGTCATAGAAGATGAAAAATATTCATGCTGATGATGTCGTGGTCAAAGTTAGTAGAGATGATGCAGTCTATAATAAACACGATGGTTCATTGTACATGTATGAAAGTGCGGAATAATAATTATAATAATGTATACAGTGTGTGTGGAGATTTAAGCGCTAACAACAGAAACTGATTACCAATTGAGAATGGTTGAATGTAAAGGTCTTTGAAAAGCCCAAGTTTCCATGTATATAGTTTGAAATATTATGATGCAATTCTTACTACAGCATCACAGTGTATAGGCCTACTGAATAAAGATTGCCATGTGGCCTACTTGACTTTGTGCATGTCACGAAGCAATATGTGCGGTTCATTCTCTCTCAAAAGAACACCAATTTTTATTTTGTTAGATTAAGCTTCATCTTGATTATTTAATAGAAGATACTGCCCACCAGTTGCATGCATAAAAAAACCCACCATTTCTCATAATTTTCTTAAAACATCTGATGACCTATCACTAGATAACTTTTTTGATTAAATGACCAGACAAACTTTTTTGGTGTCTATGTTTAATTTTTTTCACTGTCAATTTGGAGTAAAAGTTTGTGTAATTATTGATTAGTATGAGGCAAGTTTCCAAAGGACTGGAAGGAAGGACACCTCGTGAAGCTCCCAAAAAAAGGGGACCTCAGCAATTGTAGTAACTACAGAGGAATCACACTTCTCTCCATCCCAGGAAAGGTTTTCAATCGGATTATTCTCAAGCGAATACAGAATGCAACAGACCAAAAACTTCGCGAGGAGCAAGCTGGTTTCAGGAGTAATCGATCAACCACCGACCAGATCGCCACGCTGAGAATCATAGTAGAGCAGTCGCTAGAGTGGAACTCCCAACTGATAGTGAACTTCCTTGACTACGAGAAGGCCTTTGATAGCATCGATAGAGAAACACTGTGGAGAATATTGAGACATTATGGAATCCCAGAGAAGATGGTGAATCTTATCAAGAGCATGTACGAGGGGACAAGTTGCAGAGTCGTACATGATGGTGAGCTTACTGACAGCTTTGATATCAAGACTGGTGTTAGGCAGGGTTGTTTGCTGTCCCCATTTCTGTTTATCCTGGTGATTGATTGGCTTATGAAAGAAACCACCAGTGGAGGAAGAAATGGCATACAATGGACCCCATGGACACAGCTGGACGATCTAGATTTTGCAGATGACTTGGCACTATTGTCGCACACACACGACCAGATGCAAGCAAAGACTACAGCTCTAAACAAAATTTCAGAATCTATTGGATTGAGGATACATCCCGCGAAGTCGAAGGTCCTAAAAATTGTTGCACCCGTAAGCGAACAAGTCACAGTAGGAGATCAACCACTGGAAGATGTAGAGTCCTTCTGCTATCTTGGTAGTATCATTGACAATAAGGGAGGAACAGAGGCAGAAGTCAAAGCACGAATTGGAAAGGCACAGGCAGCTTTCACACCCTTAAGCAAGATTTGGAGAACCAAGGATATATCTCTAAAAACAAAGCTGAGGATATTCAACTCAAACGTGAAGTCAGTCCTGTTGTATGGATGTGAGACTTGGAATGCGTCCCAGGCCTGCATAAAGAGAATCCAAGTTTTCATCAACAGATGTTTGAGGAAGCTACTTAAGATCAGATGGACAGACAAGGTCAGCAATGAAATTGTATGGAAAAGAACAAGACAGAACCCAGGCAGAGAGGAAATTGGTAGGAGGCGATGGAGATGGATCGGCCACACTCTCAGGAGGCCAGGAAACAGCATCACGAAGAAGGTATTGGACTGGAATCCCCAGGGCAAGAGATCAAGAGGAAGGCCGCGCGGAACGTGGAGAAGAGCCAGAGAAAATGATGTGCAACGAAGCGGAAAGACTTGGAATAATGTAAAGAGGCTGGCCCATGATAGAGAGGGATGGAAGGTGTTTGTTGGTGGCCTATACCCTGATCCAGGGTGAGAAAGGCAATGATGATGATGATGATGAACTAATGCTGTATTATTTTGCATAACAGAATTCTAGCAGCATCTCAATACAAACATAACCATACTGCAATATATAGGTATATATTATGGTTCATACTGCACCACAAGGAATTATAAATTACTTTCACCATATACGGCTGAGGAGGTAGAACATCAGCTAAACACATAATAGAAAACTCTGGAATTTTGAACAATTTATTGTCAAGTCACATTTTGATGACAGAGAGGGTCTTTAATGTTGAGAACAGCACTGCTTTTAATCCAGCCAAGCTTGTTATAACAAATATGGCATGAAGGGAAAAAGCAGCTCCATTGCCTGGGGGTAAAAACACAGCAATAAGTTGCTTCGGGGAGAATTCATGTAGAATGTATGACAACACTGGTAAGAAGAAAGTTTTGCAAATTATGCCCAAATTAATTTGCAGCACACCACACCCATTGTGGTCATGAAAAGGAGGAAGAGTGAAAATAAAATTATGAAACTGCAACTGATATTGTTTAGGTATGTTGCTCTTTGTATGTATCCAATAATGCTGTCCTGCAAAGGCAGAGTGATGTAACTGACAGCATGGCCTTTTTCTACTTTATTGTCTCTATGATCTTGTCTCACACATAATCCTCTCATGTCAAAGGCAGACAGGTGTATCTGCTGCCAAAATAGCAGTTTTCTAGTGTGACAAACTCATAAATAAAATCATTTACATGTATATTATATACAGGTATAATTATGTAGACTGGTTATAAGATACATAGAAGTATAGAAGGACCTATACCTATGCTTCACTGACTATTCAAAAGCTTTCGATAAAGTTAAACATGAAGAATTATTTAAAATTCTGGAAGAACTAGACTTAGATGGAAAGGAGTTAAGAATTATTAGACATCTCTATTGGGACCAGACTGCTGCGGTGCGAATTGAGGGAGAATACAGTCAATACAAAAACATCAAAAGAGGAGTCAGGCAAGGATGTGTCATGTCACCAGATCTCTTCAACATATACAGTGAAACCATCCTTAGAAACATAGAAGAAAGCCCAGGTCTTAAAGTAAAAGGAGAAAATATTAATAATATTAGATATGCTGACGACACTGTCTTAATGGCAATTTCAGAATGAGACCTTCAATTGCTTCTGGACACTGTGGTGACTGAAAGTGAAAGTAAGGGGTTATCCTTAAACATCAAGAAAACAGAATGCATGGCAATATCTAGAAAGGCAGTAAACCCTATCTGTAATCTCATAAGTAAAGGTGAGAAGATTAAACAAGTTCAAAAGTTTAAATATTTAGGATATACAACAGAAATAAAAAAGAAGAACTGCGATGGCTAAAGATAGCTTTAATAAAATGAGCTTAATCCTCAGGAACAGAAAACAAGGGCTTTGAAGAGCTATGTGTGGTCAATCCCCCTGTACGGATGTGAATGCTGGACATTAACTAAGGACATGGAAAATAAGCTAGAGGCAACGGAAATGTGGTTTTTAAGGAGACTCCTCTAAATATTTCTTGGAAGGAAAGGAAATCGAATGAAATTGTGATGAAAGACGCCAACACGGAGCGATCACTAATAAAAACAATTAGGAGAAGACAACTGCAGTTCATGGGACACCTGAATCGACACAAAGGTCTTGAAGACCTTGCTCTAACTGGAAAAATAGAGGGCAAAAAAAGCAGAGGTAGACAAAGAATAACATATTTAGAGAGTTTGAACAGATAGGTGACAGGGAAAAACCAGGATAATATGGGCTTTTTGAGAGCATCTGAGCGGAAGAATGAGTGGCGAACTATGAACATCGATATCTGTTCCAGATCTGGCACTTGAGGAAGAAGAAGACTGGTTATGCCACACAAGTTTTTTGTGTTTTTCTCAACCCTATGAAATGAGCACGTATGTCACTCTACCTTTGCACAGCAGAATTGCTCCACTTGAATGACATGATATGGCTACTTGGCATTACCTGGGATAAACCAGTGCTACCACTTCCTCTCTGTCTTTCTCTAATAATAATACCGTCGGCGGAATGATAGGATCGGCTAACTGCATTTGAGGAAACTTTACAGGAGAGAGAAAAAACTGTTTCATTTATGACATGGCAGGAAGTTTTGGCTGAACCACACATATAGTTTATAGTTTGAAGATAGGAAAATGACTGTTGTAAGGTGTCATCATATATTTTTATCTAAAGAGCCTTGTGGCGGTTAGCCGACTGTGAGTGGACAGTGCGGGAATGATAGAATCGGCTAACCGCCGTGCTGCGGGTTAGCCGAGCCTATCATTCTCGCAGCCACGGGAAGCGAATGATTGTGGGAATGATAGATTCAGCTAAGTGTTGCCGGGCGTTAGTCGTTATGTTAATTGTTAGTTCTTGCACCCACATCAATGACGAAAACGACTCCAGTGAGATTGTTAATGCATATGGAAGTTTAATTAGAATGTCTTTATTATTCAGTTTAGCAAAAGTACTAAGATGGGTTATCGTTCTGACAGAAAATAAAAACATTTATTTCCATTCACCTTAACTACAGATAGAAATGAACATGACATAACAAGGACGGTCGACACTCTACCAGCTTGGCAGAAAAAAAAAACACACTCTGGAATCGATATCTCTAATTATAAAAGATAAAAAGAACAAGGCATGGAAACACAGGCATGGTGACACAATCCTAATTGCATGTGTATAATCACTGATTATCTTTCAATGATCAAGCGATTCACGATCTCATTTTTCATACAAACGCATAAGCAGAGAATCTTAGAAAAGGTTAACAGTAAAAAACATTTGAACTGATGTCTTAACCCTCAAACGTTTTTGGATTTTTCGGGTAATTTGCTGAAATGTTCATATCGGTTCGTTTGATGAAAAATATTTTGCTCCATGAGTAAGTAAGATTTGCATATTATAATTATATCAATCTTTTCAGCATTGAATGTGCTATCATTATCATGTGGTCAAAGGTTTGTCTTGAATCATTATGTGTAGTTTTAGGCCTTGTTTTACAGATACAAGCGGGAAAATATTATGCTCACACAGGACCACAACAAAAGTAGTAAGAAAGAAAAATACACATACTAGAAGTCAAGTTCACCAATTTATAATATTCATAAAGCACAACCATTTTTTGCAACAAATATCCAAATTTCATGAAATCCTATTGACATTTTACTGAAATAGAGTGTTTTTGATAATCCATGCAAAACGCCAAAATCGCCATGTAAATGTGTAAATATGAAAGAAGAAACATAATATCAGAAAATAATGTTCAGAGCAGGATCTCTAAAAGTCTTAAATACATCAATACTGATTACGTTCCAATGCATGATAATAAAACCATGGCTGAAATGGACGCATGAATGAAATATTTTTTATTTTACTCTATGTAGTCAACAAGACAATTCCTGTCATCTTGAAAACACAGAAAAACATTACACACAGAGCAATAGGGCCTAGATTTTCTCTCAAGATTATCTTCACCATAACGTGTTCTGCAGTTTCTTCTCTGGCTGGATGGGACCATGTCAGGAATAATAGCATGAGCTGTATTTATCTTTGGAAACCTGGAAAGGAGTGGCTCATTCATTATACATGTAATAAAAGTGACATTTGTACAACCACTGCCATGTACCCTACCTGTCCCAGTAATATCACTGACTGTTACATTTTCTGTAACATCCTCATGAAGCTAATATATTATCACATGTCAGAAAATAAAAAATATAAGCTAAAGTTCCATAAAGAAATCTTGCAATGCAAATATACGCCTTGATTCATTATTTACTGCAGTTCTAATATGTGTAATCACAGTCTGTTACATTGTAGACTTTGCTTAAAGAAGATGGTGTTGGAGAACCAATAGAATATCTGTTGTATCTGTAAGATGACGTCACCAATCCCAACTCTGATAAAAACAATCTGGAAGACGGAACCTGCAGCTTTACCTCATTCCTGTCTGGAAATGCCTTTAGAATGTGCCTGGAGGTTGAACAGAAAAGCAAACAGTACTGCATCACTCAATGTAGACACATACAACAATGCTTAATGTATGAAATTAACTATCCAATAAAATACAAGAGCAATAACATCGTACTAACCTAATTTCTGTGGCCCTAAACTACAAATGTGTGTGCGCCTAAAGAAAGGTCCCAGTTGTCGGTACAGCTATTTTTGAGCTAGGGGGTGAAAAAGTAGAAAAAGTCGTGACTAGTCGAAAATCTACTTCTAGCAGAAAACACAAGTTTAAGTATTTCTAAATAGCATATGAAAAGGATTTTGGAATATTTTATGTTTAAATATTATTTTATTAATTATTTGTACAACATGTGACTCTTCAAGAAGTAATATTGAAGTGATTGTTGCTAGGGGACCGTGGACTAATTACAAAGCCGTTATAGAGATAATACTGAGTAGAGTTCACTGCTCATCTATAGTTTACCGTGTAACATGCCACGGTCCCCTAAAAACCGCCAAGTCGGAAGTTTTTTGGATCTTGTTAGGAGAGCGCAGTATTTTACATAGAAAGCTAGAGCTGAGCAGTTAACATAACTCAGTAGTTTCCCTATTTGCCTTTATAATGAAACTACGCTCCCCCAATAATATCCAAAATGTCTGTCATGGGAGTGAGCTGTTAAAGCTGTTTTTCTCAAAAGGTTTGTTTTTCCCCCGTCTTACAAAATGTGCCATATCTTCAAAACTACTTCAGATATTGTTAAAATTTTAAAAGCAGCGTGTTCAGCATTGAATTTTCTAGAAGAATATGCCCTTATCTCAAAATCCAAAATTTGCGACAACTGGGACCTTTCTCCGGGCACACACACAAATATCATTTTCAGACCAATTATGAAAAAGATTTTATTTATTTACCACACACCGACTGTAAACCTGCTGTTAATAAAGTCATTGAATTGAGATGGCAGAAAAGATGGGATGAACAAACAACAAATAAACTACACTTTGTCCAAGATCAACTTAGACAGTGGGTCTATACTTCTCAATGAAATCGGAGAGATAAAAGTAGACTGTGTTGGGTCATACCCACCTAACATACCATTGTTTACTCAGGGGGAAACATTCCCTTGAATGTATAGCATACAATTGCCAACTACATGTATCAATAAAGCATATTTTGACTGAATGTGAGGATTTCATGCATATCTGGAGAAAGCACTACACCTGTGGATCCAGGAAACAATTATTTTCTGGCATGGACCCACAGAGTGTCTTGTCCTTTCTGAAAGAGGCTGAGATCTACAACTTGATCTAAAGACTTTCATACACATTTACAAAATTCTTTTGAGATCGATACAAAACAACTTTTGAGAATTTCACACTGAAATGTATAATTCTATTTGCGAACTTACAATTGATGAAGCTCTGAATACAAACATAAATAAAGTACCCAAACAGACAGTAAAAGTCGCAAAGTGGCCGTTATAGTGCCCATGTGCCATAAATCCAAAATTCAAACTCAAACATTTATTAAGTCATGTAGACATATTTTTTAATTTGTTTCATTTCTTTCATTTATTGATTTAATTATTTATTAATTATTTTATTTATTCATGTGGATATACTGCATGGGCCATGCTGGTGTTAGGGACAATGAGATAGCCGATCTACTTGCCAGCAATGCTACTGTCCGTAGGGACCCGCAGCATGACAGGAATGAGCTCATGCAGACTGCGAGCTGATGAAGACAAGGCAGTACCCCCCATAACCAGAATGATGGAGGCGGGATACCAACAGGGTGAGGGAAGAATGTGCGACAAGGCCGGATGAGCCCGACAAATCTGGAACCACCTGGCCACTGGGACAGCTAATAGAATAACCCTTGAATAGATATTGGAGTGGGGAGACAAGCACTTATGGAGATGCCCGATCTGCTAGAATTCTGACTCCAATCAATCAATCAATCAATTTATTTATTTATCTTATGAGCAGCGACATATGGATATTATTCAAAATTATAAGAATTATAAGAATTGCCACCTGGTGAACATGAACACTTTTGATTGTACAGCCCAGGTTTTGCTGTGAGTTTATAGTTTTACAGCCATGTCAAAGGCAATTTAGTTTACTCATACAATTAGCATTACAATAATTGGCTGCTGGATTTTGTTGTCATTTTATAATGCTGAGTGCTTTGGCATATAGTTTACCCTGTCAATACTTCAACAGAAATTTATTGATATTTTTGTGAATGCATTATTCGGGTGTTTGGCAGATTACAATTGATGCAAAAGCAACCAAGTTTTAAATATACAATACAACTGTATCCACTGGGATTACTGTAATGATTATTTAGATCACAATTAAACTTACATAATATTTGCGTTTATTTGATGAATACACCATACATTCCATCTTTTTTAACAATGCATTTCATCAGGATTGTCAATTTGTAGGCAAAAGAGTAATCCCTCTGACAAAACTGATGAGTGAACCACTGCAATGTCCAGCTGGGGACTATTCATGATTTCTTTTTTCACGCTTTTGATAATTATCACTATGAGTTGGTGGAAATCACATGAAGAAATAGAATTATGTCTTCGGATTCAAGTAAATTTGGCCAATTTTTACAAATTTTGCACCATAATTTGGCCAATAGCAGTGAAAGCAAATTTTGTGGCTGCAGTTTGCATTTTTCCAGCTATGATTTTCTCCAGGGACAGAAATGCATTTCGGGAGCTGTTTTTGGCTTGTTCACAGTAAAATTTGTCTCCAAGGTATGTATCATAATAGTTGAGTCAGAATTGGGCAAAAACAAAAGGTTGTATGTTGCGAAACCCTGCGTGAGAAATAAAACCCAAACAATACAAAGCAAACTAAAGAGAAGACAGAAAATACACAAAAATTTTTGGCTTTCACCTTTTTCAAGTGAAAAAAAAACAAACATAGCCCTGCTGCGACCTCACAGTTTTTCTGTGGTTTTTATGATATATCATAATAGTTGTAATCAATAATTTCTATTCCAAAGAGAAAACTTCACTGCGGAGCATAGACGTCAAATCTTTTAAAAAACCAGCATGATTTTTAACAAGACCCACTGCCACTCATACAGCTTGGATTGACCTGAAATTAAACATGTGCCTTCCTTTCGACCTGCAAAATGGTCTTTTCTAGATCTGAAGACTTGAAATAGTGAACTATTTTTTAGAGTTTGCATTGTGTTTGCTAATTTTGCCCCCCGATCCTTTCTTTTCCTCGAACACGTGTCCATTACATTATCACTTCCTGCAATAGGCTGTCCTGTGAGTAGATATTTCATATGCATAAATGCTGACCGGATGCACAGGGTATTAATGCACAAAGGGGTTGCAGTAAGACTTATCTAAAAACAAACAAACAAGCAACAACAAATACAAAATAAACCTAAAGGACCGGGCAAGGTAAAGCAGATCCATTACAATCACCTTGAACTGAAACTAAAAAACACATTTATCTCAAGCAAGGCTGGGTACCTAAGCTAGTCTATGAAATGAATTTTATTGCTGTGCCACCTGTGGAATGTGTTTCACTGCAGTGTGATAGGATTATTTCTGTGTTACCTGTGGAATGTGTTTCACTGCCCTACGATAGGAATAGCAATTTCCCAGCCAGTAATGCCATTGATATCTGACATGTAGGATTGATGTCAATTTTGCATATAGAAACGACATCATTCCTATGCAAATCCGCTGGTTATGACATCTCACCAATGTTGGCTTGATGTAGAGTGTCCACTCCAACAGTGATCCTACTGGATGATTTCGGTATATGTGGTAAAAAAAAGACGTGGTTCTTGAAACTGAGTTCAATATTATAACAGTCCCAAGGTACATTTCCTTAAAAATTGAACATGTTTTGACCGAAATGTGATATAAAAAATCAGAAAGTTGCAAAATTTAGGGAATTTATATGTGACAAACAATCAAAACAATATGATGCAAAATGTTTTGAAATGGAAAAGCTTCATGTATTTCACATTAACCCGCAACTTACGTCATCAAAAGCAGAGCTATGGCGTCAGAGTCAGCAAAGAGTCCATCTACCAGTATCTCATCTCGTTTGATCAAGGCACCACTGTATCCCACAAATTTTCCTCTAGGATCTCTGGCAATGAACACTTTAGCGCATTTTGTTTGCATTTCCACATATTCTTTACACCGATAACCTCTGGCCTCTTCATCGTAAGCTACAAGTTCATCCATTGATCTGTCATCGAAGGGTAAGACTGTGATTTGATCAGTATTCATAGCCTTGGCCTGCTTCTCTACAGCATCACGATCCATATCCATATGGAATATATCATGTCCCTGTTGTGACTGAGTAGTGTGGAACCCTGTATTTCTGCAGGCAGTAAGAGAATGGGCAGCCATGAACATCCAGTTCTTCTTTTGGGAAATTACAGAAACCAGAAAATTTGTGACATTCGAGAGCAATGTCACTACCTTTCTTTGTGCCTTGTTGCGGTCAGTTTGCTTACAAACGATACTTTGAAATTTCAATGACATTGGATGTTAACATAAAGGGAATGCTACGAGCATAATCAAATCTGCACTGACAACTATTACAATGTCTTGGTACAAGGTAAAAAATGCACATTTGGATTAATAGAATTGATATAGTTAGTTAATGCTCCAGCATAAATTTCAGTCAGCAAAAATACATTCCCTGTGACTGATATGAACAAAATTCACTGAATACAATACTGATATGGAATGGGGAAATGACAGCCACTTCTTTTTCATTCTTAGTGCGATTTACACGTACTTGTGTGTCCCACCTGTGACCAGCATAGCATGGTTGTTTGAAGTAAGGATAACAATGTTTGTTCTCCTGGTACATGTGCCATTATATAGTCTCATGGAACACAATGTGCAGGTCAGAGCCGTTGTGTTGTGCACTACAGACATATCATTGATCACCTTGCTGTTTGTGATAGCAACTGTGGCTTGCTTCATCTATTTTATTTAAATGGTTTCTCAACACTCTAAAATTGCTCCCATCATAATGATCAAGAAGTAAATCAACAAAAGCATCTTCTCGTTAGAAATGAAGTTAAACATTTAACACTACACTGATGCCAGTAATCAGTACTTGGACATCAATTCAACCCAAGCAAGCCCATAAATATAACGTAGAATATGCAGAAAAATGCTATCAAACTAATTCAAACTATCAATGTCTTTCAAGATAAACATGAAGACTGGAAATTCGCTGATGGAGAAGATAGAGATCACAAAATGAAAAAAGAAGTCCTAGAAATCTGATGCTTGTGTTGAAGTGGAATATGTTGCTGACCCTGACATTGTCTGTGTCAAGTAAAGGATAGTTAGTCAACAAATTTATCCAAATGTCAAAACCTACATAACATGTCTCCAGTGGGATTACCATGTATTAATGATATTATTTTATGTTGTTGCACACACCTTTCTCATTGCATTCACCATATGATGTATACTCAATATCAACTGACGCAAAATTGTCACAGAATGTAACTCTCAATTAAATAATAGGATAACTATTGTCATATATCATATTCTATGATGTAGCAAAGTTCTTGCATACAAATAATCATCCACAGATTCAACTAGCCAGCATCACTTCACACAGGCAATAAACTATCAGCTTCACTCTGAATTAAATCATGTTCTGAATATCTCTATTTCTCTTGCACACTTAAAATACTTGCAGAAGTTGTGAGTAAAGACATCTTTGTATATCTCCATAATCATATAGCGACCATCAAGTATTGCTCAAAACAATTTCTAACTTGCATCTGTAAGAATATTATGACTAGACTGTCACTCACAGATAGAACTGATCCGCTCCAGGCACAGCTGTCAGTGAGATCACAGATCCATGGTGTCTTGCCACAATGTCTCTAATCAGTTTCTTGCCCAGGCCTCGGCCCCTATGATTTTCTTTCACTACAAGGTTGCCAAGAACGTACTCATTGTCAAAAGTAGGATACAGGCTCATTGTCCCTATGAAGAGACAAAGATATTAGACCCATGTACTAAACATTGTATATTGACAAGACTTTCAGCGTGAGAAGTAACAGTGACATATCCAAAAAGACAGAGGATGAGAATGTGACAAATGGCAAATAACTTTTTCTTTGTCTGCAACGAACACACCATACATGTCATGGTAGAATTTGACATATTTACCCCCCCTTGGAGAATGACCAGCCCATGATGTCACCAAGTACAAAAACCTAGGATATCCATTTTGGTATAAATTTTTTTGTCTACGTCTGAATGAATCCACTTTGAATCAGAGAACAAAATATAATATAATTTTTTTTTAAAGGATTTTTCAAATTTTCAATATACAGCAAAAAAAAACAACCAAAAATTGTGTACTTTCCTGACAAAAAAGAAGTCATATTTACAGAAGCCTGATAAAATTACAGAAAGCTAATAAGAATAAGATGCAAGGTTTATTAAAATTTGAATATCATAAAGCTATTTCGAGATGAATCATTGAATGTAAAAAAAAAAAAAGGGACCTTTTGTGAAAAACTGAAAATTTAGCTTTAAAATTTGCTTTGGACTTGCCATCATTTTCAAACAGATGATAATCATATCTAGAAACATCTTGGAAAGAAAATATTTATCCAGAGTAAAGAAGAGATGTCACACCCTCAGAAAATGCTTATAACTAAAAATCGACCAAGAGACTGATTTTTGGATTTTGCTAGTACACCTAAAATGACTGACAGTGTAAAATTCAAAATCCACTCCCCCCCCCCACCCCCCCTCCCCCTCCAAAGCAGTTTCATTCCTGTTATTGTCAAGGCAAAATAACGTAGGGCTTTTAAAAATAGTTATAATTGCAGATTCCAACACACTGCAAACAAGGGCCTCTTATTCTGATTCTGTTATGCTAGATCTCACTTGCTAATTTATTTATTTTCTTCTTTCTGTCATTTTCTTGTGACTGACCACATCCGTAGGGCTCTCCAAATGCAACCAATTTTTGTTTTCCTATTTTCCCCTTACCCACTATGCGCCTCACCCCTTATCGGTTTCCATTTAACATACCAAAAATGAGGTAAGACATATGCAGTGTAATGCAGTGACAACACACAGACACATGCACATATAGCCAATAATAGTGTTTCATGAATGTGTTTCATATATGAGTGTGACACTGAAAGTAATACAAACAAAATTTTGTGAAAACAATCTTCTCTACAAAGAGTTTGGCCTATTATGTAAGTATAATATCTTATGGCATTGGTCAGTGAGTTTACAGGCATACTCATACTGATTATTTCTGGTTCAAAGAACTCACCAACTGCTTTCTTTTCTTCAAGCTTTTGTATTATTTTTGAAATGTCAATATATACTAATTACCTGCAATTTCTCCTTGATCTGTAACAGCAACATAGAATTTATTCGGGAATGCTTTGGACAGTAGAGAAAACTTGTCCAGGGCCAAGTTCCAACCTTCCTTATCAATCATCTCATATACTTCTTCAGTCTCTTCAGGCTGCATACATCTAATGGTGTAACTGTCAGTTGGCTGTCCATTGCTGGCCATTGTGATTTGTTCTGAGAAATAAAGTCAGTTAGTATTAAAATCATATTCTTCCTTGTGAGATGGAGACCCAAATCTCAAATCTCTAGTGCAATGAAATGCTCCGCTATCACCTGTGTTGCTTATCTTGTGGCCCTACACTAGCAAACATGGTAAGCCACATGCACACTGTACGTATGTATGTATCTCAAGCGTGAAGTAATGCCTGCACCAAGTGACATTAAGGATCATCATTATTAAGTGCCCTGCCGGCAGGCATTGACGATCATGACCCTCCGTCTCTCGTGATCTTCCCTGGCCCTGATGACATCGTTGGTGGTGTGCATGCCCAGCCAGGCCTTTAGGTCGTCCTGCATCTTTATGCATTGTCGTCCCCAGCTTCTTCTTCAACTGAATTTCCTGTTGTTACTAAATGTTCTAATCCTCCTCTTCTCATTACATGTCCAAAGAATGTTCCCTGCCTTTTTCTGATCTTGTTTAGGAGAGTCTTCTTTTCATCTGCTTGTCTCAAAACTTCTTCATTTGTCTTCCTTGCTATATATGGCCTTTAGCGTCTTTACAGACGGTCTTAGCAGCTAGAATATTCACTTTCACTTTGACTGACAGCTTCTCTCGTGGCTTATTCTACCAATGTTTGACCCGAGAGTGCGATGGCAGTGATTGCAGGTCAGTCTTTTGGGTTCACTTTGGCGAGTGTTTTCATTCCGCCTCTGTCGTTTTGTCAGGTATGTTTCTTTTGCCTTGAAGTCTATTGCGAGCGTGCCACTGCGCAATTTTTGTCTCCATCTGCTTCGATCACTTGCAAGGTTCTCCCATTCATTGGGGTCGATGTTGAATGCTTTCATCGTGACCTTGCAAGTGTCTTTGAATCGCAGATGTGGCCTACCTCTGGGTCGGTTGCCAGTAGCAAGTTCCCCGTAGAGAATTTGTCTGGGGATGCGATCATTTTCCATACGGTGGAGATGTCCAAGCCACCGCAGTCTTTTTTTGCCTACGAGAGCCTGAGTTGATGGAATGTTGGCTCGGCTCAGAACTTCGATATTTGAGATCCTGTCTTGCCACTTGATCTTGAGAATTTTGCGTAGGCAGCGCAGGTGGAAGGAGTTGAGGGATCTTTCATGTTTGGAGTAGGTGGTCCATGTCTCTGAGCCATACAGCAGGGTGCTTAGGACGCAAGTTTGGTACACGAGTACCTTTGTTTTGATGGTCAGCTTGCTATTGTTCCACACCCTTTTTGAGAGTTTGCCAAAAGCTGTGGCCGCCTTTCCTATTCTGGCATTTATTTCAGTTGTTATGTCTGTGCTACCACTGATGGTTGAGCCTAGGTAGCAGAATTTTCCCACTTGCTCCAGAGGAGAGCCATTCAGCATGATTGGGTTGGATTGTCTTCCTTGCAGCACATGGAATTCTAAGCATTGTTCTCAGAAACCACATTTCTGTTGCTTTCAGTTTTCTGACTGTTTCTGTGTTTAGCATCCAGGTTTCGCAGGCATACAATAAAATTGGTTCAATATAACAATGCAGTATTCTTTTTCTGAGACTGATTGGTAGTTTGTTGTTTGTTAAGATATGTTTCATGTTTTGGAATGCTGATTTGGACTGGCATATTCGATCTTTGACTTCTAATGTTATCTGAGCTTCCAAGTATTTGACTTTATTTACTTGAGCAATTCTTTTCCTTCTACCTTGATTTTACATGGTACTCTCACCTTCTTTCTCGATATAACCATTGTTACTGTTTTCTTGGCATTCAGGCCAAGTCCCATTTGTTCACATTCTCTCACCATCACATCTGCTAGTTCTTGCAGGTCTTCTTCCAATTCTGCTATGAGTACGGTGCCATTCGCATAGTGTAGGTTGTTCATATTGTGCCCATTTATACTGACTCCAGGCATTTCTTGAATATTTTTCATTATTTCTTCGCCATAGATGGAGAATCGATCAAGTGATAAAACACAGCCTTGTCATACTCCTCTTTTTATTGGTTGGTATTTGCTTGTTTCATTTTCAACTCTAACCAAGGATACTAGGCACAATAAAATGGAACAGCTTTGGGGTTTGTATTCAAAGGTTTCGCATCGACACCTAGCAGGGAATACGTGAGAGATATAAACGATGACGTTCTTTAAACACACAGAATAGAGAAAATGTTGAGTTTTGTTTGCTGTTCCATCATTGCCCTAGACCTTGCCAGAAGTCTCTAATTACTTTGTAATTACAATTTAATTTGTTGTAGGAAAAACCTCTAGGCTAGCCATCTTTTTTTTTGTTTCAAATGTTGTGGCAATGCAGCAATCGTTTTATTAACTTACTATCACACCAAAGGTCTAGAATTTTTTTAGAATAAGATGGGACCATTCATGAAGTAGCCTAATTGGCATGCCCAGTGGCAAATGCAAACCTGTCCTTAGAGGTTTTTGCCATTTTTAAAGCTAAATTTTTCCCATAAAAATGGTGGAATTTTGCCACAGAATTTTGCCTAAAAATGATGCCAGCTCCCACTTCCAAGGATCGAAACAGATATATATCATCAAGAAAACCAACATTCCTTCCCAACTAAATGTACAAGTGGTGGATTAATTGGCATACAACAACGGGTATAATATCTGCCAGAGGATTAAACCTATTAAGCTGCTCAGTCATTGATGGTCCATATTATTAAGCCATCCACATTATGGGATGTTCATCGAGCAGAAACTACAATGAGTCTTGCTCTCTTGCATCTCCAAGTGCTTACAAAGTTACATCATGAGCCTCTGATCCCCGCATGAGGCCAAGTAAATCAGTTTGTGAAGAAATTATGCTGCACAAGGAGGGTGTAAAGGCCTCCCTTTAAAGACCCACGTCCCTATCAAAGAAGCTGTTAGTGTTACAGTGACTATTCCAGCTTGCCATTCTCATGATGCAAAATCTAATGTAGGCCTACTGTATCTGTTTAGGCGATTGTTTAATACCATCAGATTGAATCACACCCTAGACATTTAAGCAATCATAGCTTCCACAAATCCCACACAAACACAAACAGAAAAATGTTATAGTTGTCCCATATCAATCATGTCAAGTGCAATCAATCATGAGTGACTAGATCTATCTACATGTAGATTATTGTAGATCTAGATCTAGGGCCAATGCTCAAGGTGGGTCAACAGGCAGGAAATAGTAACTGCCTGGAAGTAAAATTAAGTCTGGCGAGCTTCTGACTGACTCATTTTAACCAGTGAACTTAGGGCTTGTTGATGAACACTTAAATATTGTCTACCAATTAACATGTGCTGGTGAGAACACTTTTCATGTGTTAGCATCAACTGCACATCTGTGCAGTCACTGCATGTTGGTGCGGTCACAAGTTGTTGGTCATGCAATCACCTGCATGTAAATGCCATCAACGCATGCTCATCTATGTGATCAATATCAAAATAGATCTAATAATCAACCTTCTCATTCTCTTCTTTTCTAATTCTCTGTCTTCCCACTCTTTCTTGTCCTCATGCCCATATTTGGCCTTATTTTTGTGAGCTGCTCTTCATCACCACACCACACGACCCACTTCTTCTTAAGAACTGTCCCTTTCTTTGCCTCTGCTAACTCCATCTTTCTTTTCCGCTCCTCCCGCACCTTCTGTTTCTTCTCTGCCTTTAAATTTCTTTCCTGCTTTAAAAGAAAGGAGAAGTGTTCTCAAACACCTTAAGTCACTGAATTTTCTAGACCTATTCTTTGATCAAGCTGCAAAATGCCTTGAAATATAGCCAATATTGGCCTATTTGGATTTTACCACAATATTGTTCCACATTAAATTCAGTTGTTTACTATTAGCTGGTGTGCAGTGGGTCTTCTGAACTCTTGTTTTGAATACATCATGTAATCATATTAATAACAAATGCTGTTGTTGCGATCCCAGTTGATCTTGATGCACACACAATACTGATGTCACAGTGCAAATTACCAGTGACGGCACCTCATGCTTGGTGTCAAATAAATGCATGTCAGTGCAGTCAGCACCAAATGCATAATCACACTCATAATCCCCAGAAAACATATTTTCAATGAAAATCCACCTAAAATAGAGTGTCCAGAGCGGTGTATCATAATACCGAAATCCCCCGGAATCCCCCGAAATCCCCCATCAGCATCACCAGACCTGTTACCAAAAGAAGAAAGAAAAATGGAAATTTGAAACCAAAGGAATTTCCATCTGTTTTATTAAGATTTTAATGTTCATACAATCCCATCAGCAAGAAACATGGCAATTAACAAACTTATCTTCATTATTCATATCAATTTAACCAACTAGACCAGCATTGTTATTATCATCATCATTCACATCATCCGTTGGCTTTTTCAGCTTTTTCTTTGAAATTGACATCGTTTTGGCATTGCACCTTCTCTTACGCTGACATGGTTTTTTTCCCCAGCCGCTACTGGGCACACTTCCTCATTTGACGGCCTGATAACATCTTTGAGGACAACACAGGTCTTTTGGAATTTGGAAAGATGTCTCTGTTTGCGATTGGATGTCCATGTTTCCCAATCTGCTGGTGTGACACTGAAGTGTTTAAATTGTGGATCCAATGAAAAGTCACCCTCTCCAACAATGGCCCTCCTGACATCCCTTGTTTGTTTCTTTACGACGTTGTGCAATATTTCTGCCAACGTTGCCAATTTCAAAGATTTCCAATTTGTTTCCAACTTCAAGACATGATTTAGACTTTCTGTGTTATTATTTGTCCACAAGCAGGATGAAACTAAATGTCCTGGTTTTGACATCGCATTCATATTTTCAATGAGCAGCGGCATCATTTGTTTTCTGATGTAATTTGCCAGCGTTTGTGATGTCTCTGCGGCAACATTTGCAAAGGCTTCTAAAGACAGTTCAAACTGATGCTCGTCTATAGCGGTATTGATTAACCCATCAACACCAAAGAGCTGCCGCACCACTGCATTTCGTTCAGAAACATTGTGCCCCACCTTATCCTGTAAAAACTGTGTCAGATTGGTTTGTAGGTGTCTTGTGCAAGACAACATCTTTGATTCTGGGAAGGCCCTTTTCATTGCCTGCTTCAGAGCGGCTTCCTCGTCACTCCCTATGACAGGACTTGTTGTGGGTATGGCTGAACCGGAGATTTTGCCTGCAAGGTGATGTAAGAAATCAAAAAATGTATCTCCATCTGTCTGGCCATGCAGAAAAAATGGACAAAAAAAAATAGGATGACTGTTTGTTCTGTTTCGGATAAGAGCAAGATTTTTGAAAGCTGTCACAGTGACATGGAGGTCGCCCAGGTTGAAAGTTTTATCTATACCTAAAACTGTTGAGTTGGCAGAATAAGGAGGGCAACAAAATCTGACGAGATCCTGCACTTGTTCATCAGTGTAAAGTATACAGCTGGGTACAGTTTTATATTGCTTTATTATACACTGAATGAAAGGAAAACCATGTTGCAGCTCTTCCAGACTTGCTATCTGATCAGCAAAATTGGAACCCTTTGTGTGAGGCTGTTCCTTTTTGTTCATTTGGTATTTTGTGGAAATAACTTGCTTTAAGCTGCGTGGAGCGTCTAGTGTATCATCTGCATTATACACTTCTGTTGGTCGCTTGCCACTCCTTAATTCCTCTTTCATTTTTTCTAACACCTGTGGCTTTGTTCGAATGTAATCCCTTTGTCCCTTAGACGATAAACCATGGGCTATGTTGCCAGGGAATATCCCTCGGTATTCCACACAGGCCACTGCTCTACTCTTGTCACTTTCCCCAATCCAAGACACTCTTTTGGAGTATTCTGGTTTTGTCACCAGTATGCAATAATACCGATGCAAAACCAAAACATCACCCTTTTCCGGCTGTGGTTCAAGTGGGATGAATACAATTTTTTTGTCTTTAAACAAAAACTCGCAGGAAATTTTAGACCTCTATTAGGCGGAAATCCGGGGTCCGGGGGATTCCGGGGGAGTTCGGTATTATGATACACCCTGTCCAGAGCACTTCTGTGAGCTTCCATCAGACCACTAAATGGAGAAAACTGTAGGGTCACATTTTTACCTTTGAACTCAAGACGGAATTAATTCATGGCAAAATACAAGCTTAGACAGCAGTCATATGCGATGTGATGTTGTGATGTCTTGATAAGAACGTCACAAAACGTGAATTGGTCACAAAAACACCGGTAAATGAAACACTATGGAAATACAAATATTGGCCGCATCGACACGCTGACTGCGCATAGGGGAGAGAGCATGTGATAGAAGGAGTGAGAATGTGATGGGAAGAGAGAGAGAGGGGGGTGGGGAGAGGGAGTGTGGGAGAGAGAGGAATGAGTTTTTATTACTTGTAAAGCGCATTGAGCATTTATTGGAAATGCGCTATATAAATGTAATTTATTATTATTATTATTATTAAAGAATTATTAATATGATTACATGATAAAAACGAGTTAAAATAAAGAGCCACTGCACACCAGCTAATAGTAAACAACTGAATTTAATGAGAAACAAAGAATAATATTGTGGTAAAATCCAAATACAGGCTAGATCTATATTTCAAGGCATTTTGCAACTTGATCAAAGAATTTAAGTCTAGTAAATTCAGCATGAGGACAAGAAAAAGTGGGAAGTCAGGGAATTGGAAAAGAAGAGGATGGGAAGGTTGATTATCAGATCTATTTTGATATTGATCGCACAGAGAGCATGCACTGATGGCACTTACATGCAGGTGACTGCACGACCAGCAACTTGTGACTGCACCACCAGCAGGTGACAGCACAGACATGCAATCGATGCTTACATATGAAAAGTGTTCTGACCAGCACAGATTAACTGAGAGAGAATTTTAAGTGTTCACTGACAAGCCCAAAGTTCAGTGGTTAAATTGAGCCAGTCAGAAGCTTGCTGGACTTTGTTTACTTCTTGGCATTTACCATTTCCTGCCTCGTGACCGCACCTAGTGCATTGACCATAGATCTAGAATAATATCGAGTTTTTATTTAGTGAACTTTTGTTTGTATTTGAAAACGTTTAAGAATAAATACTTTCGTTTTACAAGAACAGACTAGCCTTGACTTGACCCTCTTCTCGTTCTTCCTCCTCTTATTTTCTACCCCAAATTCACACCGCCGTCAATTTATAAACACCCATGTAGCACCCATGGCAGAGCTTCGGACCGTGTTTACAATTTCACAAAAATGACTGAAGACTAAGAGACGCACAGCAGTTCTGGCAGTAAGATTTCAAACGTTAAAGGTAGGCTAAAAATAACTCGCCGTAGCAGGGGTGGGGAAGCCGCACACCCTCGACCTCCGTCGGCCCCCTCCCCCATCCGCCTTTTTTGTGCTTTGCCTTATGGAGACACCCATTATTGATTAGATAGATATTTATGCACAATTATTTAAAAAAATAGGCCTACTTTGACGTTGAAACTGTCTCTGAAAGCAGGGCTGTCTCAATATTATTACGGGCACCTTGGCAAAACAAAAGGATAGGCTATGTAGACTGCCCCCAAAGCAACTGCTCAGAAATTTGCATACATGGGGCCCCCCTAAATCCTTGGGACCCCTGGGCAGTTGCTCAGTGTGCCCATTTGTTAAGACGGCTCTGCCTGGAAGCGAAACCTATTGGTGTGTGTAATACAATCATGTCGTTTCTATTAACATTTTCTATGTAAATTCATTGTACGAAGCTCTGGCTCTGGCTCCGAGAGAACCTTCGAAAGCACAGCAAGGGTATAAATATATGGTATTCTATCAAAAGATACAGCTTTCCGCCACAGCAGAACTGAGAACTTCAGGTTTATAAGTGTTCATTACCATTGCTCTTCGCTACGTGGGAGCTCCGAATCGCTATTTGATCAAACTCAGCAAATCGATGCATCGACCAAAGTAAAAGAGGGGAAATTAATAGGCCCCTACATTTAATATTTTAATTTTTTTTTTCATAAAGGGGCCGTAAAGTCACGAGAAGCAACCATCTGTTCATATTAATTACAGAAATTTCTGCTATACGTGTATAGATCACCCAGTCCATAGTTATTGCTCCATCCACCCCAACGTACGCATAAAAACCAACATTTTGAAAAACACACGACATAGTAGCCTACTACGCTGAAGGTCCCCCCGAGCTTCTGCTCACCTACATTGACTTCTGTACGCTAAAGGTCTGTGCTCCTTGTGATGACTGACAGCCGTTTCCTCGTGGGGTGGAGGGGGGGGGGGGGGAGCCCTGCTTTACCTTTTGATCCACACATTTCCAACCCGTGATAAATGATTTAAAAAAAAAAAAAAAGACAATTGTATACATATATTATATTATGTTATTCTGCACAAAATGCGAATTGACCGACGCAGTAAGAATCCGCTCGTTTTTAATATACCGTATTGCGTTAAGTATTTCGTGTACCGGTATTTTATCTGCACTATGAGGGAAGAGAAGTTTCTGAATGTTTGGCGTGAGTCTGCAAATGCTTTGCTTCATGATGAAAAGAATTTTCAGAGAAATTGCGCTTTTGGTCAAACCCGTTAAGCCTGGTTGTTCTCCTTTGGCTTGATTATTGTATTTTGTGTTTGTAATTGCCTAGTCCGGGAAAGGGTCTGAAAAATGTATTGTAAGATGCGTTTTCATTTTATTGAAAATTGTCTCACTTGACCAGGATAATGCATCACTAAACGGTCAATACATCGGAAACTTGATATCAGTCCTAAACACGCAACGTAGTAATGCCTGAGTGAGGAAATAGAATCCAAGGGCTTTATTCTGAAAGTCCTGCCCATATTCCACTAATCCACAATATATACTTTAGTTATCCACACATGGGCAACCTTTCACATACCGTAGTAAAGGTCAGACCTGAAAAAATGTGTCATATTAAAGCCCTTAATTACATGTAATTAAAAACACAAAGCGCAATGGTAAAAAATGTGTCATATTAAGGCCCTTCTGTAAATAGCATGTCATTTATTTGGATGTTGGGTTGTAAAGAACAATGTAATTCTTGTCTGATTTTTTTTTGGGGGGGGGGGGCTGTGTATATGTTATACTTCTTTCTTTTTATTATAGCCCAGTAGCCGGTGTGTAAAGCAATTTTGTCAACCGCGTGTGCCGCCCAAAAAATTGCTCAACGATCGTTGGTTGCCCGGGCCTGGTTTTTGTGGAAATACCGGTACAAGTGTAGTAATGTTGCATACATGTTGATAATCTTCAGTGAAATTTTAGGCGGATTTGCTTCAAGCAGAGTCTTTCTATGACTGACAGTATTGTCCAATAATATGTAAATTCAGTTAATCTAAAGTAGTCACATACAATTTTTCATCATGCACTTCTCGGTGAAAGGAAAACAACAACAACAACAACAACAACAACAACAACAAAAAAACACCGATACATTGTGAAAGAACGGCAAGAGGTTGAACTTCTCTGTATGGCAAACATTCACTTTCGTCTGACTGACAGTAAAGGGACACCGCATCTTACACTGCCAGAGGGGTCTATTGCATGTAGCTTTTCGATGTTCTTAAGACAGGAAACATGATGCCAACCACAGATGAAAGCGGCCAAAGCAAAATTATACTACTAATTAGACACCTTAATAGTTTAATGCTGTCTACTAGGATGCCGCCTTTTGATCTCCGGTAGAGCAAAGAGAACTCCCATCAAATAAGTCAGCTCCCGAATTCCTAAATTGTTCAAGCCGATTCAACATTTTTGTGACGTGCGTCTTTCGTCTAAAGATCTCCTGTAGTATCGCTTTTCCAAGATGTTTTTTTATTTTTATTTTAATGTTTTCATTGAGGGCGAAGGTTTCAGAGGACAGCCTACGCCCATGTACATGTATACAGCGTAAAAACTAAAATAGAAGAGTGAACGTGTGCAAACAACTTACCCCTTAACCCACCTGCGTCCAGAGAAATTCTCCAGTAAATCCCTGGTAGTGCTTATTGATATTTAGTCTGATACAGAGAGAAGAGAGTGAGGGCTGTTAGCTGGCGAGCCTTATTTTTAATGACCATGTTTAAACTGAGCATCTATCGTGCACCTGGTACCTATAAATTGTGGCCATCTGTTCCAGCGCGCATGACATTATGATAATGGTGCACGGTTAGTGGAAGCGTATATTATAATATTATATTGATCTCTTGATATCTCATTCTATTACAGTGTAATTTTATTTCTGTCTTTCTGGACATAGAAGGGGAAGGTAGAGAGTATAAACTTACATTATGAATAAAAATGAACATTCTCTCTCGTAGAGCTAGTGCCCCAGCAGTCTCTACCGGGTCTGGCTGAGTAAATAAAAATAAGAGAAATAATAATAGTTATAAAAAAAAAAAAAAATACCTTATTATTATATGACACTATTGACATGGAAGTTCTTTGCAATTTAAATGAATAATCCATTCATGGATGGAGTAATTTGTTAGTATCTCAAAGTGCTTGAAAAGAAAAAAATAATTATGGGGCTCTGTAATGTCACGTCTTTTGTAATTGAAATGAATAGCCCACTAATGGAATAATTAGGAATATCTCGAAGTCACGATTGCGAGTGTCTCTGGAGTAGAAGAACTGATAATAAAATGTTTATGATGTACCATTAGCTTCCACAGGGGGCTTTAGCATAGAGGACACGCTGCCGTATAAACGAGCAGAGAAAAGCTGAGGGGTTAGAAACTAGATCTAGTGTATGTGCATAGTTAGGGCTAACTTCCAATAGCCTCACGATCACCCTTTCTCTGTATTATTTTCTTAGTGCTATGTCTCCCACAAGGGTACCCAGTAGAATGTTTCATGAGTGTTGGCAGTATAATTATCGTCAGTAAATTTAATAGTGATGGATATTACGATACTGATAATAAGACAAAAGAGAGGACCCCCACCCCCCCGCCCCCAAGAGTATTGCTCCACATCTTAATTCTTATTGCTATTCTTCAGAGAGCATTATTTCCAGAAAGCATGAGAGCATAGAGGGAGCTCTATGAGGAAGAGAGAGAGAGAGAGAAAGAGAGAGAGAGAGAGAGAGAGAGAGAGAGAGACAGACAGACAGAGAGAGAGAGAGACAGAGAAAGACAGAGAGAGAGAGAGAGAGAAATAGGCCTAGATAGATAGCTAGTTTAGTTAGATAGATAGATGAAGAGAGAGAGAGAGAGAGAGAGAGAGAAACAATTGTTAGAAGTAATGGCTCCTATGTATTGTTTCTGTATGTCGGTGTTTGTTACTAACATCTGTCTCAAATAAAACTAAGCAAGATGGTAAACTTTTAATGAGTTAACAAATAATGCTTCAATCTCCTGCCAGGGAAACCAATATTCTAATTAAAATAACAATTATTTAATTTCTTCAAACAACATCACCACCAACAACAACACATAAACGTGAAAACAACAACATAACATAGGGACGTTTTCTCAGATATTATATGGATAAACACATTTAAGGTGGAAATAAAAACAAAAGGAAAAAACAACAATGGTGGCTTTGATCTCGCCGGCTTGAGAACTAATTTGTCCACTTTGTATTGGACGATCAATCCCTAAATCCCAGCGGCTATGATGCACTGGTCCTAACTGAAAAAAAAAGCATATTTTGCAACCAGTTCTTATACTGGAGACTACTTCTGTTGTTCTTAAGTTGGTCTTACCTTAAAACAAAAGATTAGCCTACTTAGGTTTAGTATCATTCGTTTCCTCTTATTTTTGCCTGGCACCCTTTTAAATCTCGATGACTGAAAGAAGGAATCAAGAAAAACAATATTACTGCCCTGCATTCAGAGGGAATCTGTGAGTGAAACGAACCAACATTGTCTCATCTTGTGGTCTATGGTTTACCGATATTGCAGGCATAATTTAAAAGAAAATGAAGCGTCTTAAACCCCCGCCCAGTGTCTTTTTATCTAGAAATAAATATGGTTAGTTGAAAGAAAAAAATTAACATCTCATGATTGTAAGAAATGTTGGACATTAGGCTTCACCTACATCTTAAGCCTAGTGAATCATAATAATTATGAAATATCATTTACTCGTCGTGATGAAATCAGCAGATTTTCCAATTACATATCGAGACCAGTAGTTTAATCCAGTGACAAAAAAAAACCCAAACAAAACAAAAACAAAACCACCACCACCACCACCACCACCACCACCAACAACAACAACAACAACAGCAATAGCAACAACATTTTATTATTTCAAACTAGAAAGGAAAAAAGGTAAAATGATATAGAGATATTTTTTAACGGTTTCATTGGCTAAAAAAAAATAAAAAAATCTTGATAATAATCACGGGGCACAGAACAGGGGATGGAGAAAAGACATTAGACCTTAAAAAAGGTTGGGGGGGGGGGGTTGGGTGGAGGGGAGAGGCAGATCACGAGACCCGATGTGCTGACGAGTGGAGGGGCAAATGAAGGATAATTATATGTCTCGACTCTGTCTGAGCTCTGCGCAGTTCCTTATAAAAACCAGAATAAAGGTGTGCCGATCTAGATATCTGTGAACATGGTAGGAACTCCCCCCACATCCTGATTATATGATGATAAGGTATCATTATCTTTAAAATTATAAAAGAAAAAAAGTCGAAATTCGTATTAAAAAAACAAACAAACATGAATTGCAATGGCGATAATTATGTCTTTTTGCTTGAACTACTCATTCAATGTAAAGTACATGATTATGTAATATAGCATGTAAGTGTTTTCCAATACTCTTCATTTTTAACTCGTTCTTATCTAAAAACCACTTGCCTTTACATGGCTCGAAAACTTAGTGACTCGTCACATACTTGGAGTGGCCGTATAAAGAGACAGTAATGGACTCTGAAAAAGTAATTATGAATTGACTATCGCTAAGAGGCATCGTGAACAATGAACTCCAGCATTCCATGGTCAGTCAGTTCATATCACTGAATGGCGTGACAGACACAAATGACCGTACAACACAAAAGTGGTCAATACGTTTCATCGTGAGTAACGTCCTTTCGTCTTCTCATAAGAGAGAAATAATGCTCATATCTTTCTGGCGTGTTTCATAAACTCACCGTATCTGACAAATGATCTATTGTCTGTGTGCTTAACACTTTATAGCCTGCTATTGTGTCAGAATGGCCACATTGCGGACTGGAAGGGAAGTGCTAACACACGTGTCAGAGGCGCCAAACGTAATTGACTTGCAAGAAGACACCATCTAATAGGCTCGAAAACGATACTTATTACAATCAGCCTCAGTCCCTACCCTGCCCCCTACCATCTCCCCTTCCAGAAATGACGAAATATTTATCCAATGGAAGAGGGAGTAAGAGAAATGGGTGATGAGTAGTCAAAATATGAAGATACTGCCCAACGAAGGAGAGGGCACATGAAAGAATACATGAAGATTGTCAAAGGAAAATCACATGTGGAGGTGGGGGGGGGGGGGGAGCGGAATTCCTTCGACAAGAGTTGGGGAAGGGATGATGGGAACTGGGATACAATGGAAGGCAGTTGCTCGTCTAGTCAGCCAATAACTGGAGGTGTGAATCTTTGCTCCTATTTGGCTATATAACCAAGAGAAAACGGCACTTTTGTAGTAATGTTCGTGTCCTATCACTGATATCAATCAGGTTCTAAACTAATCATCTCTCTCATTCTCATTTCTAAACAGCGATACGCAGCTTGCACTGCATTAGATATTAATAAGTTGCATTTTTAATATACGGTAGATTTTACTGTTCAACTGACCAGTGACAGGTGGTAGATGTTCGTTGTGTCAGAGTAATATTCACTTTTAATTTGGCACAAATTTTTTTGTTTTTATTTTGTTAGAGAATATTATTTATACATAGAGCGGCTTCTTCAATCAAAAGGGATATTACGTCCGTACTGAATGGCCGAGGTAAGTCAAATCTATATTACGACTTTCTGAATTCCCTACCTTTTTGTGCAAGAAGAATGAATGCAGTAATATGGTATCAGCATTTTGATTCTGAAACAGATAACAAAATGTAACACAAAGAGTGTGATGGCATTAAGAGGACGAAGGGGGGGGGGGGGGGGGGAGAGAGAAAGCAATATTGGAATAATATTAATTTTGTAAATGTTTCATTTAAATTCCCAGTATCCTATCCGTAAATTCAGAAAGCAGTATTACTTAACGGTCTCTTGAAAAAAAAAATGCAATCAGAGTCTTATCTTACACGTATAAAAATTGGACTAGGGGTTTGTTTTAACTGCAGATGGTCAGTAGGTGGTGGACATACTTCATAGTTTCAATAATGACACCTACCTTAAATTAATGTACTATCTGTAAGTATCAAGGCACAGCAATATTTACACCGAAACCTTTGCTTCAACAGCTTGCATACTCACCTGCTGATGATGAAATGATAGAGAGGGGCCAGTCTGTTGTGAAACGAACAGAGACACGTTACAGGTCAGCTGATTATATGAATGTCCAGATGGAATTTGATACCACAAATTCAGAACACATTTAAGCAGCATTTAATGTTTATTTAATAGAATGGAATATGCCAGAACTTAAAAGTGTAAACAATGTAATCACCAGAGGTGCTTCAAAATGGTAGGCATCAATGAAACAATGAACGTTGGAGAAGGAGGGAACAGAGGGAATGTGAGCCGACCTTCTGGAATATTATTACATCGGACGGGTTGGCAAAATAAATAAAAAGAAAAAATCAAACCAAAAAAAACACCAAACAAACAAACGGCCATCAATCAAACCTTCATTACATGCTTTAAAAAAATAATAATTTAAAAATAAATTTTAGGTTTCATACCATGTACCAATCATCGTTAACACTCATCGATCCTGGAATGACAAAAGATTGATTCGGAAATGTAGCTGTCTTTCTGTAAACTTTGTGACAGTTTATCGTACATTTTTATGACGACTCAAAATCTGTTTCTCTTTCTTGGTTTTCTTCCACTCAGCATTCAAAATATCTTACACGGAACAGCCACAGATCAAACTTCGATCCCACTCGTTAGATTCCCAGACATCACTCAGTGGACAGAGACACAAACTTCTATACGCCCCCCATTTCCCTCGTATTTCACCAATGGCAAGGAAATGGGATCTCCTACATGTAGTACCAAGGAATATGAACATGGCACCTTGTCTGTCGTTGACAAGGGTGAGCTCTGGTTGAAAATAACGGGTGACCAAAGACGAAATGATTCTTCACCAAATCGGATAAACGTTCCAAATTTTAATGTTCTAGATATGGCACGAGGAATGCCCACGTTTCATGATGAAGAAGGTGAACCATTTTACAAACGTGATACAAGACAGAATGTAATAAGCGAATGTCTGTGTTTAAAAAGCGATCCCGATGGGTGTGCGGAAACCAGCGACTTGAATAAGGATAGAACTTCTGTCATCAAGTGCAACTCAAACATTACAAATAGAATGTCACCAGTCGAACATTGTCATTGCGGACTTGACAGCGATTTCATACTGGCCACAGGGCAGTCTAAATGGCATATCCCTGGAAGTGCCATAAAACCACACGAACATTTCACGAAGGCTGATGATAAAGCGGCAGAGACCGCTCCTCTTAGGAAGACGTCACATCTATCAGCTGAATGTGATGTCGATGACGGGCCTAAAGAACAGACGACAGAGCAAACCCACAATCTGAGAGACACCATTCTCTTGCTCCACCCGTATTCAGAGAGCAATAATATCAATCATGATCTGAAAGAAGATGAAGACGATGCTGGTGATCACCAGACCATGTTGTCTCACAAACAACATAGGCGTGCACCACTTGTGATTCAGAGGTTCATCAGAAAGAAACGCTCATCTCACATCTCTTGTACGAAAAGACCAGCGCAGTTGTCAGGTTTTCTCACCGGTAAACCAGCGAAAAATGACGAATGCTCAGATGATCATAGAAGTGACGGCAAATCTCACCGGGGTTCTGCATGTGATATTACCTCTAGCACAAAAACTCGGAAGCATGGATCAAAGAGTCGAATATTTAACGCAGAAGCTGCCCTTGGAAGACTGGGCGATACAACTGATAGAAAACATAATATTTGTTGCAGCCTAACCAGTCGTCCACCGCAGGAAAATTCAGCAGATTTTGGCAGTCCATCGCATGTGTCGGAACTGCATGCAAAAACTGCATGGCCTTCTGAATGGCTAGGAGGGCTCACGTCAAAAGACAGAACATCTCCTCAATTGCTGACTCCCTCTGGAAATATGACAAAAGAGAGAGAACACAGATTACTACATGACGCCAGGACCATGAAATATCGAGTCAATGAAGTGTCAAATGACAATCTGTCACTGACGAAATCCGATGTTAAGGTGACCCTCTTAAACTCTGCCCTATGGAAAGCATTCAACAACGTAGGAACAGAAATGATCATCAACAGAGGAGGAAGGTAAGTTGTTAATGGAATATTTCCAGCAACACTTTGCAATCAATGTCAGTATTAAAATAAAGACAACGATTAAAAACGGTATTTCAATACAGTAAATATTTCAAACCTGCAACTTAAATTACTATATTGCCTAAAGAAAACAAAACAACAACCCTAACCAGACACACAAAAATAAACAAACAAACTAAAAAGAACTCAATGACTTGGTGCATAGTTTAAAATGCCATAATTTTTCTCTCCCAAAGAGTCAATTCAAAAATCTTCAATGGTTCAGAAAAGTTCTGTGGAGAACAGACATAGTTCATTCGTTTTGAACTGTGATCTTATCACCGTTTTATATTACGATTACATGCACCCATCTGGCACCACTTACAATTTTTTATTATGTTTGAAAGTCTGATCATTTAAATACTGTGTTAATTCGCAGTAGTTGTGCGATCACCTTCCCAAATAAAGGTAGTGTATGACTTTGTGATGATGTGAAACATGCCTGTCTTGTGTAGACGAATGTTCCCATACCTGGCACTGTCTGTCAGTGGGCTTGTCCAGGATGCTCTTTACAACGTCACCCTAGAGATTCTCCCTGCCAACTGTAGAAGGTTCAAGTACATCAATAGTAAGTGGGTACCCGTGGGTCTTGCAGACGCTGAACCAGCACAGGTAAGAATGCACACTGTGTATTACTGAAGACTTCAAATTGTAGAGCAAGTGACTGCCTTAATTTGCTGGAAATCAACAGCTGAAAGACCAATAAACTAGTAATATTACGAGAGTTAGTAATTGCAGATTCTGACAATATTCCTGAATAAGTAACTAAGTTGAATAGCTTATAACTCGAAGTTATAATTTGTCAGATAAGGATCACCTTATTTCAGGAAGAATCATGTAAAAGGCAATATGTTCTTAATTAGATAATTAATGGATGGGTTGAGATCATACAGTTTTTGTATAAAGATAATTATGAACAGTGTAGTTTTTGCCTGCCCATAATGCATTGCATCGGCATTGGTTTGCTTATGTAGGCTACTAGAATTGCAAATTAATTCCCTGATAATTTATCATCTTCTTACAGACAGTGTACGTTCACCCAGACTCGCCAAACACAGGGCATCATTTCAGTAAAATCAAGATCATTTTTTCTAAAGTCAAACTAACAAATAACAAAGATTCCGCAGAGGAGAATGTAAGTAACTTTCTTCCATCAGTCCGAACTCTGACACGTCTCATGGTGTGCAATTTTGTGTGTGGGGGAGGAATAGTGAAGCACATTAAAATAAATATGAAATACAGTCATACTCTTTCTGTTTGGAACTCTTAAAACATTCATACAGGACAGCATAAAATTAGACATCTTTGAATGATTGCTTCAGGGTGTCACACGTGATTTGAAAAGAAAACCCTACAGTGTGCGGATGGTCGCGTACACGTGTTTAGGTGCATGTTGTTATGTGCCTGTCTGAGCTGGGTACAAAAAGACTATCTGTATTTTTAACAGAATATATTATAGCATAGCAAACCAGCAAATATCGCATACAAATAAAAGTGCCTGACGTAATTTCACGGCCACGTGTGAATTGTGAAGTAAAAAAAATGCTAATGAGAACAGCGAACCAGCAAAAATTAGGATTTTCAGACAAGGAAAGATCCGCAGAGTTAAAGAAAAATCTCTTCATGTTGGCACAAAACAGACCGTCGTTTCTGTCTTATGTGAGTAGCCCAAATACATTGTCTTATTATCAAATTATAATAGATTTTCTTCGTATGATCATGATTTTTTTGTATGTTGTGTTCTCATATTATGGTTCTTATTCGGGCAGATCCTGCTGCACTCTATGCACAAGTATCGTATCGTGACGACGTTCAAGAGAATAGATTCTGAAAGAAATCAGCCCTCGGCCGACAAATCCCTGTCTTTCAGTTTCCCAGAGACTGACTTCATAGCTGTTACAGCCTACCAAAACGAGGCTGTGACCCAGATGAAAATACACAACAATCCATTCGCGAAAGCATTTCGAGACGCAAATTTTACAACGTAAGATTTTTTTTTAATGGCTGTATATTATTACGTTGACAGATCTTTAAACATAAGAAGTCCCCTTTATCAATTAGTATAATGTTTGCATGCTTGTGTGTTGGTATATAATATGATCGAATAATACACTAGGTTCTGTGAATGAGTTCTGTGATTTTCATCATTATTTTAGAGAGCAAACTCGAATAATGTCTTTTATGATCCTCCATTTCTTTAGATGTATACATCAATGGGATATTACATATAACAGTATCATAGTTTGATACTGAACTACCTAAAACCTAACAGTCATTAATCGCCCAAATCATACGTATCATTTAAAATAGAAAACATTACCCCCCCCCCCTCCCCGCCCATCACTAAACCTTCTTATAAGCATTTTATCACTGCAAATGATTTCATTTTTACACATGACGACATCTCACAGTTTATTTCAGTGCTAAATACATTCTTTAAAAAATCTCTGTTTCTAGTGTCAGGAGGAATTTAGCATCAAGAAGGAAAAGGTTATCAAGTTCTGCAGGTAACAGGTCAAAATGTTGCGGCAATTTATTGGAATGATTTAGCTTTTCTTGCTCTAGCTCATCTCCTAGTTGAATAGTATGCAATACAAGTGCGAATCTGTGCAGTAGTAGTGCCAGTTTGATGAAGTAAAGGAACCATTATAAGCCGTATAAAACACACTTTTGCTGTTTCTCTGTTTCTTCCTTTCTTTTTTTTTTTTTTATATTGTGAGGTATAACTACGTTTTCTTTCTTCCTTTCGTTCTTTCTTCACTTTTTCATGAAAGACAGCTATTTTTCCTGTTGTACTCTGCTTAGGCAAGCTTTTGTTGCCAGCATGCAAAATCATTAGAGTATTAACTGTTTGCATTGGTTGTCTTCGGTACTAAGGCTAGTTTGTTTATGAAGAGGTCAAATTTAAAGTACCGTAGTGGAAAGAAAAGGGAAAACTAGTTGTATTCTAAGAAACGCTGACACCATGACCGGCGTGGTTTGATATCTGCAGTCCCCATGTCTTTTCCAGTTGGCTGCTCTCGATACAAGGACACATCCAGGTGTCATGTCAAGTCACCACAAGCAGCACTGGTGCCAGCAGTCAGCCCTGCCATGTCGTGCTTGACCGCTCCTTTGCTGCAGACATCGTCAATATCGCCAATGTTGTCAACAATACGGCCAACATCTGGATCCGAGTACCAGCCACTGGCCCAGTCAAAACCAGGTTGGTCAGTCGAAATCAAATGCCGCATCTGTAACATTTTGTGTAATGGTGGCTTGATTCAGTTCTTATTATGTGACTACTGGTTTGAAGTTCTATATTATTATTATTATTTTATTCATTCTCATATGTGCACATACAGGTAGGGCTGTGATGATTTAAACATTTCAAATCTTGACGCGAAATGCCATGGAATCCTTTAAATTACAGTGTATTTCACATGTCAGGCCAGAGTTTTCTGCTATTGTATGACAGTACACAATACAGCCTGCTACTGTCACCCCCACTGTCTTGTGGGTCATCTCGGGAGAGAGGAAGACTAGGGGAAGGTAACCCTGAATACAAATACCACACTGCCTTGTGTGTTGCTATGATAGCAAAGGCTATGGGAGTAAACCCAGACAGAAAATCAGGAGTGGAGACCCGAAGGTGGTTGTCAGGGAGAACTGCATCAAACTGGCTTCCAGCATCTCCTGCAGCCGGACTAGTTCCAAATGTATTGACCTGGTCTCTCCCTTGGGTTTAACTAGAATGGCAGAGAGAGGGGTGGTGCCTCTGGGCAAAGCACCATCTCTTAAAAATAGCCCAGGCAAGGCAGCAAAACGAGGAGGCGTTTCCTCGGGCTTGGCAAGCGTCTGTCTCTCCTCTATAAGCCCACCCATTTCCGATTTGGAGAGGACACTCCAGCCATCCGTTACGGATGGGCACAACACGGGAGGTGGCAGTTACCGGTGATAAGCTCAATCCATTTGGCGTACGGATGAGCGCCAGGGGTCCCCTCTGTCGGTGGGAGCGGCTTTTCAGCTGCATTGATCAACTACCGCCCGCCGTAACCTGGGCAGCCCCCAGGCAGTTGGGTGTTGTTCCGCCACGTCAGCCTGCTTCATAAGGTGGCTGGAGCTAGACCAAAAGTCAAAAAGCTGACGTAAAGTGTGCACCTGGCAAAAACAGAAAAATACTAAAACTTGGTACCTGGAACGTCAGAACAATGCGCCCAGGCTTGCAACAGCAAGATCTCACTGATATTGACTCCATCAGGAAATCCCAAATTATTGATCGAGAACTTCAGCTACTAAACATCGACATCGCTGCCCTTCAAGAAACTCGACTTCCCGACTCCGGGTCAGTCAAAGAAGAAAACTACACCTTCTTCTGGCAGGGCCTTAGCAGCGAACAGCCGAGAATCCACGGCGTGGGCTTCGCCGTAAAAAACTCCCTTATCAATTCGATCGCAACTCCAATTGGAGTGTCAGAACGCATCATGACACTCAGACTGAACACCCGATCTGGTTTTACCAACATTATCTGTGTCTATGCCCCAACACTTACCTCCTCTGACGAAACCAAAGACATTTTCTACGAGGCATTGCAGAGGACTCTCCACAACATCCCTCTCACCGAAGGCCTGCTAATTCTGGGTGACTTTAACGCTCGAGTGGGAGCAGATCACTCCGCATGGCCAAAGTGCATTGGGCACTTCGGCATTGGCAACATCAACGAAAACGGGCAGCGCCTTCTGGAGCTATGCTCCGTAAACTCATTATGTGTTACAAACACGTACTTTGACCTTAAGAGATGCCAAAGAACATCATGGCGCCATCCCAGGTCTGGCCATTGGCATCAATTAGATCTTATTCTCTCAAGGAGGAAGAGTTTGGGCTGTATAAAAATAACTCATTCCCTCCACAGTGCTGACTGTGACACCGACCATGCACTGGTAGTCAGCAAAATCAAAATTTCGGCCAAGAAAATATACAGATCAAAAGCCCCTTCAATCCCTAAGATCAATGTAACAGCAATCAGAGATGAATCAAATAGAAAGTCTTTTGAAAAGTTATTTGCTGAAAGCATGGATAATGTCACCCAATGTGACTCGGTAGATGAAACATGGAACACTCTCAGTTCAAAAATTCATGACTGTGCCATCAAGTCTTTTGGACAGCATAAAGTTTCAAACAACGACTGGGTAGCCCAGAACAGCGAAATTCTCCTACCTCTCATTGAGCAAAAGAAATCTGCTTTCAATGAGTATAACAAAAATTGCAATCAGAGTACAAAAACTTGTTTGAAAAATGCAAAAGCTAAACTTCAGCTGGAGGTAAGACGTTGCGCCAACAAATACTGGACAGACTTGTGTAACAGCATACAAGAGGCAAATGAAAAGGGAGATATGAAAACCGCCTTTAGTCAGATGAAAGTATGTCACTTCTATGTCACTAAACTTCAAAATTCTACATCTTGTAAGGAACTTTTTAGTATTTGTGATGAACTCACAGGGAAAAGAAAGGAAACACCTCTACCCACAATTTACGAGAACAATTTGTTGCCCAATGTTTTTGCTGATTATTTTGGTAAAAAAGTTACAACTATCCGAGAAAATCTTGACAGTTTTGATGCCATTGATCATTTTGATGAGTTTCAGGGAAATCCTATAGACACTTTTGGTGTTGTGTCGAATGAATCTGTAAAATCTATCATCATGGCATCGCCATCAAAATGTTGTGACCTCGATCCTATTCCTACATTTTTGGTTAGATCTTGTATTGATGAACTGGTTCCAACTATTACAAAAATAATAAACAACTCTATTTTAAGTGGGTCTGTCCCTGATTATTTTAAAACAGCCTGGGTAACACCACTTTTGAAAAAAACGACTCTTGATCAAAACATGTTGAAAAATTATAGACCCGTCTCAAACCTTCCTTTTCTTTCAAAAATCCTTGAAAAGGTGATATTACAACAACTAATGTGTCATTTGAGAAATAATGACCTGTTGGAACCATTTCAATCTGCTTACAGAAGTAACCACAGTACTGAAACTGCACTATTAAGAATCATGAATGACATATTAGTAAAGGCAGATTCTGGAAATATTACTCTGCTAAATTTGTTGGATCTATCAGCAGCGTTCGACACCATCGATCACGAAATCCTGCTCAGAAGGCTAGAAACATCGTTCGGAATCAGAGGGGTCGCCCTTAAATGGGTCGAATCTTATCTGTCAAATCGCCACCAATTTGTTGTAACCAACAAAATTAGATCTTTTTCTTATGCGCTTCAGTATGGCGTACCACAAGGCTCAGTGCTTGGTCCTATTTTGTTTACTATCTATACTATTCCACTTGTACATGAAATAAAGAAATTTAATTTACAATATCATTTCTATGCTGATGATACCCAGCTCTACAGTTCTGCCTTGCCATGCGATGTTGACAGCCTTCTGCAGCAGGCTGGAAACTGTATAACAGAAATTAAAAGCTGGATGAACCAAAACAAACTGGCACTAAATGAGGATAAAACTGAGGTTATTTTATTAGGCCGTGAGCGGGTTCTGCAAGAAGTGGACAGAACTGAGATGATAATTGGCACTAATTCAATAGAAATTTTCAAAAAAAGTAAAAAACCTAGGGGTTTACATTGATTCAAATCTTTCTATGTCATCTCAGGTTAGTCACCTCATTCGTATTCTATACATGGAAATCTGGAAAATTGGTAAAATCAGACATCTTATTTCAACTGAAACTGCGGCTGTTTTAGTAAATTCTTTTGTACTTTCAAAGCTTGACTATTGCAACTCCCTTTTGGCTGGAATTTCACAAAAAAATATTAGAAAACTCCAAATTGCTCAAAACAATGCAGCGAGACTTGTTTTGAAGAAAAAGAAAAGAGATTCAGCACTGCCACTTCTGCAGAGTTTGCACTGGCTGCCAGTCGAGAAAAGAATAATGTACAAATTGTCATCCATTTGTCACAAATGTGTCAATAATACTGCTCCATCGTACCTAGTCGATTTAACTGATTACTATGTTCCATCTCGTCAACTAAGATCATCATCTGACACTACAAAATTGAAAGTACCTAAAATGAATCTGTCCACTGTAGGAGAAAAGTCCTTTTCATTTCTTGGCCCTACCATCTGGAACACTCTTCCAAAGACAACCAGGGAAATTAATGACATTGGTTCTTTCAAACGCCATCTGAAGACCCATTTCTTTCAGACAAACTAGGCTAGGTGTTTTTCGGCAGCAACAATAGTAAATATTTTTGAATTTCTTTTGTGTATGCGTGTGTGTGTGTGTGTGTAAGAGTTTGTTAAAGCGCCCAGAGCTTGTCATCGACGGGGTTGGGCGCTATATAAATGCAATATATTATTATTATTATTATTATTAAGTAGCTCTTGGGCCAATCATCACCAAAAGCGCCCCACTTAAGTCTGTAAATGGTGAACCCATCACAGATAAAAATGAACAACTGAATAGGTGGGTAGAGCATTAATCTCTGTTGTATTCAACTGAGAAAAATATTCCACCAGATTTTGAGGAACACCTCCAAAAACTGCCAATAATGGCCGAACTTGACGCTGAACCTTCCTTAGTCGAGCTTTCCAATGCAATCGACCACCTGTCTGCTGGAAAAGCCACAGGAAGTGACAACATTCCTGCAGAGGTATTAAAAGACCTAAAAGGCCCACTATTACCACACCTGTATAATCTGTTACTGCAGTGTTGGAAAGAAGGCGTGATACCACATGATATGAGAGACGCCAAAATTGTCACACTTTACAAGAACAAAGGAGACAAAGGCGACTGCAACAACTATCGAGGCATATCCCTCCTCAGCATTACTGGAAAGGCTTTTGCTCGCGTCATCCTCTGCCGCCTTCAACAACTGGCGGAAAAAGTCTTACCAGAAACACAATGTGGCTTTCGAAGCAAACGATCAACTATTGACATGATATTTGCACTTCGGCAAATCCAAGAAAAATGTAAAGAACAAAACAGGCCGCTTAAAACATGCTTTGTGGACCTAACAAAGGCTTTCGACACCGTAAGCCGATCTGGCCTGTATGCAGTCCTTAAATCCATAGGCTGTCCACCAACATTGCTAAAACTTATTGCATCCTTCCACATTGACATGAGGGCATGTGTCAACTTTGAAGGCTGCACATCCAATTCATTTGCTGTAAACAGCGGTGTGAAGCAGGGATGTGTTCTTGCTCCTACCTTATTTGGTATATATTTTGCAGCCCTACTCAAGAATGCCTTTGGTCAATGTTCAGGTGGAGTACTTATTAACACCAGAGTGGACGGCTCCATTTTTAATGTTGCCAGACTAAAAGCAAAATCTCGTACAGAGCATATTATGTTACAAGAGCTCCTCTTCGCAGATGATGCTGCAATCGTGGCCCACGATGAAACCACGCTCCAGGCTCTCATCAATAGCCTTGCCAAAGCCTGTGACAAATTCATGCTAAGGATCAGTGTCTCAAAAACTGTAGTTTTGACGCAAGGCTTGAGAAACCCCAACCCAATCATGCTGAATGGCTCTCCTCTGGAGCAAGTGGGAAAATTCTGCTACCTAGGCTCAACCATCAGTGGTAGCACAGACATAACAACTGAAATAAATGCCAGAATAGGAAAGGCGGCCACAGCTTTTGGCAAACTCTCAAAAAGGGTGTGGAACAATAGCAAGCTGACCATCAAAACAAAGGTACTCGTGTACCAAACTTGCGTCCTAAGCACCCTGCTGTATGGCTCAGAGACATGGACCACCTACTCCAAACATGAAAGATCCCTCAACTCCTTCCACCTGCGCTGCCTACGCAAAATTCTCAAGATCAAGTGGCAAGACAGGATCTCAAATATCGAAGTTCTGAGCCGAGCCAACATTCCATCAACTCAGGCTCTCGTAGGCAAAAAAAGACTGCGGTGGCTTGGACATCTCCACCGTATGGAAAATGATCGCATCCCCAGACAAATTCTCTACGGGGAACTTGCTACTGGCAACCGACCCAGAGGTAGGCCACATCTGCGATTCAAAGACACTTGCAAGGTCACGATGAAAGCATTCAACATCGACCCCAATGAATGGGAGAACCTTGCAAGTGATCGAAGCAGATGGAGACAAAAATTGCGCAGTGGCACGCTCGCAATAGACTTCAAGGCAAAAGAAACATACCTGACAAAACGACAGAGGCGGAATGAAAACACTCGCCAAAGTGAACCCAAAAGACTGACCTGCAATCACTGCCATCGCACTCTCGGGTCAAACATTGGTAGAATAAGCCACGAGAGAAGCTGTCAGTCAAAGTGAAAGTGAATATTCTAGCTGCTAAGACCGTCTGTAAAGACGCTAAAGGCCATATATTTCACAGTGAGGACTGCAATAATCTGTTCAATCTCTTCGATTATATATTATGATGAATTCTATTATTATTCCACTCCTTGTGTTGATCTATTCCAGATCCTGTTGTCCACGAACCTACCGTGCCCTCGCTAAGTTTTCCATACTTCATTCCTTGGATGAACGTCTACCCATCGCTCCTCCACCCCTCACTCTATTCACCGCTCCGCTCATCTCACCAACAGCTGTCAACCAGTGCAGCTCATGACTGTGACACAAAACCTGACATGCCTGAAGATGACGATTTGGGAACTCCGAAATCTGACGCAAATCCTCGGGACTCCAGGCTCTCACATTGGTAAAGTCAATATGACGATTTGTGCAGGGCTTGTCAATTTTGAAAGTTGTGTTGTTTAAAATTTAAAGTAGCGTTACCTGAATGTTCGCTTTAAGGTATGTGTTCACGATTCTAATAAGGTTTCTGAATTTTCTCCCCGTGTTTAGAAGTCGATATACTGTATATTCTAAAATTCCATTTCCGAATTTGTTTTGCGTTTCAACGGTGAGCAAAATTGTTCCAATTTCAGATTCCAACATTTTTGGCGCCTTTCTAAGTTAAAATTGTGATATACTTTTCCGGTTTCGTTTCTGATACTATCGAATCGTTTCAACGGAGAAATGTGACGTGATCTTGCTTCAACAAAATGGCGATTGGCGGTGAATCGAATCGACTGGAGCGATGGAGAAATTTTGGCTATCGCGGTTACTGCAAACCTGTTTGAAGATGAAGAACGACAAAGGAGAAAAAGAAAAACTAAAAGAAAGTGTGTGGAAGAGACTGGGTATCATACTCAGTGGAAAAGAATTCGAATGAAGTGATAAACGCGCTGCTTGTCTTAAACTGACGAAATATTATAAAAAACCAAAGAAAATCTGTGGGGTCGCAGCGACTTTGGCAGGCGTGGTGCTCTGCTGAAGTACAAGCCAGGACTCGCAGATAAGTTACCATATTGATTTAATATATATTTATTACACGTTCTTCATTTTTTTTGTTGTTATGGTTTGATTGTTTTATCTCTTTAATTTTCCATTTCTTTTTCTTGACAAAGGTTAATCACCATAATATTGATATTTTTTTTGTCTACCCCTTTTCTATGCGTTTCATTGTATCGTTTGGATATTACTTCTTACTCGAGGCTTTGCTACATACAACTTTTTCTTTTTGCCAATTTTTGACTTTGCTTGTCTCAAACACCGGCATCGTTCATCAATGAATTAGAAAGGAGGTTGGAATAAAAAATAGGTATCATTCTAAAGTGATTCGGTGAAAAATTTAGAACAGGAGATTATAATTTCCCTCTTCTTTCTAATATAGACCCGCATTAGAACCGCTGAAACAATCTAAATTGAAAATGGAATTAGAAACGTGGAAACAGAATCTGTTCTTTTCTTTATTTTATTCTAAGTTGGAATGTTTGAAACAGGGAAGCCTGTTTTTGATTCAGTTCTGAAATAAAATAGAATAAAAAATTAAAACCGTGTACATATCGCTTTAGGAACCAAACCGTGCGGTTGTGCATGGTTTTAATTGTAAGTTGGACACTGCGCGTTTACTCTTCACAGCAACCAGCGGCGCTGCTTAGAATAACTCGCCACAGGTGTTGTATATTGAATAAGAATGGTGAGACAAAAAGATCAATATTTTAATAATAAAAAGCCTAAAAAATTTGTAACTGTGATCTGCCATAATATTATTTTGATGAGCTGTACACTGGTGCTCGTATTAGAAAAGCTAATAATATAATAAATTACCCCCAACACCCCCTGAACAAAGAATATATAAGATCTGTAAGAAGTCTAAGAAAACTAAAACTGAGCGCTACTTTAAATCGTTTATTCCATCATCAACTAGGATGTTGCAATAATGTCGTCATCTTGATCGTAATCTGTGTACAGTTGAATTGTGTCTCGCATGTCAGGTCAATGTGTCGTAGTAACGGAAGCATATTGTGTGCCCTGTTAATTTTGTTTATTTATTAGTGTGTGTGTATATATATATATATCAAGATATATATATGTGTGTGCGTGTGTGTGAGTGTGTGTGTGTGTGTGAGAGTGTGTGTGTGTGCGTGTGCGCGCGCGCGCTATATATCATAATTTCTGTAACTGTATTGTTATGTATTCCATGATCAGAAACAAATTTCCTTGTACAAGGACGAATAAAATGTATCTTATTTTATCTTATCTTATCTTATCTGTACTCTGTTCTACAACTCGGCCTTTTTAATTATACTGGAATTTGTGCAAATAGCATGTATCATGATACTATAATGGAGCCAAAGGGTGAACACGTAAGCACTAAAACGTCCTGACAAAGTGATAAAACATGAAACTTTAGGTACCGCCTCAGTTTTTTACGAGACAGTAAGTGGACGCATCCGTTTTGGACAAAATTCAGTCTTTGATATTATTTTTTTTTTGAATCACAAAGAAGAGTCGCATTTTCCCCGAATAAAATCGAAAAGTATGATAAGAAATTTCGGTCTGTCCCGCCTTTAAAAATTGCATGAAAAGTCCAGGTGCACCAGGCCTTCGCCACCCCGACCCCTGATTAATGAAATCAAAAGAAAAAAAAAGTGGCAACTAAGTCGGGAAGATATAAAAGAGAACAAATAGTTACAATCATGAGTCTATAAATTAAATTACAAAGACTTCAAAGGTCATTCAGATAGTGGCAGCATTAAGAGCTACAATGTGGAAGGTGAGGTCGAAAGGGAGAACGAGTGACAAAATGAAACGAAATAATAATTAAAAAAACCTGGGACACAGAGGAGTTTGGACTTTGAGTTTGAATTAGGAGAAAGCACGTGCGACACGACGATGGTCACACTGGGCAGACAATTGACAGAATATAATAGATCTCTGTGTATTTCATAGAAAATGCAAGGAAAATATGGGCATTCTTGCTGAATCTATCAAAGAGAGAGGGGGAGTGGAGCAGGAGAGATAGATGGAAAGCAGAGAGGTGGAAAGAGGGGGGACAAGGAGGGATAGAATGGGAGAGGGAGGTACAGAGAGAGTGGGAGAGAGGATTAAGGGAGGGGTGATGGGGAGAGGGAGGGAGGGGTGAGGGGAGAGAGAAGAGAGAAAGAGGGGGAGGGGGGCAAATCTATGAGGGCTACCTCATCTAGTCTATGACAATTTTATTTCAGACAGTTCACACGACAATCAACAGGTCAGTGAATGATAAACTTCCCTGCTCCATTCTTCTCTTTTCATTTATTTTCCTTCATTTTCCATCCAGGTTGAAAGCTGGAGACAGACAGGTTAGAAAATTGAATACAGATGCTGGGGTCTAACATGATCATTCTGCAATCATCCTTCTTACGAGTAGACTGACACGCAAATTTCACATTTCACCTTTCACCTAGGTGTTGTCCACCCACTGCAGGATGTAGCCCTCCCGACAATGCTTTCCATTCTTTTCTGTTGTTGTTTTCTTCATCCATGTATTTCCTCATCTGTTTGTAATGTCGTCCTTTCATCTTCTTCCTGGTCGCCCTCTCGTTCTTTTTCCTGTCCTTGGTTGCCATTCAGTGCAGCGTTTTGTCCACCTATTGCCATTCATCCATGTGCCCGGCCCAATTCCACTTTTCTTGTAGCATGAATTCCACTACGTCTTATAATTTGTTTGTTTGCGATTGTCAGCGTGGGCGATTCTATCTTGCAGTCTGATGTTAAGCATTTTTCTTTCCATTGCCCTCTGGGTAGTTCTTAGTTTATTTATTCGTGAGCTGTTTAGTGATCGGCCATGTTTGACAACCACATGTAATCGTTGGAAGAATGCAGTGATTGAACACTTGCTTCTTGAGGGACATTGGCAGTTTGGAATCCAGGAATCTCTGTTTTTTCCAAAGCAATTCCATGCTGCTCTTATTCTGGTGTTTAATACTATACATAATTTAAAATACGTTCATGCAAATGTGGATTTTAAAATAGTAATATTATAATGATAGATTTTTTGATAAATTTTAAAATTAAGTTGTGAACTTGTTTGGTAGGTGTAAAAGTGAATTATAGACACAGAAGCAATCTTAACATGATTTGCAATAGAATTACACTGACAGCGGACTGAAAGTGGTGCTGGAGAGGCTAATGTAATTCAAATTAATAGATAGATATAATTTTTGTAAAATAAATAAATAACAGAAAAAAGAAAAATTTTTTTTAAAAATGATTAACATCAGTTCAGTAGCTCTGACAAAACACAGTTCAGTAGCTCTGACAAAACAAAAATATATGATTATATTATGATAGTAAGTTTATGCTTTCGAATATACCAACATAAGGCACCAGTGAAAACCCAGCACGGATGAACTGTTTCAGAACAGATTGATTGTGGGTAATCTGGTCTGATCAAGAAATAAAGCACATTGAAATTAAATGCTCAATCGCTGTTAATAACTGAGAGTAAAATTGAAGATCACAGGCAGTGACAGATCTACTATGAAACTAAAATGAAACTTAACAATCAGGGTCCCTAATCCCGGAAGGACCCTGAAGGCAATTTTGTATTGAGAGGATTTTGGATATTGCCCTCTAGTTGCTGGTTTAATGCACAAAATGAAAACGGCAATAACAACAACAGCATCAACAACAGAGTAACGTTGTCAAATCAACAGAAACAAACACCAAAAAGAAAGAGCAAATGCAATCAAATCAACAAAATCAAAGAGCAACACAATCAAATCAACAAAATCAAAGAGCAAATCAACGGGTATTTGCCATTGAAATACGCCGCATTTTACCGATTTTGAGATTTTGTCATGAAAGTGGTTCTCTCACTCCTAATTTCATTATGTGATATAAGTGTCATTCAAATCGGTTAAAAACTTGTCGAGATATGTGTTTGTGACGTAATGTTTCATGTGTTTTAGCCCATTTGCCGACAAAACTTCAATCTTCATTTTCTCGAAAAGACAAAAATACAGAATATGCATGTACAATATTATGACAAATATCAGACGAAAAATAATCAAATCAACAAAAGCAAAGAGCAACGAATCAAGTCAACAAAAACAAATACGATCAAATCAACAGAACGATCTTTCAGATCTCATGGACTCATCAATTTATACGAAGCATGAAGGCATAGATCTCTTCATTGAACTAACTCACCCCAATAACCGTTCTAGAAGGTTCATAGGAAAACCATTTAATTTAAAGCAAATATCTCTACATTGCAGTACCAAGGTAAGATAATGAGATCATGTTATGAAACCTGGTTGGAAATTCGAGACTTTTCACCAAAGGGAGTTAAAATAAAAAAGAGAGAAATACAGTAATCAATTCTCTTTACTATTCCCCCCCCCCCCGCCTTTTTCTTTTTACGCTCAGTTAAAAGGCATATTATAGTGTGTGTGTGTGTGTATGTTTGGTTGGTTGGTTGGTTGGTTGGTTGGTTGGTTGGTTGGTTGGTTGGCTGGTTAGTTGGGTATTTGGTTGTCAAATGTTTTGTGTGGGCATTGTTTGACATCTCCTTGAAAGCTTAATATGCTAAAAAAAGATGTTAAGTAAAATCAAAATCTATTACCCCTGAAACATGAACCGGCTCATAGGTTCTGTCGTAGAACAAGCTTTTACTGTTATATCTCCCATGTACATTGTATCCAAGTTTGCGGATGGGATAGATTTATCCCAAAGCTGAATAAGCCTGGCTTACGCTCATGACAGCTGAGTCAAATATCCGTGAACGGTCAAACGTCCACCAGTCTCATGACCTGTGCGTCACACTGACATCAAGGGTGGGCGAGGGCATAGATGCACACTTTGGAGGGTAGGACATTGCCACGGAGACGTGGGATGCAAGCACACGAGTAGACTGCCAAAGAAGCCGATATGCTCACTTCACGTACGGATTTGGGGTATCCACCAGTGCAACGACCAGAAGAGCGATAATGGTACTAACGATGAAGATGATAATAATGATAATAATGATAAAGAAGATCGTTTATATAGCGCCCAATCCAAGAAAATGATCTTAGCACTTTACAGAATTTCTTGTTTTCTTCATCTGCAACACACCCTTTCTGTCTGTCTGTCTGTCTGTCTCTCTGTCTGTCTGTCTCTCTGTCTGTCTTGCTCTCTCTCTCTCTCTCTGTGTGTGTCACGCACAATCTATTGCTTTTGCATACGCTCTTGGGCTAGACGTATGCCTACATACATACACACACATAACATAGGGTCATAGGAATAAATAAGACAGATATTAAACAATAAAACAGCGAAAAATAAAATGAATTGAGAAAATAAATGAATTACGAATGAGACCCCAGAGCTGTGTGTATTTTTGGAATAGGTGGGTCTTTGGACCAGTTTTGAATTTTGTCTCGGTGGATGCCTCGGTGGATGATGATGATGATTATGATGATATTCCAGTGTGATGGCGGTGGTGGAAGATTGTATCAGTGATTTAGATATTAATATAGCCATGTGTAGTTCCATAAGTTTAAACTACTAAATATGCTCTTGTATTTTGACACACTATAGTTAGGTTTTCAGGTGCAAAATTTGATAGAGGATTCCGTACTAGCGGAAAATCTTAAATCTATTGAAGTCGCCGTTCTAAAAGCACTCCATTTTAATAAACATACTAGTAACTTACCAATGCAGTGATAAACCTTTAGCTGTACGTTCCAAGCAGCACTACACCCTACACAGCTTTTGCCTTTGGCCGGTGTAAGTCCATCTTTTTGCGTACGACCTCTATTCTATTGACTGATCTGTAAACATTCAGCGGTGAGGTTAGGCTGTGGACTAGATACGTGAGGAAGCGATAGAGATGGTAGAAAGAGGGATAAAGTTAGTAAAAGGAGGGACAGAGTTAGCAGAAAGAGGGATAGAGTTAGTAGAAAGAGGGATAAAGTTAGCAAAATGAGGGACAGAGTTAACAGAAAGAGGGATAGAGTTAGGAGAATGGGGATAAAGTTGGCCGAAAAAGAGACAGAGTTAGCAGGCACAGGGATAGAGTTAGCAGGCACAGGGATAGACTTAGCAGGCACAGGGATAGAGTTAGCAGGCACAGGGATAGAGTTAGCAGGCACAGGGATAGACTTAGCAGGCACAGAGATAGAGTTAGCAGGCACAGGGATAGACTTAGCAGGCACAAGGATAGACTTAGCAGGCACAGAGATAGACTTAGCAGACACAGGGATAGAGTTAGCATGCACAGGGATAGAGTTAGCAGAAAGAGGGAGGCGCAGAAATCTGTAGAAGAAATGAACAGAAATACTGATGATGATAATGAAGTAAGAATTCTTTGTTTCTCTGTCATTGATTATTTAGCTTGCATTGTGGTGAGGCAGGAGAGGGACAACGTTAGTAATAATATTAATATACATTGGTGTCACGACAGCTGATGAAATCTACAATCATTAAACATGACTAAGTGTGTAAACACAGTGGAGATCCGGCCCGGCCCGTGTACCTCCCCGCCCTTCACGTCTCGCAGCCGGATGATCTAACACACAATAAAAATAGTAATCGCAGCCACAGTGAACTCCCATCTCATTTTTTTCATGTCCCGTCTACCAGGCGTCCCTTTTTCGGGCCGGAAGTTTTAACGTCTGACCTTAATTTTACTCCCGTCTACCACAAAGCTGGTCTACAAATTTTCAACATGGAATCATCGCCAAACGAAGCACTGATTGCAGCTGTGCAAAAAAGGCCAGCACTCTATGATAAAACATGCGACCTGTACTCCAATCGAATTTATCTGACCAAACAGTGGAAGGAAATAGGAGAAGAGGTGGGAATCGATGGTAAGTCATTTTATTTATTGATTCAGTCTTCATTGCCTATTTGCTTTCTTCCTCCCCCCCCCTCTCTCTCTCTCTCTCTTTCTCTCTCTCTCTCTCTCTGTCTGTCTGTCTGTCTGTCTGTCTCTCTCTCTATGTCTCTCTCTCTCTCTTTCTCTCTCTTTCTCTATTTCTCTCTCTGTCAGTCTGTCTGTCTCTCTCTCTATGTCTCTCTCTCTCTCTCTCTCTCTCTCTTTCTCTCTCTCTCTCTCTCTGTCAGTCTGTCTGTCTGTCTGCCTGTCTGTCTCTCTCTCTATGTCTGTCTGTCTGTCTCTCTCTCTCTCCCCCCCCCCTCCAGTGCATATATGTGTTTGTGTATGCAGGCGAATTCAGATTATATCGTGATCTATGTTGACTCTGCCTTAAATTATAAAGACAATGTTAAGCCTAGGCATACATCACACATGTGCATGCTTTCTGTGTGGCTATTCTTGAGAGCTTTACACTAAATGGTCTTGTTGCCAAGGCACAGCACCCACAGTATTGAAATAGTTCATCAATTTCTCTCGAATTTCAGTGCCGTTCTTTGTGGCTCTGTGTCCATTTGCTTGAATGCTGTCGAAGTTGGCTGGCGATGCCTAGCTTGTTCTTCTGTCTCAGAGGCTTTGATGACTTGTCTGTGTGGTTCTTCATTAAGGATAAAATTGTGCAACACTGTTAGTGCCTTCACAATAGTTGTCACTGTGTTTGGTTGTTCGTCAATCTGACGGAAGAGTATCCTCCACATCTGGGCCAGTCGTCCGAACGAGCATTCTACTCTGTTTCTAGCTCTTGAAAGTCTATAGTTAAATGTTTCCTTTTCAGCAGAAAGTTGTCGGTGAGGGAAAGGCTTCATGATGTTCTCCCGTAAAGGAAACGCATCATCTGCGACTAACATGAAAGGCAGCTCGATCTCTATATTTGTAATGGGACTACCTTTGGGGATGGACAACTTGTTTGATAACATTTTTCTCCATAGCGCCGAACGACTTAATACTCCACCGTCGCTATTCCCCTCCACAGGCACCAACGTCAACAATAACAAATTTTCCATTGGCACCCGTGACTGCAAGCAGCACGATAGAGAAATAATGTTTATAGTTGAAATACTTCGAACCTGATTTATTTGATTTTCGTATGCGGATGTGCTTCCCGTCGATCGCGCCTATGCAGTTAGGAAACTGGAATTTGCTGAAAAATTCAGTCGCAATCTTCAGCCACTGCTCTTATCAGGTTTTGGCATCACTTGGGGCTGTAGAATATTCCAGATGACTATGCAAGTTTCGAGTGTGATAGCTCTCACTGTAGAAACGCCAGCCCGAAAATGAAATGATAGCGATGTGTGGTTTTCTGTAGTAGCAAGATACCTGTGGACAAAATGAAACAAATTACCCAATAATATTGCTTTTTTCTTACTTTTTCTATTAACTTTGTTTCTCCCCAGATGCTTCTGCAAGGAAAAAATGGTCAGGACTCCGAGATTATTTCCTGAAAGTTCACAAACAACAGACAACAACAAAATCAGGATCTGCTGGGGGAAGTAACCAACGAAAATGGTATCTGTACAACTCCATGCTGTTTCTTCTACCATATGTCACCGACCAAAAGACATGCTCCAACCTATCAGATGAGTCCGATGACGAAGTGGATGGCTTCTCACAGATGTCTTCGAGTTTCAGATTTTCTACCCCTGGTGCATCTCATTCTGGAGTGAATTCTTCAACACCGACAATGGGTGTTTCTCAAGAAGGGGATGACTTGGACGTACACGAAAGTAGGCCTAGCAGCAGGAACAATAGAGACGGTTTGGCAGACACTAGTGCCCAACCCAACACAGCAAACACAGCAGCCACTTAGTCCAGAAAAAGAAGATATAAGTTTCCACAAGAGCGACAACAGCAAAACTCTGGACGGTGACATTCTGAATGCAATACAGTCGATGGGATCTACGCCAATTGAAAAAAACGAAGATGAGGAGGAACTTTTTCTGAAAAGCTTAGCACCCAAATTAAGATCGTTAGATCCACTGTCAAGGCTACAGTGCCAAGCAGATATGCAGATGTTGCTGCTGAAATATATGAAACAGCAGGCAACAAATGCACCACAAGACCTCCATCAGCCTAGATCAACGACCATTCCATCTACTTCAGGGCAACCCATACAGTCCACACACCAAGGTCCTTACTCACCTACAAATTATACTGTGCATCAACAACCTGGAGAGGCAACAGCCGCAGGACGAGATCCTTATTCACCAACAAGAAATTATACTACCCTGGGGACATCCTTTTGTGATGACAGCAATGGATATGAACATTATCAATCGTACTAAACAGGACTGACCCCAATCATGACGTGCAGTTACCAATTTTAGATATAATTCACCCTGAAATTTTGTCTCAACAGTATTGATTGCGTAAAATTAGTAATGTTGACCATGTTTGTTAAAACACACGATACAGTGTCTACAAAATAATTAAGTGATCAGTCTTGTTAATTTTTTTATCCACTTATTTCCAAAAGGATTGTGCTAAGTATGTGCACAGTACTTATATTGTTTCTTTTTATTTTTGTTATCGTGTGCTCAATTCGTTATTTTACATATATATTGAGCTTTCTTGTTAAAAATAAATCAAGGAAGATTTATACTGGGATGTGTTCGTTCTGAATTTGTGTTTGGCACATGAATTTACTCTGATGACCCGAATAACAACTGCACCCTCCACCCCACGCCTTTGGTTCATCAACTTATTGAAACTGAAAATTTCTCCAATTTACCGAAGGGGGAGGGAGTTGTCTAAACAATCGGGGATTGTGTGTGTGGGGGGGGGGGGGGTGGAGAGATTATTAGGGACAGAGTAAAATAAAATTCGTTTACAACTTACCTCAGCGTGATAACCAGTCGTTCTCTTGCCGACAATGGTTTCCTGAAGTTCGTGGTTGTTTTCTCTATGAGAGGTCCAATCATTTCCAGAAGGATTTGAAACGTGCTTGGCTTCATGCGGATATATGACACACATTTTTCTTCATCACTTAAAACATTTTCAATAAGGTGATGATATTCACCAAACATAGGTCTTTCTTTAAAAATCTTATGAACCCAGTATCGCCTTTTCGATCGAGGCTGCCTTCTTTTTAGCCACAACATTAGCAACAACTGGAGCTTTGCATTCTCCATTTTGTTTTGCAACACGAAGGATTGAAACGGGCCGGGAGGTAGTCGGGCTGGGCCGGAAGAGAACTTTTGTAGTCCCGTCTACCTCCCGGCCCGGCCCTTCTACCTCCCGGCCCGTAAGATGGGCCGGATGTCCACTGTGTCTACACCCTAAGAGATCCAAAATGGCTCCTTGCACCAAAATGACGTTATAAACTGGGCATTCGAGTCTGTCAATTTGGGAGTCGTCCTTAAATGAAACTGACAGGCTGAGAAACATCTTTTGACGGCCGTTTTGTGCATGGAAGCCTGAGTCCTCGTAGCCAGGGATAATGCATCAGTGATAATAGCAGTGGTAAAATGTGTTATCAGAACTCTACAACACAGAACTCGGTATGCGCAATGCTTACATAGATGGATAGTTAGTTGTACAGAGAACCAGAGAAACAGTATTGTAGAGTGGATATTGGATATTGAAACTAACAGATGGATAGATAGATAGACAGATAGACAGGTAGATAGATAGATAGATAGATAGATAGATAGATAGATAGATAGATAGATAGATAGATAGATAGATGGGTGGGCCAAGGCCCCTGTCCATAATGGGATTAGAACTGGGATCTTTTGCATCTAGGTCAAGCGCTGTAGACACCAGAGTAGAATGCCCGCGTAGCCAGTCAAATACATTTAGCTCCAAACTTGCTGAAAGACTGGCAAATTTGAACGGGACGGGGAGAGAAACTTTGTATTGAATTGTCGTCTTCACCGTATTTGCTCCAACGACGAAAATAACATTTTGACTAAATAAGATAGCCTGTCATGAAAAGACATTTCACAATAACTTAGGGAAGACCGGAATATTTACAGCTTACTTTTTAAGATGACATAATTGTATGTAAAATATTGGCTTGGTTTTGTAAATGGAAATTTGCTGTGGACGATTATATTATGACAATGTTTATCTGACAATTACATTGTATCTTTGCCAAGTTTTCTTCAGCAGTTACTTTTTACGATGAATTGTTTAATTATCTTTTTTTTTTTTACTCTGGGGATTCCCTCATTATTGCTAGAATATTGCTTGTCCTTATGTGTAAAATGATAAGGGCGGGGAAAAGGGGTATGGATGTGGTGGGGTGTGGTGGGGTGGACTGTGCTGGGGTGGGATCTGGAATGAGACGTCATGTCTTAATTAATCTTATGATAAACTTGCTATCACAAATATCAGTGAAATTCTGAGCAGGTCAGACCAGGGAGGTAGAAAAGATAATAATTTGCCTACACGGCGTCACAAACATGTATGAGGTAAGCCAGAATAAGGCGGTATGGGCAGTGAGTAGTGTTTTAGTGTGATGCATAATATCAGGTAGGTAGCACCAATCTGGGGCCTGCGCTAACCTTGGTCTGGCTTACTCCTAAAGTTTTTCTCGTGTCAACACGACCAGAACACAGCCTTTGTAAGATTATTTGAGTTCTTGAACGGCCTGTTGATCTGTGTACTTTCTAAAACGCTGACTGTATAAAGCATTGCCTCGACTTTTACTGTTAAACTAGGACTCCTCCTTTAAGATCAACTCAATTTTAAGGACATTTAAATAAAATAATATTACATCGGCATTGTTCCCCTTTTCAAATACATATTCGTCTTGTGTTCAGGGTTGCTTGAATGTTGAACAAACACACCCGCGTTTTCCCTCCTGTATCCCACACAACGCTGAGCCATCTCTGCGAACTGCATATTAAATTGACGCGTACGTGTGAATTTTTGTCATTCTTCTAGCAGTTTGACTGCTCTTCATTTCTGAACGAAATTTCCTCTGGTGGTTTTCCTTGGTATCAGGAGTTTCACTTGCTTCCTAATTTTGTCTTTCTGATTCAAACTAAAATAACTATTTAATTGTGACTGTGTTTTCTTGTTTGTAGGTATTTTCAAGTGGTCTGAAAATCCCAGCCGGCGTTTCGATCTATTGTAGGATGTGGATAGATTAAAACAAAATAAATGAAATTAGAGGATTGTTGTTGTTTTTTTGTCCCACGACTTTGGAAAATGTGGTAATTTCATGTTGTCGAAATAAATATTATGCCCTTTGGGTCTTACAAGAGACGTGCCTGTGATCCCGATTTTTTTTTCTCCTATAGCTGCGTTTTAGTTAAGCCCACTCACAAAAAATTTATTCATAAACATAATCATAGTATGTCCGGACGCGGTCTTTGAATTTTGAAGGGCTCTGTCCTAGTTGTACGTAAAGATTTAAACCTTCATATCACGATAGTGATATTGGGTTGATAATTGGGCATTTGACATCTCAAAATAAAGATTATGCTATGAGTGGAATTTATAGCGGTTAAAATAATAAAATAACGTGCATTAAATTTATACCATTCTTTACATGGAGGATTTGGAAAAGCTGTTTATAAGGATGAAATATTGGTTTTGATAGCGACGCAACTGGTAAAATAGTGTAAATTTTACATTTTAGAAATGGATATTCATTTGGCAGACTTTATACTTGATTGATCCGCTTTGCAGTATTATAAGATACGAATGTTACTTATAGAAGATCTTACTCTGCAACTCTGATAAAGTACAAAAAACAAATGAAATATACCGTCTAATCTTTTAGGTAACAGGCTTACCACTAAAAGGGATTCAGTTAGCCAGGGAGGGATTGCTTGGAAAGGGAGCGGGACATTGTGATGTACTCTGTATGTAAGGTTATAAAATATCATGTTGCATCTCGGTAGATGCCCCAAGCGCTTTTAGGGAAAGTAGCTCTGTCATAATAATATTTCTTATTCACCTACAAATCCCAAATGTGTCCTTTCAGCTTAGCGTTAGGGGGCAGACTGCTGTGTTGTGCACATCACATACTGGGAATATTCTTTATCACTTCTACTGTCATGTAAGTATGTATAAGTATAGCATCATTTATTTCCATTCCTTCTGGGATTCAGTTTCATACACTGAAAAATTAAATAAAACAAGAACAGAGAAAACTGTGTGTGGGTGATCCAACAGCGGTTAAGTAACTGTTAAGTAGCCTTTTTGTAATGCAGTGATTCATTTTGGTAATGTTTTTTCAAACACTGATTTCAAATTTTTTTCTATTTTAACTTAGTGGTTTTTAGAGAGCTAAAGGTAACGTAGTTTTATTTTACTTTCTTTCTTTTAGAGCTACTGCATACTTCTCTTGATGTTTGATTCTTACGTAGGGTTGTGCGAAATATATTTCGGAAGGGGGGGGGGGGGGGGAGGGCACATTTTAATTGTAGGAATTTAAGATAGTTGTTGTGGACTTTTCACTGGGTTCACTCCTACATAATAATGTCCCTTCAAAACCAAAAACTCGCTATCGTGACTGGTGAGGAAATCCAAAAAAGAACAAAATACGTACCGATATTAGATTTTCCCCGACATTCAGTGGTTAACCCTTTCAATGCCAAAGCAGTACTGCAACTATTTATATATTCCTTGTTTCTTTTGAATGTTGTTAATTTGGTTATTCCAGTAAGTAAATAGGAACTCTGAAAGCAAACTTGATAAATACATCCAAACATTCTTTATTTTTTTAAAAACAAATTCACGGCCATCATACAGACGATTGTTCATGACAATACGCTCTCGGCATTTAAGAGGTTGAATAATTGAAAACTGACTTAAATTTTACCACAGCATGTTTTTGGTAGCAATGATGATAATCTAAGTGCATAAAAAATCCATTTAAAGCCTGAATCTGTTTATTATGTTGGTCTCGGATTTAACTGTTAATTTGTGAGATAATCTACAATTCTACGTTATTCAGTTTTGATCCATGTGGAAAATTGTAGATAATAATAATAAAAACTTAATTCACAGCATTTGAGATTCGTTGTACTTCCAAAATGTACGAGGGAAGGAATAGATTGTAAAGTAGAGTAGCAGTAGAGTAGATAAAAAAAAAAAATGACCTGCGAAAATCTGCCTTATATTTTCATTTTACTTATTCGTTAACCAAAGTCTGATAAAAGTAAATAAATAAGAATTAAGCCCCCCCCCCCCCCAAATCACAGGCCCCCTAAACAAACAAGTCACACACAGATACGTGCTGGTTAAATACAGAAATATACCTATCGCAAGCAGAAAGAAGCAGGCCACAAACAGAAACATAAAATATAGACAGAGGCGTGCAGGGCACAGTCATGATGAGTATGAGAAACACACCTGGCAGACAGGAATGCTTCCAGACGTTCTGAAGAGCACACCAGCCTAACTGCTCGTCGGAGAAACATTACCAAGCATACAGCACATTTGGATCTAAGGCGCTGATAACTATTAGCATCGATTATCTGATGAAATACAAAGGGGCTGTGTCTAATGAAGAAGGAATTTCGGTGTCTTTCTCTCTACATACTCTCTCTTTCTCTATCTCTCGTCATCCCCCCACGCCCCCCCCCCTCTCTTTTGCGATTTTTAGGTCAAGACATCGCCTGAATTAACATCTTAACAGCAACGGTCACAAAATATTTGTAGTTATCGAAGAAAACATGACAACTGCTAGGTGACTGTTGTAAGGTACCTGTCTTAAAAATGTATTTACTTCCCCAGTTCAATACAACACACGAAAGAAAAGGAACTCTGGATAATAATATCAGTAAACTTTTCTTTGCTCTAATTCTTCTTCTTCATCCCGAGTGCTAATGGGCCAACCCAGAAACTATTTCTGGTAACTGCATTTGATCTTTCAAACAGAGCCACAAGAAATAGAATAATAGGTCTATAGTGTTACTATCCAGTACATGAACTTGCGCTTTTGTTTATTCAGGCCACGACTTGACCTAAAAATCACAGAATTGGGTCAGGCAGTAACCGGATCACCGAGCGCGGACGATTCAGTGTTACTAACAAGAGAGCTCAAGTGGTCTACGTTACAAGATGTGTTTCATTCTTCTAGATCTGTTGTCCCATTTTCTGTTTGACATGCTTTTCGCAACGATACGACTGATCGCTGAGCTTCTTTTCCCCTTTCTTTCTTTCAACCCTTCTCCTTTATTTTGTTCCCTTTTTTTCATTCATTATTCTTTGTCTTGTATCCGTTCTTTCCTATTCTTTTTATAACATGTCTTTTTTTTTTTTTAAACGTAAATAATATCATCAACTGCCCCTTTCTCCCTAGCCCCTTCCTCTTTCAGTTTGAAAACTCGCCTCATCTCTCACTTCAAAATTTTGACCCCCTCCACCCCTCCCCAAATTCTCAAGCACATAATTATTATTGTGTTAATCATTCCTAAATATATCCACCCATTTACACGGTCACTCCTCGTTCGAAATGCCCTAAAAACAAAATTTAAATAATTCTTTAAAAGCACCAATGTTTTGCATTCCTGTTTTCAGACAATCCAGCCTTCTATTTCAGTCTGCTTGATCGGTCAAGCTGCTGCCAAATTTAGCCTAAAAGCGGTAAAATCAAAGGAATGTCACCTAAATAAAGGGCATGCTGCCCACTGCGTTGACCTACATGTAGCAGTGAAATGAGGTCAACTTGCTGCGCCCCCATTGGTTTAAAGCCAGAGGTTTTCCCCGGCTACGTGCATTATGGGTACGAGGAGATGGCTGGCTGTCCCGACCGCATTTCGTTGTTGTCCGTTTCACGATCGATGATCAAGCGCCAGTCTTGCTCAAAACATTGTGCTGGTGCTGCCTACTGAAAAGATCGATATCACTACTACAGTAGTTGCTGACTCTGTTTTTAATATAAAAAATATAGATAGATATAGATATAGATATAGATATTTATGACATTGTATCTACGCTTTTTTCCACCCCCACCCTCGCTTTTTCTTTTTAATTAAATGCTTTATCGCAGTTCTGCTGTGGAAAACAAGGAAGAGGGTGAGGCACCGATGAATGTATTTCCCCCGGTCGCATCTCGCCCGGTCGTCTTTAACAAAAAATGATTGTAAGGATGGCTGATTTTTTTTTTGAGTATGTTTAATTACATTTTTACAAATAGTGATAATGCTGACATTAATTACCTCCGTCCCCTAAGAAAAGTCAAGCGCTACGGAGCAGTTTTATACTTTAATCGTAGTTTTTGACCACCGAAATACACGATCAGTGTGTTGGACTGGCCATTATCAGCTGTCATTGATTATACACCAGGACACACAGATGAATGGGATGTAAAAAAAATCAATACACTCTTAAAGTATTAATGATCTGCTGTTTTTGCCCCTCATGATTACAAATTCTTATTCAACTATAAGTCATCTTTGGTAGTTTTCCCACCATAGTCTGTTTCATTTTCTTATTTCTGGACAGTTTCTGACTTCTGAACATAAATTAAAAATTTTTAAGGAAAGTCGCGGGGCACCTCCTGCATGTGAGATACACAAAACGAGAGGCCAGTAAACTATGATATTATACTGAAAGAACTGTCTTATCAGGTAGCTACGCCAAAATAAAGACAAAACAGCAGATAAATTATCAAAGGAAAAAGAAGGTGGAGAATAAAAAAATAGTAATAATGATCATAAAAATGAAAAGCAGCTGTAATCTTCACGTGTAGCTATGATTAATTGTATAATCTCATCTCCCTTTGACTTCATAGTGAAAGCCCAACGTTTTGCGCAAGACTACCTGGCCAACAAGTCGCAACCAGGCATAAGCTTGCATAGTTTGACCCAGTAAAGCAGGCGAGACAGTGGGCTAGTGGGTCAATCGGGGACAAGCAGGGTAGCTATAAGAATGAGCCTCCTTTATTGGGGACCGGGAGTGTTCGTAACATCTTAGAGGCCCCAGGACTATCTAATGGTATCATGGGGTCCGTCTTCCACAGAGGGTACCGAAAGTACCCTAACTGTGGTCTTGTTGTGGTAAGTAGCTTTCGTATAGAATTTACGCGGATTCTCAGCGTCTGTTAAAACTCGTCTAGATCAACGTTTCGTAAGAATGCATGAGATAACTGAAGTAACATCGGAATTTTGAAGCAATTTCCATTTCTAGTTGATTTTCACGTTGTTTCTGTCGGACAGTAGTAATGAACGTCTCAGTTTTATTACGATCAGTCATTCACTTTCTTTGCTTCCGAGTTCGTTCATTATTTTATTTGATGCGGAACTTTGGGCGGCCATTTTACTTTCCACATTGAAACTGTATGGTGATGCTGAAAAAAAAGCGCAGTCGACTTTTTAAAAGAAACTGTTATGTAAGTTGTGTTTTTTTAAAAGAAGGAATGCACTTTTATTCTTCAACTCGCACTGTCGATCACAGAATGCACTGTGTTAGCATAGTTGTGAAGTAGGTGTTTAAGCATTGCTAAAATAGTTATCTTGACATCAAGTGGAGGAACCAACACAAAGGACTAGGTGGGACGCGGGTCAGGAAGAGGTAGGGCCGAGAGGAAGGGGCCGCCGTATGATAAATCAGTCACAAAGATTATCTGTGATAATGTGAGATTACTCGTGATGGAGAGTTGTTTTTCTGCCACTCAGCTGTCACTACACATAATATAATCATACAGAATTGTTAATTAAGGAGTTCACGATCAACAACAGAAGGCGCCATTGTCCGGCGAGAGGTACAATCATGGAATGCCATCAGGTAGCCGATACATTTCTTTGTGCACGAAAACTAATTATCCTTATCTGCCATTAGATTAAAAAGAAATTAAATGAGTGATATGTACTCTGTGATGTAGGGCTAGTATTATTCTGCCACCTCAACGATATTTCGTTATCATCAATGCAAGAGACCGATATTGTTATAGATTTCAACCCATTTGACAAGTTCATGAACTTAAACCCTACACCTCAGCAAACGGCTGAACATACAAACACAGACCAAAATAGTTACACAACAGACGGAATTCAAATATTATTTATGTGTATTGTTACTTGAGAATTTTGTTGACATGTCATAAGAAAAACATGGCTGTTAGATTTGGGCAGAAATGTAGGCTACTTATTAGACTTCATGGAAAATGTAAAATTTATAATCGCTATCATTATTAAGCGATTGAATGCCAAATCTTTGGGAGGAAGCCCTTTTCACCCTGAAAAGAATTCTTGAATTATTGTAACCTACGCCGAAAACAATATACAATGATAACTTCTAAACAGTCATGCAAAGTCACGTTCTTAAATTAACAAGAACAAAGTCGTTATACACAAAATCAAAGTTCATCCAAAAGATGTTGTTTTTTTTTTTATTATCCCCTAAAAAAACATTCATAATTTCAAATCGTAACCTCACAGAAATTAATTTAGAAGCGAATCCCCCCCCCCCCCCCACAAACATCCTTTATTTGTTGTAATTGCACTCATTTCCTTTGAAAATCAGAGGATGGACCTCAGCATCGTACAAACATTCAGCAAATGGCGACACAGGAGCATAGATATGATAATGCTCCCATACACATTTCTACAGGTAAATCACGCATCACTACGCAGGTTATTTCAGTCTGAGGGTGTGAACTTCAGCACTCTGGGTATTATTATTTACTGTCCAGATTAACACAAATAGGCATGCTCGGCATTGCACATGTTCACATTAAACTTAATATGCCACACGATTTAAACAAACAACACACACACACACAAAAAAAGAAAGAAAGAAAACAGAAAGACAAGAGTCGTGTCCACATCTTTCCTTAGCAAATTTCTTCTGCTTCTGTCTCTATTGATTAGTTTTGGTTTCATCAAGGATCCCAGGATACCTTGGTATCGAGGGATCCCCCTACTGTCTTGATCTGTGGTTTCACTGTTGTCATTTCGGTTTCAAAATTTCCATCGATCGCTGACGATAGATTCTCTTTAGAATTGTTTTCCTGATTGTCCACTATATCATATAATAAAGCTGATAAAGCAATACTTGGACTGATAATAATCACTTAAAAAAAGAATTTTGGCCGTTTTCTCTTTGATTATACAATAATAGCAAAGCCAGGAACGTACTTTGTGAAGCAAACGCTGTCATTCATAATCTGAATGACCTAGTCTTTTCAGGTCATCAAAAGTTCAAGAAAGATAATGACATTGATTAATGAGACAAAAACTTATTTGTTATTTAATTATCTACAAAATGGGTTATCTTTACACTTTTTTGCAGGGACAGTTTCCACGTGAAGCCGAAAAGACAAAATACTGAGTTGTGTTCGCTATTCAGCTATCGAGTGTTATTTGCCATTTGTTGCATGCGACATTTTGCCGATTCTGAGGTTTTGTCATGAAAGTGGTTCTCTCACTCTTAATTTCATTATGTATAAGTGTCATTCCAACCGGTTAAAAACTTTTCGAGTCATACGGGTTTATGACGAAATGTTTTATGCGTTTAAACCTTTTCCCGACCAAATTTCAATCCCCATTTTCTTGAAAAGGCAGAAATGCACATACAACAATAGGGCAAATACCCATTGCCATCTTACGTTCTCTACTCGACTTCACTTGAAAACCGTTCACTACCGAAGTACTCCCTAAATAATAATAAAAAGAAAAAAAGCAGAAAAAAAAACACAAACGTATTTGGGAAGTGGCATAGAAGAGGCCAGTTAGTTCTAAATTTGAGTTTTGTTTTCATAGTACTTTGCTTGATTATTATTTCGCGAGGGTAAAGTCGAGTCGTAGAATCTATGCCAAAGAAATAGTGTGCACAGTATTACAATGATAAGTTCAGATGAACTATAAAAAAATACTTCAGTGGCCATGTCCACGATCAGTTATCTCTGTGACTCCTCTATCACCCCTCTCAGTTACGAGAACTGTTAACATCTGACATTTATTGGGTGTCAAGTATCCTTTAAATTTGCCTTTAAAAACGCTGTACTTATTTTTTTCCTTCACTCCTTTGGATAGCAAATGAATATCACCACTTTAGAGGGCATGTGTAGCTCTGACGTACACAATTCAATGTTAGTTCGGCGCTGTGTGTGATGAACAATAATTGAAAGTGAAATGTTAGTTTTGTGACAAATTTTTCATCGAATGTAGATGTATCATGTTTGTGCATGGCCTCATCTCGAATATATGTGGCTGTGATAAATAAAACCTTTCATTTCATAAGACAGCAAGTTATTTTTTTTTAATGTTTATAGAGTATGTCCATTTTTTTTCTTTTCATACAGTTCACGAACTGAATGCATTCATATCATATACGCTGGTAGTTAATTTCTTAGGTATTCATTCGATGCAAACACACTTTTCTGTAATTATCTGAAAGCAAATTCACGGTGCAAAATTTGGACAAGTATATGTGATGTAGTTTCCCAGTACATGAATAATGCAATCTTCAAAATTCAGATGAAGGCCAGGGTTGTTCTTCAGTCAGTCCATTGTTCTTTCACTCTTCCATCCACCCCTCCTAACACGTTTTTTTTCTCCCATAGGATGATCTCGTTAGAAGGTCCGCTTGTCACTCCCGGTCTGTCCATCCTAGTGTCCTTCCTGGTGGTCTACATCAGCACCTTGTTGTGGAGGCGACACTATGATGGACAGAAGGACCCCTCGTCACCCAGGGGCCTGCCTCCCGGTGAAATGGGATGGCCGATTGTCGGGGAAACACTGGAGTTTGTAGTGAAGGTAATTTATCATCATCATTATCTTCACCATCCTTTTTTTAGTGTAAAACTCCTTTTTAAAAAAAGGAAAATAATCTGCCTGGAGAGAGAAAACAGAATGAAAAAGAGGCTTTAAAAATGAAAATTGCTTGCAATTATCACTACCACTTTCAACATTACCATGGCTTCTTACGTCTTTAGTATTTATTATAATCAGTGAATTTCTAGTATCAGAACGCTCATTTAAATGCAAACGTTTCTGCAGTTACGATGTTTCAGATTTGTACGTTTCATTGAAGTAATAGTGAAAAGAGCAACGCAGCTCTCGTTTGCCAAACGAAAAAACTGCAGGTAAATGTAACCTACTGAAACCATATCATTTAGCACCCTTTATTACTTTAATTGATGAACATTTTACTGATATTTACATTTTTTTAAATCGCCGTTTTGTTTAGGGTGCGCAGTTATTCGTGGAGAGATATGCCAGATATGGGAAGATCTATAAAACCCATTTCCTTGGGAATCCCACGGTTAGAGTCAGTGGTGCTGATTACATCTGGCCACTGGCTAGCAAAGAGCCACACCTCCTGACCATGAATCTCCCAACCGCCACTCGCCACTTCTTTGGCAGCAACAGTTTGACCGCATCCAAGGGACACTCTCATACTGCACTGAAGAAGAAACTGTTACCATGTATGTCATCGGCAAGGTAGGCACTGATATTTTGTAGGAAAATAATAGCCTGGGTGGCATTGTGTGTGGAATCGTACCGATGAACACAGGCCTAATCTGTGACATGTGTGAAGTCAGATATTAGCATTCCCACTCTTACTGTTTCCACAATCAGTGGGTGTACAAAGATGATCCTTATAGAATTCTGCTGCATTGTTTGACACATCACAAAATCACCACGACTGACTGAAATGAATGACATTTAAATAGTCTACGTCTTCGCTAATAGAGGTAATTGCAAGACTTTGTGGCAGGAGAACCAAACATCTGTTTAGTGTATCGAGGTTCCAGAAGAAAGAACAGCCTCTGTCGTCTCGTTTTTGACATGTAAACTATTATGTTCAACATGCCATTAGCTAAATAATAAATTTATCGAGAGATTCAGTTTTTGCCGCCTTTCAGAAGTTCCTTCGTTGCAGCTGTAAGTTTTCTTTCCAAAGGGAACTGCAGTGTGTAAAGCCACTGTTTTAGTTCATACTGGTCGGTTTCATAAAATTCAGAACATGAAAACCTGTGTTCGAACTGACCTAGACCACATCATCACTTTGACCTTTTGTTTTTTCTTGACTATTTCACAAATAGATTAAATGATTACCTGCCGTGTGTACAAGAACACATGAGGAGAAATATCTTGTCATGGAGTGAACGCGGGCGGATTCTTGGTTTCAAGGCATGCGAAGATCTGATGGGAGATATAATGCTGGAGATTGTCCTAGGCTGGCGCAAAGAACATGACCCGGACGGCATTGTCAGAGCTGCCTTCATAACTATTAACCAGAATCTCTTCTCAGCGCCCTTCAAAATCCCAGGAGGGGGGTATTATAAGGTAATAGATGTAGGCCAGCCCATAAACCTATTCACCCATCTATGATTATCTAATTATTTAACAATTATTAGCCCACTCATCCACCCCATCCATCATCCATCCATCTAACCATTCATCCATCCATCCAGCCATCCATCCATCCATCCATCCATCCATTCAAGAATATTTATCAGTCGATCAGAGATCCAAATTGGAAAAGGAAGTAAAATTGTGCACTAGGCTCTAATTCTCCATGGATATTTATAGTTTATGTTTGACTCACCACAGGGAGCAAAAGCCAGGAAAATCATTGTAGAATTTGTAAAGAGAAGGCTGGCATCTGAAAGTGACAAGGATCACGTGTGCATGCTGGACGTATTCCTGGCACATCACTCAAATGTGGACAAGAACGAAAGTTTGACAGAGGATGAAATCATTGACAACGCTGTCATGTTTCTTCTGACTGGCACCAGCACTACATCGGGCGCTCTGTGCTGTTTGCTGCTTACCCTGGGCAAACATCCAGACGTACTGGCTAAACTCAAGGACGAACTGAAGTCTAATGGACTACTGTCTCCAGGTATTCCAGTTTTCTAGTCTTATTTGAAACATGTGTAGACATTTCCGAGGCAGAAATAATATATCTTGAGTCTTGAACGGGGTGTACATTTTTAAGCAGTTTATCAGCACGATTTCTGATATAAAGAATCCACCACCATTCCATATTACTTTCAAATCTCATTCAGTGTAAAGAGCACATCATATCACCCAAACATACTAGTGCTGTTGTAAATCCAGATACAATCATTATCCATGTCAAATAACATCTAGAAACGCCTTCCAGCTGTAGCAGCGCTGATTTTATGTCCTACCTCTGAATTCAATCATAAGGTGTTCGAAATAATAATTCAGAAATGACATCATTGTGCACACAACATGAGCTATCTGGTCATGAACATACTTCTCTCCACTGGCTTCCTTCATTTTTCGATGATCTTGCCACATCTGGTAGGTTTCGTTGAAAAAAAAAAGGATATTTCATCACTGTAAGGTTTTGTATTTTCCTTTTTGTGGCAGGAAATGGTTGTGACCTGAACCAGGATGTTCTCCAGAGTCTAGAGTTTCTTCAGTGTATATCTAAAGAAGTGTTGCGTGTCCACCCTCCAGTAGGTGGACTGTTCAGACGGGCGGAGACAACTCTAGAAGTTGGGGTAAGTTACGCATTGTGCTTAAACACGATACTTTTAGGGCTTTTTAATGTTATATACCATTTGCATGCATCAAACTGAACAGAAAGTACTGCTGCGTGTCATGATTGTGTATTTAAGCAGAATGAATAATAGAAACGATTGATTCTGTTTGTCCAGGCGCCAAATTGTTGGAATACTCTTAAAATGATAATATGGATTTTTTCTTCTTTCCCGGCCTTGAAGTTACCCACGACAATGATCATGATTTTTAAATTTGGTTTTCAGGACTGTCAGATTCCCAAAGGATGGTCAGTGATGTACAGCATCCGAGACACTCACTTTAACACAGATGTCTTCACAGACAGAGACAAGTTTGTGCCAGACAGATGGAAGGATAAGGAACTTGAGGTATGTAGCATTTATATGAGGATTATGCATAAGAAGCAACTTGATACAACATCCAGCCATTATCGCTTCTGATTTACTGTGCCGCTCATATGACTCTAAAACAGGGTCAAACGAATACTGGGCTTCAAAAATTATTGGGAACTGGTCACTCACAGGTGAAATATTGCCATTCCCGGTCCAATTTTTGACTGAAGTGACCTTAGTTAATCCAAAAGTTGACCTCATTGTTTTGAAGAAATGAGACTATTAACCACATTTTGCTGTCAACCGGCAAATAAAATCCCAACCCTCACTGGCTCGTTATCTGGCTGCGTCTGTAGTTTCAGGCTAGTTGTAGTTATATTTTCAGACTAGGATTGTGGTCTTGATGTGTTTACAGTTGTACTCTCATTGAGCTTGCTGGACCGGTATTTCCGCCATGGGTATTCCTCAAAACCTTTAGAATGAGAGATAACGAATTGTGTCGATCAAAGAGTCTTTAAATTCTTTGTCTTCTCTTTTGTTCTTTTCAGGAAAGACTCCACAAAGCTGATGTATGTAATTACTTACCATTTGGCATAGGCCCCCGCACTTGTCTGGGCAAACCGTTAGCTCAGCTGGAAATGTCTGTGTTTCTTGTGGAGCTAGCACGCCTGGTGACCTGGGAACTACATAATCCCGATGCCAAGATGCTGTACATGCCAGCCACCAAGCCTACTGATGACATGCCCATCACATTTACCAGAAATACGTAAGGAAATATGTACAAACAAACAAAAAATTCAGAAAAAATGGAGTCGGATGATAACCTCTTACTCATCCGCTGAACAGTCTTACAGCGCCAAGATCTCCTAAAGCATAGTCAGGGTCAAACAAGCAAGTGAACAATTCTTTAAACAACCGCCAGCCATAAGTGCAAAAATAAGGAATCTGTTATGTTTCAATGAAGGGTATATGTTTATGTACAGTACGTATCAACTGTCTCTAGACCTGAAAACACCCGAACCCCGTTCTACCAGCATCTGTAGCCAGCTGTGTTTGTGTCCCACATTGTCCCGGTAAACTTGATCTATGCATACTGAGTTCTACATGTAAAAAATTCCAGCAGCAGAATGGCTATCCCGGTGTTGAAGTTCTTTACGGCTGTTTCATTATCCTATGGCTATAATGCGTAATCAGTGGATCACTGGACAGCGGGTAAAATTATTATCGGCGGCAGGAAAATACATTTCCCACAATGTTTGGATAACCCCTGTAGCGGCTGAAAACATCGGAGGTTGATATACTGTTGTTTTAACAGTTCTGTTCATTTATTTTTAGAGCCGTAGGAAGTCTGTACATTAGGGCTAAAGAAAGAATCTCGAATTGAATTGTCAATTCATAACTCACGATGACACAAGTAAGTTCGCAAAGTTTACTACAGCAGTTGTGCGGAATCTCACTGACTCGTGACGGCATAATGATTGTGCACTCTTTGTTCTAAAACAACAAAAAAAAGATAAATCAAAATGTATGGTTGATTTTTTAATTGATTACATGTGCCTCGAAAGACATTAAGAATAAAAGCTGATCCTGAAAAGCGTGATTTTTTTTCTTAAACACGTGTTTTTCTCACTTCAGAATTTTATGTCAAATTATTAGTCGGCTTTACAGTAATTGAGTAATTTTGTCACTTTTCTACAAGGATGTTTGGAGTGAGTGCTCTGTTAATGGCAAACGTGTTCTTTTGTGTAAACTGAAGAACGCCAAACGAGATTAGAACTTTGCTTATTCACGATTTTTTTGGTATCATTTTTCATCATGTACTTTTTAAAATCATTTAATGGTAGTTGAAGTTAGGTTTATGGGAGATTTTAAACTTTTTGATATGTCCATTGTAATATTCATAACATTTTTCTTTTTCAGTTTGAATTCATTGTCACTCGTAGTTTATATCAACATATCCATCACCTACAACTTATATCTTTTTCAACCATCTTCCTCTTTCATTTCGCCTAAGCATCAGAGTTTTTTTTCTAGTTTCAACATCATCATCTTATCATCATCCACACTCATTGTCACCATCTTCATCCTCAACAGTGTGAATACCATGCATATCGTCAAAATTCCTGTCTCACCATTACTTTTGCCAGATTCCTATCAGTAACTGAACATTTTATTTTTTGGTTTAAAAAACAACAAACAAACAAAAAAAAAAAAAAAACCATTTATGTTTGAAATCAAGTTCTGTGAAACTTGAGTTCCCAGTGGATCAAACGTGCCATAACCAAATGATCTGTTAAGTATCCAAAGTTCTTGGTAAGTGAATGGATGTGATGTTTACGGATGGGCGTATGAGGCAAACAAAACAGAGTGAGTGCATCTTTGAACAAACAGAAAAAATGAATCTGTAAGTGCTCGCTGAAATGAATAAATAAAACAGGGGGAAATGTAAGTGAAAGTGAATAAATGGTTTGATGTGTTGCCATAGATATTAAATGACGGGGAAATGAATGATTCATTGATAATGAAGGAGGTGCAAGTTGCGCCATGAACAGGGCCGTAACTAGCCAAGCGGGGGCCCCCCCGCAAACTTTCTTATCGGGGCCCCCCTTCCGCAGACTAAGCATAGGCCTACCCACCCAACACATGTACATGTACTCGCTTATACTGTAGCACCGGAGAGCTGAGGACGTGTGACCCAAACAGCCAAATATAGTGGCGTATGGTACACAGGGAACGTGGGGCGCGTCACGTGGATTTTTTATTCGGAATAATCTAGTGGATAAAACAATATTTACCACCACCACACCATCACCACCACCACTACCACTATCACCACCACCACCACCGCCGCCACTAACAACAACAACAACAACAACAACTATCCTCAAACAAAAAACAAGAAAATAAAAGTAAATTAAAATGAACACAACTGCAACTACATAACAAAAGAATCCAAGCATCAATAACCATGCAAGCAACTGAAACTAAAAATAAAAACCAGTAAAATGAACAGAAGCAAAATAAAAAATAAAATAATGCTTACCTTAAACCATCGGTGCTTTCCTTGCTTTCATGGCCGCGAAATCGTTGATTACTTGCTCGTAGTCTAGTTTTCTTGCTCTCTCTGCTTCAATGCTGAGCAGTGCCAAACCTTGCAAGCGTTCCTGGCTCATGGATGTTCTCATATAGTTTTTTTATAATCTTCAGCTTACTGAATGACCTCTCCGCGGATGCAACAGTCACAGGGATTGTCATGAAGATGCGCAGGAGAACGCAGATGTTGGGAAAGCTAGGAGCAACCTCTTTATAATCTACTAGCAGGCAGGTTGCGAGCTGTCGCACAGAAGACAATCCTGTTAGTTTATCACCCATAGAGGTCTTCATCATAACCAGCTCTGTAGCTAGTGCCTTAGACAGGTCTTCAGGGTACGCTTCAACAAGCCTGTCAACTTCAGTATTGATATCAACTTCTTGTAAAGTGAGAAGCGATGGTGGGTTCACGACTTTGAATAGCGAGGTGATTTTCTTTGTTCCTGTGAAGCGAGACTCCAACTGCAGGATCATAGTATCCAAAATGCCATAGAACACTTTTACTTTGAAGATTCTCTCCGGGTCGATATCATCATCAAACTTTACTGCTGCCTTTCTCTTCTGTTTGAATGTTGTGGGTATGGACCATCGTTGAGCAGTGTCTTCACTCCTCGCCAGAAATGAACTGAAATCCTGTCGGTGTTGCTTCAGTTTGGACAACACAGCATCCAGCTCACACACAGCTTTTGATAAGTCAAGATCTTTGGCTTGAAGCAGCTTTGATGCTACATTGATGTCGGACAAAACGTCACTGAGCACTGTGAGAATCACAATGAAGTCAAAATTTTCCATCTTGTTCCTCAGTGATATAGCTTCATGAATCGTGTCCTTGTTTGTATTCTGGAGAGCAATCTTGCTGAGAGCTTTTAAAACATCTGGAAATCTTAGTCTCACAGCAGTTAAAGAGGTGACTCTTCCAGACCAGCGTGTAGGGTTTAACGTTTTCAGTGTACTTTCCGACTCAGAAGTGATTTCAGCGAGAATGTCCCACCTGTTGATGCTGTGGCCGAAGAATACGTACAGCTGCTGAATGATATCGAAAAAAATCCTGACTTCTACAATTCCTTTCACTGCGTCGTTGACAACTAAATTCAGGTTATGCGCTGCACAATGCACGTAAAATGCGTTTGCTTGAGAGTCAATAATCCTCTTTTGAAGACCTTGGCATGACCCGGACATGTTCGCAGCACCGTCATAGCCCTGTCCTCTGCAGTGTTTTAAATCAATTGAATGCTCCTTTAGGAACGACAGTAGTGCTGTTTGTAGGCCCTCCGATGTCTGGTCGTGGATATGATAGAAATTGATAAAAGCTTCATGAACTTTGACACTGTCCTCCACTAATACATATCGAAAAATTAAGCTCAATTAGTCTTTTTTCGAACTGTCCTGGGTGGTGTCCATGATGATGGAATAAAATCTGGCACTTTTCAATTCATTTAAAATGTCTAATCTCACTCTTGATGCTAAAATACCAATAAGTTCATTCTGAATAAGTGGACTTAAATAGTTAGTAGACCCTTTCTTTTTGCTCACTAGGGTATTCATAGAAACATCAAACTTGGCCAACAGTTCCACCTGTGAAAGAAAGTTCCCATTTGAAATAGCACCAAGTTGATCAGTCGTTCCTCTCAGGGCGATGTTATTTCTAGCTATTGTCAAAATAATTTCAACAAGTCTTCTCAAAATCTCTCTCCAGAATCTAGTCACATCAGATAAACTTGCATCGATCTTGTGATCGACTGTTTTGTGTTGTTTCCAATGGTTTCCAACTATGCAGGCTTGAATGTGGGCTCCTGATAGTGCATGCTCTTTGACTTTTTTAGACAAACCTTGCCAATCCCGAGTGTCGAACTTTCGGTGGTCGGGGGAAAAAAGCCAACAGAAATGGCAGTAAGCTACATCTTGTATTTGTGAATAGCAAAGCCATGTATTAGAAGAATGTGAGAACTGTGTAGAATCTTCACCATAGAAATAAGAAGAAAAGCTTCTATTTTGTGTATTCCTTGGAAATGGCCCTTTCGGGCGACAAAGTCCATGTTGAACGATGAAATGTTTCATATCATCGGTTAGATCATCGGCAAAATGACCCTTGTCAGTTGGGTAGTCCAATGTTAATAGATCTATTTCTGGTACATGTAGTTCTACACTACCTTCTTTCGTGTGACCTGAAAAAAAGGTGAGATAAAGAAAGAAATAGTGACTTATATCACTAGATATAGATATAGATAGATCTAGTTTTCTAATTCATACTTTGTTGTGATATACGTTACATTTACGTTACGATTGGAAAGACAATAACTTTAAAAAATGAAAACACAACAAAACAACAACAATAACAACAACAGCAGCAATAGCAACAACACCGGCACTACTAGATCTCGTGCTCGTAATTTGCTGGGCTGGAAGATCACAGTGTTTTCAGAGAATTCTAAATATAGATCTAGATCTATACCAAAATTTTTGCCGTCTCTTTGCTGGCAACTCAATAATTACATGCACTAGAATTTAAGTCAAGAGAAAGCTAGATACATGTATAGATTTAGATCTAGACGTCTAGATATATCTAGATCTAATCTTGATCTAGATCGAGATCTTGGCTACTTACCAGTGGATTTTGATTCCTCTTGTTGCATGCTTGGTCCAGGTTCTAAAGTTGGACTTTGATCTGACACTGGCCTGGGGTTGACACAATCACTGGCATTACCAAGCTCATCCATTTTTGGGGGTTGCTTAAAAAAGGCATCTATTTTCGGATTTTTTTTCATTCCCTCTTCATTTTGTTTCGCTAATTTTCGCTTTTGAGCACCCGAGGGATATTCCCGTCGGTTCATCTTGATCGTCTTGACCAAAACAAAAAAAACTTGGCCGATGCCAGGTTTTTTTGCACTCAAAGGCCGAGAGCCATTTATTACGAGTGCCTTAACCATAATTATAATTTGATCGGAAAACCAGGTTAAGGGGCCCCCGGCAACCATGAGTCAGTTAAGTAAGGGGCCTCCGACAACTACGATTTTGTTGAGGGGCCCCCAACAGCTACGATTTTGTCGAGCGGGCCCCGACAGTTATTAACACTCCTGTCTCTAAATTGTCTTTTTCTGCTTTGCTGAAATTGCTGGGGCCCCCAGATAATTCCAGACTCTCTCTCTCTCTCTCTCTCTCTTCTCTTTTTCTTCTTTTTCCCTCTTTTTTTCTTTTTTCTTCTTCCTTTTTTCTCCCTCTTTTTTCTTCCGTCGGGGGCCCCCTACCCTCGGGGGCCCCCCCGCATTGCGGGGGCTGCGGGGCCCTAGTTACGGCCCTGGCCATGAAATAAAGAAATGTGTGTTTTTTTTCTTTTTTAAACTTACACTTGTCTTTGCTTTTATGCCATGCTGACAAGGCCCGAGCGTTACCATGGATGCTGGCCTCTGTGAATGTCTACAAATGTGCCATATTGTTGCTCACTGAGCAAACACATACTATGTTCAAAATCATACTATTATTACATTTTATCATCCTGTGTGCAAATTAACCTTTTATTGCTTTATGAATTCGTGTTATCAAATTATCAGTAATAATGTATTCATAATTATGTACTGTTCGTGAAATTGAAGGTATTGGTTTTTGCAATACAAATGTTTTTGAAAGAGTTGAATAACTGACTGTATGTGCTTGACTTTGAGACGAATCAGCCCCCCCCCCCTCTTTTTTGTTTAATCCCCCCCCCCCCTTCCCGAAAATTTAACTCTCCAAGTTAAGGCATCTCTGACTGCAAACAAGGGGCCATGACTGCCTTGAAGCATAGGCTACACCAAACACTCTTATGAAAACTCTATCACGCTCTTGAAAACTCAAGGCTGTATTCCGTGAAAAGAACATACGTTTTTGTTTAGGTTTGATTGTCATTGAACTGGCCTTAATATTTCCTGGGATAAATTAAAATGAACATGTTGGCGAATGCTGCAGATGACAATCGAGATAAAAGAGAGCTTGTAATGTTGTACTCTGATTTTTCTTTTCATTTTATTACGAGCCGATTTCTTAAATTTAAGTGAGACTCTTAACTTCCTTGTTTTGTAGATATAATATCCGATTCAGAGTTGTGGAAGTATGGTCATGATATGCGAGTGAAGCTGTTGTATTTTGTTATGTTATTCATGAGTGATATGTATGATTAAATCACGTATCAAATGTGGTTTATGTACAATTATTCAAAGCACTTGAAGATTTCACAACGGTGCTGTAGTAGCTGAAGTCCTAGGTTTGACTATTTCATTATGTAATCCTCATTTATCATTATTGTATCAGTTATGAAATCCTTCAATGTAAATAACTCATGTACGTAAATCTTGCATTTCACCATATATCTTCAGAGCGTGTGTTTGCTTGTGGGAAAAAATGTCTCTCGTTAAATCAACATTGAGAACATTCAAATTGAACTATTTTATTCACCGGAAAAAAAAAGAAGTCTTCATTTTCTGATTTTAAATTAGAAAACATTCCCAAGATCCAGATATGAATTAATGCAGTGATTAAATTTCAATTTTTGATAGGAATTCAAGAACTTAAAGTACAGGCTAAATGAAAATCAGAAATATGTTTCACCTCAGCATAATGTAATTCTTTTTTTTTTTTAATCTCCTGGGAACAATTCACATCTATTGCGTTTTAACCGTATAAGGATTCATTTCATTAAATGATTATTGTGTCTCAAGTGAGATGGTTCAAGTTAAGTAATTGTGTTAGGGGTTCTTATGAAAGTTACTGTTCTTGGTTGACCAATCTATATCAAATAAAAATACTCATTCTTCATTGGATTTTCAGTTTCTCAATGCTCAATCAAACCCAACATGTTGAGGGTAGGCCTATGCCATTCAAGCCTTCTTCATTTTGGCAAAAAAAGTACCTAAAATACCTCAGATGTCAAGTCTGCATACTCAAAGTTATTTTTAATTATTGCTGTTCATTACTTTATTCATATAGCTCAGAGCGTTCATTGCAAAAGAAAGAGTCTTATCCGTGACAAGAACGTTTACAATGAGAAGCTACTTGTCCGCGTTAACTGTACGGACAGATTTTTGTGTACGTATGTACAGATCTGTATTCTTGGTATCTAACTGGTGAATCGTCCTAATTCATGGTTAATTAAACAAGAAAAAAGTTAGAAAGTATTTACTGTTTTTGGCCCCCTATAATATTGACATGGGGTATCTGTCACATGTTTTTTTAATAATGTTTATCCCGATTTGATTTATAGCTTACGTTTTACATGTTGAACGTTTTCCTGTCCCCATAGCTGAATAAATTACTTTAAAAGTTCATTCAAACGATTTCCAGACTAAGAACAAACGTAGGCCTATTTGTGTGGTTTGAAAAACGAAAAATGAAGTATGGAAATTTTATATGGAATATGTACGAGTTTTCCAGTAGGACATTTACCAAACTGCAAGCAGAATTATCGTGGCTTCCTTCCTTTGAGCTGAATGTGCCATTATTATTTTATTATGCACGGGACCAATTGCTGTCTCCGGTTTTAAAACAAAAAAACATTTTGGGAGGTTGTTCCTCGTAAATTCCAAACTGCTTTACATCATTATAAAATGTATATAACATATAACCTGATGCACCAGCGTTGTTTGTATCAAACAATTTTTACTTACATTGTTAAGTCTATTAGGCTTAGCTTACAGCTTGTCTACGTCGTGCCATATTGTAACATAATAACTATGTAGCTGTTTATTGGTGTTGTCATTATCTCAACATTTTAATTTTACGCTTGTTGGTAATTACACACGGTAGAATTTTTTGTCATCATCATCCTCATCATTTTTATTATCACATAGAACAACATAATCAGCATTTATCAATTCTAGCGTTTTGTGGCCGCTTTTAAGAACTCACTTCCAACTGCTTTTTTGCACATTCAGTCTTCTTACTGTAACTGTATTCATTAACAGCTAGGAAAGATTTGATTGCACATAGTATTATTTCACATTCTGTAACATTTTCTTTTTCAAAGGCGTGTAAGAGATAACGTAGTGTTCAAATCAAAATCTCTCATTCCGGGATAAACTCATTTCAATAATGTAAAGTGTTCGAAGTTATGCATTTTTTGTTTAAATGCTCAATAATTTTAGCAGGTGCTGTGGAAAGCACAAGTTAAGTAGATCCAGACAGGCAGTGGGTGCAGCGGAAAAAGAATAGAAAAGTGGGAAAAACAGCGGTTACATTGTGCTAGATCACTTCATTGATACTTTGCTTTCTGTTGTCGTCATCCTTTTTATTGCACTAACGAAATTTCAGTGTAATTTTAACAATAAAGCGGCTTTCAGCTTCTGAGGCTTTGATGTTGTCAAGCTTTCTCCCTCCCCCCTCCCCCACCCTTACTCCCAAGTCTTAAAATGACTTTCCTCATCATTTTCATCATTAGATGTGAGTAGATGTGATTCTGTCATTCCTAGAGTTCTAGACCACCGTCATGCTTATCATCATTAACGTCTTATCTATTCATTTCATCATCATTTAAGTTAGAAAGTTGTCAGTGACTGCCACTTTGCTTAGCTCGTGAACCACTAGCACATTAAATTCATTAGATTAGATACACCATTGACCATTGTTTGTAAGCTTTAACTGTATTATAGTTTAGATTACTTTATTTCCTAGTGTTGCACAGTTTAAACTTTGCACAGCTTGTCGTATGTTCTTACATTCATTTTTTCTTATCACCAAGGATTGATTTTTTTTTCTTTTAACATTACTAATGTCATTAGTTCCAACTTCGTTTGTTTTAAGTTTATATATTTGCACCATCCTCACACTCATCATCTGTTACTTTTAACTCCTCCAGCCTCATCATTATACACATTTTAACTTAGGTTGTTAAATCGTAAATCGTGAAATAATTTTAATCAGATAAAATTCACGGATTTTGGAAAAGGCAGAGTGATTTGTATTTCTATATTGGAAATTGGCGACATATTGTGAATAGTCACATTTATATTGATGGTATAATTACTGGAAACTGTACAAATGTGGTGTAATTAAGATGTAACACTTTCCAAGCCCACTTGTGATAGTTATATTTAGTCAAATCGCAGGGGAAACAACCTACCTTTAGAAACTCAATAATAAAAGATATATTCAAATATCATTGTTGTCGTTCGTGTCAGTATTTTCTCTCTCTCTCTCTCTCTCTCTTTCTCTCTCCCTCTCTCTCTCTTTCTTCTCTCTCTCTCTCTCTCTCTCTGTCCACTTCCTCTACCCCCTCTCTCCGCCTGTCTCTCTTCCATCGCCTCTCTCTCTCTCTCTCTCTTTCTTTCTCTCTCTCTCTCTCTCTCTCTTTCTCTCTCTCTCTCCCTGTAGGCCTACCGGTATCTCCTTCGTGTCAAGTTTCATTTTTGATTTTATCTTTCCTAACAATATCTCTGAGATGTGATTTAAACACTTAAACTTATATTGTAAACTGAATATTTTCACAACAGCTGAACCACACCAATAAACCGAAATGGGGGCAATCCGCTGTCAAGCTGGGCTGACCCATGGTATGTATGAGCTAACATCGTAGGACTCAAAGGTGAAAATGCTAATTAATTAATTAATATTATTGCGTCAAGGCAATAATTTTGGTCACCAAAACAACAATCGCACACAGAAAGAAAGACTACTATATTTAGATTTTAATTAGCTCTCTATCGTGTCACTACTCATTAAAAAAAAACAACATTGCCCTTGTTTAGTCGATGTTTATTGTCATGATTCGGATGTTGTTAGAACTCGAGCGTGAGTTGTGTTTTTACCAGAGCCATGAGAAATTGGCTGGCGGCCTTGAACGGTCCTCGCGAATTATAGTTAAACTGTTAGATTCACGCTTGTCGGTTTTAATGTTCGTGATTAATAAGTAATGGAGTAGGGGTGAAACAAGGTGGGGATAGTTGACATTGTTAAGTATGACTAGACAAGTTTTTGCACGTTAACTGGCTGGTAGAATAGTGCAGACGTATTACTACAATTAAAATGGTGGGAGGTTTCGGCCAATGAGATTGCTGAACTAATTGGGCCAGCGGACTAGCACTGCTGGGTAGTTGGATAGTATAAAACATCGTGTAACGTTCAGATTCATGGAATACAGACGAGCAGAAGCATCGTGTCGTGAAGTATCTCCGGTTGGCCAGTACCTGAACTGTGTGATTTGAAGACTAGAAGTCCTTGCTAATCGGACTGACTGAGCTCTAGAAAGAAATGTCTGAGTGGGCTGACCTTTAAAAGCCCACGCTGCGCTCTTTTGATGTTCGCGCCTACCAGTAGGCGTGACCAACGGTAATATATCTTATTTGTTTAAGCATAATAGAAGATCAGAGATAGAGAGAGAACCACAGCCTCATAGGAAGTCTTAAGGAAACCCCAGCTGGCACTCGACGACGAGTGGCCCGTATTATAGATCTATCTCCATAGTATGATTGAAGTAATATAGCACATTGTTGATGAATTGAATAGTGATTGTCCATATATATATATATAGTCTTTTGCAACTGCTTAATTACCTACAAGCCGAAGTGTGCTTCTGTAGGCTTTGAACGTACTGGGCTCTCCTAACATTCAAGCCCATATGATTTAGGGAGAGTTTGCCTGGCGACTGGCCAGTGGCGACTCAACTGTCACTTTAGATTGATATCTAGTTTCGTATAATATACCCATTTGCTATTGATTGCAGTACATCCAATAAGGAACCATAGTTACATGAATATCATAGATTAAGTTAGTAATTAGAATTTATTGCTTTGAATATACCTCTATTGTCTTTTGTTTTGTTTATTAATATTTAAATAATAAGATGGCCTGACCGGCCTGACATAGATATACGCTCTAGTTATTTAATACTTTTCTTGTGTGGTTGTGTCCGAGTGTGAGTTAGCTGCCTCTCGTGCAGTCATAACATCCCCAAGACCCTAACTCTGCTCGTGACATTTATGACTCCGGAAGGTGGTGCGTTAGAGTATTATTATAACTAGTAACTGCCCCATTCTTCGAATGGTAAAAAACAAAGCTCACCACTCCAGGCCGAAAGGAATCAGCACAAAGACATTGATGTCGAGACACGTTGGGTCATCCACATAAAATCGGCGATCAATTGATAGATAGGATAGTATTACAGTAGTACACAGTGCACAGTAGTGCGCACCGATCATTTTTCATGGGCCCATGTGTTCGTAAAAAATGATCTAAATATTTACGCACAGTTTTCTTGGTATGAATGAATGGCACTCACCTCATCTATATAACACTATACTCGGTATCACCAGAGAGTATAGATTTAGAGAGGGGAAACTTCCGCGTGAATTCCGTGTCAACAGTGGGCAGGCGAGCGTGATCAAAATAAAGTAGGTAAACATTGCACGTGTTGTAAACCTATTTTAGGAAACCAATCAGCTGGCACAGGAAGTCAGGTGACGTGAGAAAGATAGCGAAGTATGTTGGCTAAGACTGATCGAAGCTCCGCTTGAATTGCACGACTTCTCTATCGTCAACATTGTAAAAAACAATATCCCTTACCTTTCTGGGTCTGAAGGGAAATGAAAAAATGCGAGGCCTGGTCTTTTGTGCTTTGAATTCTGGCAGCCAAAAGCTGAGCACCATCTGCAATGCGTGTTCTTTGGATCCGCCATGTTTCCAATTGTTTACCGCCTCTATTTTCGGTTGCTAGCGCATACGTCGATCACGCGTAAAAGCGAAGCTTTCCCCTCTCCCTAAATCTATACTCTCTGGTATCACTATCAAAGTTTTCTTGGCGTGGCTGGATCTCAAGTGAACTCTGGTTCGAGAGTTTACATTTCCGGTAAGAGGCGGAAATGACGAAATTGACGGGAGTACATTATCACGTCGTATTCGCAATCATGAATTGACAACTGATAATTATAACTGAATTTCTGGGAAAAGTAAAGAGTTTCGGGAAAAAATGAGCTCGACACGTACAGGCTTAATAAATTTTACATACATGTGCCAAGTTTCATTTCTCTACGTTGTGTAGTAAAAAAGCCTTTGCGGTCGCAAAGTTGGGCCCAAGCTCATTTATTATATGATGTTAAAAACAACAACAAAAATAGCTAAACAAAATATTTTGTCTTTGCCTCATCCGCTCAATACTAATTGCCTGTGTGCACAGCAAACTGTATAGTAAAAAGTTCATCGGCATAAAAAAAAAAAGGAAAAAAAAAAAAGTCTCCCGAAAAACTTTTAAAACTTTTTTAAATCAGCGCCGGCAACAACGGCGCAAACGAATACATCTTACCAATTCAATCACAAGACATTGATATAATACACGTTTAAATGTGAGTTGTCTCTATGTGTGTCCGCACTTTTTTTCAGAACCTACGAGAGTTAGAGACTAAGACCATATTATAATTGCATTTTGCGCCACTCATGGAATGCTTCGTTATCACTTAATATGTGGACCTTTGACAGGTTGTTCAAAACAAAACAAAACAAAAAAGTTGCAAGGCCAAGGGAGACAAAGAGCAAAATACTGTCATGTGAAGGCCGCCCACTCGTCAGCCCGTGACATGTTCCTGTTCACTGCAAGTTCCGGCCCCTCACACAATAATGAACACCACAGCAGAGAGAATCGTGTGAGATCATAGTGATCTATTCATTTACTGTCATCTGTACAGTAGATTGTTGAAGGACAGAAAAAAAAAAAAAAGTGACAGGTGAATGGATGAATAGGTATACGAATATGAGGCTGAGTGGTCGAAAAAAAAAAAAAGACAGAAGGAAAAGACAACAGTAAGATATTAAAAGTATGGAAAAGGGTGGGTGGGTTCCATAATAGGAAAATGACGAACGGTGATTTTATTTAGTGTCATGACTTTATCGAGCTGGAAGTCTGTCTATTCTGTTTACAGCCTGTTAATGTTTCTTATGTCCAAGTTTTTCTTCACATGCCAAGTGGGACTTGAATTCGCCAAGTTTAGGCAAGGGCAGAATGGATGTTCACGGTAGACGTCTACACATGTTAGCAAATTTTGCAGAACTTCTTACAATAGGTCGAGGCCCAGACATTGTCGTTGCACGCACTGGGTGAGTATATCAGACAGAAGTTTATGCTGTCGAAGCAGCCAGGAACTGTGGTGAGAAATGGGGGAAAGACAGTTGTTATAATAAACACATGCATCCACAAGAAAAACGTACCAAGAGTTCTTGCCTCAAGAATAATCTATGCTAACGTTTGATTTACAGAAAATTTAGCAATGTTAATGTTATGAATGAGCGATCGGTGTAGAAATAAATACCATGATTCTTCCACTGTCTAAGCCTTTGTACTTTTCATGTCTTTATAGCATGGAAACCCAAGGAAACATCACACAGAAAAAAAAAATGCAGTCATGGGACTCTTTGCTTACAACCTAATTCCAACCACTCGTTCATGATTAAGCTTGCACAGTTTCAGTGATTTTGATAAGATAATGAACTACTGTAATGAAGTGCTGTAGATACTTACACAAGTAGGACATTGGCTGTGTAACACAGCTCATGAATAGTTCCAGACAACTCTGGACGTCTCCTACCGTGCTTATCTTGGATCCCAAGGATCTGTTTTCATTCTGTTATTTAATCTCAGGTTTCACCTTGGCTGTCTGGCTTTTTATAGTGGTTAAAATATCATCTATTCAAATATTCAATCACGGTCTACATGTAAATTTAACTGCAGCTATACACGACACACATAAAAAGTCCAGAGGTTTACCTGTTGTCCCTACAGTGCTCGGTGTGGTAGGCGCGGCAGTGGCGTGAGGAAGTCCAGTTGTCGCTGTGTAAAATGTAAGCAAGATATCTTATAATTTACTATCTTTCCATATTTCCTCTTTATTCTGTTCCTAAAGCGTATGAAGTTAAGGCTTTTGCACTCACATTGATGATGGAAGTCAGGAACCTGGATGCAAAAAGATCTGAGTTGCAAATGATAATTTCACTGATACTCATGTATTGATTAACCAGCTTTCGTGCATCTTTTTCGCCTTCTATATTTCCTGACTTTGATACAGTGAAGACTAAGCTTTAAAATGAAAGAGAAACAAACAGAACCGGCCTCAGATGCTATGAATTTCAGCCAACAAACCTGTTCATATTATTATGTTTCTAGCTAAAATTTTAACATGATAATACTGAGTATCGGGGCAATGATCAAGTTGACGATACTTACTACAAAATCCACAGTACTTTGGACAATGATCTTCAGCCCAGACTTTGTATTCACTGCTGGTACACATTTCAGGAACGTAAGTGTTGCAGTCGGTTACGAAATCTTTGCAGTCCTTTGGAGGGGGTGTTCCTACAACAGATGGCAATAGCTTTCAGACAAAAATCTCCTCGCCTAAACTTACAGTTAAAACTATTCTTTCCATACCCCTCTGACTGAAACGTCCATTTATCTCATGCAGGTAACTCATGCCTGTCCAACCGAGAGCAGGACAACTCTATTGTCCAAGGGGCTAAATATAAAAGTAAGTGTTTGAATCCTCGAAGCCAAAATCCGTTTGTCCAACTAGGATCCAATGGGGAAGAAATTCCTTCGACCCGACTCATTATAAGTGGGGTACCCCTGTCATTTAGTAATGACAGCTTGGAAAAACATCTAATTAAGCTGGGGGTGCGCCTAAGATCGAATGTGATAATGGAAAAAATTAGGGACTGTCACGATCACGTGCGTGAAGATGGTCACGACCACGTGTGTGATGAGTACCTAACTTATTTACCTTTCAAACCCAGCTAACAAGCCAAGCAAGCAGACCAGCGATCAACGGACACATGGAGTGAGATTTAAATTAAACGATATTTAATTATAAATGCATGACAAAACTTATGTCAAAACATTCAACTCATGATAATCACATACATAATCACAAAAACAGAGATACTTCAAATTTACTCTTGGGGATCATGGCTATTATCTATTCCCCGTTTCACATCTAGATCTAATCCCTCTGTCTATAAACTTAACTACGTATACTTAATAGTCTCTGTCAACAGCTGCCCTCCTCGTTGATGCAGTTTCACTTCTCCAGAGTTCACACAATCCTTTCTAGATCTTTAATTTCGACGATAAAAGGGGAAACAGACGCCCCTGGCTTCACACAAATAAGAACACACAGTTCACACCCGCCATCGTAGATTACTTGTTCCTTGAGGGGTTCTCGACATCCCGTCCTCAAGACTCTTCAACTTGCAAACACACAGCACACCGACGGTTCACACCCGCCATCGTAGATTCACGAGCTTCTGATGGGTTCCCATCCTATCATCAGAACTCCTCAACTTCTGGTCCCCATGGCACGACCTTCCACTGGTCGCCCGGACCGATAAATTCTTCTTATTGGGAAATAAATGTGAACATCATGGATCCCTCACACACCTAACACTTCTGGTCCCCACTGGCACGACCTTCCACTTGTCGCCCGGACCACTTCTCGCTGCGTCTTCCTTTAGGAATGAATAACTTGGGAACCTTCATAGATTCCTCACATACATAACACCCCTGGTCCCCATGGCACGACCTCCCACCTGTCGCCCGGACCACTTCTCGCTGCGTCTTCCTTTAGGAACGAATAATTTGGGAACCACGTGTGTCGAGCTTCTCCTCTACTTATACTCCCGAGGTTTTTGCACACGCGACTAGTTTAAAGGGAGTCGTGTGTATCTATCCACGCTCGTCAACAATGTTAAAAACCGTGTTTTCCCCTGCTAAGCTCACCCCCTTTAGACTCGTGGCGCACAAGGCCACCGACCTTCCTCGTGATAGTAATCTTTCATGCTAGTCAACAACTTAAAAAACTCCCCTTCTCCCCTACTAAGTTTACCCCCTCTATACTCGTGGCGTACAAGGTCATCAACCTTAATCGTGACAGGACCCACAAGGTAAGATGACAGAGTGGCTAAGTGGCAGAAGAATAATCACTATTGATCTCCCAAAAAGCCCTATTCCCAAAACGCTCCAATTGGGTCCTTTTGTAGCATCTCTGTACTACAAAGAAAGGCCGAATGACCTTTCACAAGTACAATGCAAAAAATGCCTGAGGGTAAGACACGTAGCCGCCGCCTGCCAGAACGAAGAAGTGTGTCTGGTCTGCAAGCGGCCCGGCCACAGAAAAGGAGACTCGGAGTGTGAAGCATCGGTGGTACAATTGTCCCAAGTCACGGCCCCACTGCAAGATGACGGCCAGGAAAAAGCAGACGACCCTATTAAACCATCTAAGAAGAGTATCTCAGCGAGAGGGAGGTCAAGAGTAAGAGCAAGCAGCGCAGAGAGAATGAAAATGGCCGCCTTCTTGGATCGAGCACTATCAGCCAGTCAGAAATGCCCCCTCCCTGCCTCTTCTCCAGGCTGCGACACCAACCCTAGCCGACGGGCCAAAAAAAGACAACCCAGTCGATACCACTGACCATAGCAGAACCACAAAGTCACACGAGGACAGTACGCTGGACATTGTCGAAGATAACATACAGGTGGATCAAGCTACTTAAGCCTTCTCTCCCATCATCCTACAGACACGGACTATGACCCCGACCTGGAAAAAGGATTTATGATATAGAATAATGGCTTCGGCACGGAATAGCGGTACGAGTTTGAGCACTGACTTACATTTTATGACCCTTAACGTTCGCGGACTAAGAAATAAAAAGAAGCGTAACAGTTTATTTAGGTTTTTCAAACAAGACAGAAACTCTGTCATAGCAATACAGGAGACTTATCTATCTGTAGATGATATAGAAATGATAAAAAAGGAATGGGGTGGATTAGTACATTATAGCAGCGGGACCACCCTCAGCAAAGGCCTGCTTACGCTATTCTCCAAATCCCTGGATTTAACGAATATTGAATTTGTACACTCTACCGACAGAGCTCTTATCTCCAAAATAATCTTAGACAGTTCGATGTACTATGTCGTTAACGTATATTTATATGCGCCCTGTATAAATGATGAAAAGGGACCTTTTCTGAGAGATTTAAACAATACTATAAAGGAACAGATTGGGGGTGCAAAGGATAATGTCATAATCATGGGGGACCTCAATACAGTTTGGAGCAATAAATTAGACATCATTTCAGGCCTCGCGCATAGCGCCCAGAATATCGAAGATCTAAGAAGTTGCATCAATGACTTAAACCTGAGTGACATCTGGCGATTACACCATCCCGGGAAGAAGGAGCACACCTGGAGCAGAAGCAGCCCTCCTTCCGCCAGAAGGTTAGATTATGTATTTGCTGGGGAAGGATTAACATCGCAGTTTACAAGGTGTGAAATTCAAAGTCTTGGCTTCAGTGACCATCGAGCTGTAAAGGCGACACTGTCTTCTTCTTCGTTTGTTTATGGCAAGGGCTATTATAAACTAAATGTATCCTTATTACGAGATAATGTCTATGTCTCTCTGATTAAAAGTGCCATTGCAGAAACCGTAGAGAATTTCCCAGAATTGAACCCTCACCTGCTCTGGGAGATGCTGAAAGTTAGGGTTCGTGAAGTAAGTATGGCCTATGGCAAAGAAAAAGCAGCTAAATCCACACGTAAAAAGAAGAATCTTATATCAAAACTAAATGAATTAGAACGAGAATTAATCTCAGATCCACTAATCTTAGACTTCATAGAGAAATCTCTACCGTTAAAAAGGAATTAGAGGTGTACATAATGGCAGCTGCTAGAGGGGCCCAAGTCAGATCCAGAATCAAGTGGATAGAAGACGGTGAAAAATCAAGTAAGTATTTTTTGCAGTTAGAAAAGACCAGAGGCATAAATAACACCATCCACAAGATATGCTCTCCAGAAGGCCAAATTATCACTGACCAAGATGAAATATTAGAAATAATGACATCTTACTACGAAAATCTTTATAAAGAAACGAAGAAATCTGAAGATATCACCAATCAGCAATACAAGTTCATTGAGAACATAGAGGTTCCAACATTAAGTGACGGAGATAGAGAGATGTGTGACTCGCCACTAACACTGTCTGAAATTGCAATGGCACTTAAACATACAAAAAACGGCCCCTGTCCAGGATCAGATGGACTGCCTGTAGAGTTCTACAAGTTCTTCTGGAAGGATATATGTCAATTACTATTCAAATCAATAAATTACAGCGTTGAAACTAATACGCTGTCCTTTTCACAGTTTAAAGGCATCATCTCTCTCCTGTTCAAAGGAAAGGGACTGAAACGCGACCTTCTAGAAAACTGGAGACCCATCACCATAACAAATACAGATTACAAGTTGATAGCCAAGGCATTGTCATTAAGGCTGAAGCAAGTCATGCCCCTCTTGATACATCACAACCAGACGGGTTTTATCCGAGGCAGACACATATCCTCCCTTCTGAGAGAGCTGGATGACCTCATAGAACACGAAAAGGAGAAAAACAGTAACAGCATTCTGCTATCTGTAGACTACCGTAAAGGCTTCGATTCTCTATCCAGGCAGTGCATGGTTAATGCCTTTAATATATTCGGTTTTGGCGGAAATTTCAAAAAATGGATGAACATTATATCCACAGGTTCCATTATAAGTGTCAAGAATGGAGGACATATTTCTAGGGAATTTAAACTGGAACGGGGCGTGAAGCAAGGATGCCCTCTCTCACCTCTGATCTTTATCCTGACTGCTGAGCTCCTAGCACTCAATATAAGGCAGGACGAAAGCATACAAGGTATTAAGTATCCTAAGTCCCAGACGAGAACAATCATCAGGCAGTACGCTGATGACACAACGCTGTTCCTGCGGAATTTAATAGATTTTCGAGAAGTTCTTTCTAAAATCAAATCTTTCTCTTTATTTTCAGGATTGGAACTAAACAAGAACAAATCATACGCAATGTGTTTGGGCAAAAAGAATGTATTCGGACCGCTTCAGTTTGATATATCGTTTGTGGAAAAATTAAAGATTCTAGGTATTTTTTTCAGTTCTCAAAAGCCTGCCCAAGACCTGGAGGAAAACTGGACAGGCAAAATAGAGTACATAGAGAACATGGTTGGGGCATGGTCTATACGTGATCTATCAATTATAGGCAAAATTCAAGTTATTAAAACCTTTGGAGTATCCCAGATACAGCATATAATACAAAGTATATCACTGCCTTTAAAAATTCTTGAGAAAATCAACCGAATATTCTTTAGGTTTATCTGGAAGCGTCGCTTCTCAAATACTAGAGCCTTCGAAAAGGTAAAGAGGAAGATTATGTGCGACCAGTACCACAAGGGTGGACTTAAAATGATAGATATCTGCATGATGCAAGAGGCATACTTATTGCAATGGGTGGAAAAACTCAGTACTGATAAGGAAGAGGAATGGAAATTACTGCCCATGTTTGCGTTAAGACATGTAGGGGGGCTCCTGGCCTTTAGGAGTAATCTTGACCATAAATCCTTTCAAGGCCAGGATAGTATCAATAGCTGCTTCTGGAAGAAGGTTCTGCTAACATGGTTAACGCGGAAAGGGGAGTCTAAAGAAACGGTTCTTCCAAAAAAAGATGATCCTCTGTTCAACAGTGATAAGGTATAATTCAAGGCAAGAACCTTGCTGCTGCCAGGCTGCATAGATAAGGGCATAGTACTCATTAAAGACATGCTGGAAGGAGAAACTGGGAGATTATTAAGTTACCATGAATTTTTAAACAGGTATGGGAATTTTCCGAGTTCACTACTTGAATACAATATTTTGTTCAATGCTTTAAGCCCTCTCACTCTAATTGCCAATTGTGGCATAAACAAGCTGGTTTTTAGAGACATGGAAATCGGAAACTTAGGCCAAAGAACATTTAGATCTCTATTGCAAGAGAGTGAACCATCAATAGCCAATCAGTTTTGGCAGCTCAAATTCCAAATTGAAATAACAACTGAATACTGGCACCTACCATTTAAGGTGACCAAAGAATCAAGACTGAGAGCTCTTCAGTGGAAAATTTTACACAATATATAATATCCAACAAATATCCTTCTTCAAAAAATGAAAATATCCGAAACAAATCAATGTAAAAGTTGTCAGGCGGTCGATTTCATAGAACATTTTTTCTATGAGTGTGAGATGGTTAAGCAAGTCTGGGCAGAGGTAGAGAACCTGATTAACAGCAATACAGGTAAACGGATCCAGCTAACCAGCTCCACTTGCCTTCTTGGCATCCCCTATCATGACAGCCTGAAGTCTGCTGATCTTTTAATTCTAAACCACGTTATCCTGGTGGCAAAACTGACAATATCAAAATACAAATACGGAAAGCATGGTAACATTTTGGTATTATTTTATAGCGAATTGGCTCTGAGAAATCTATGGGAATAATGAAAGGAAGAACTTGTATTCCACAGATACTAATCACTGCAGATAAGGCCCTATTCAGATCCTGGCGCATCGCGAATTATATCCACACTGCAAGAGGTTAGATAACGCGACATGGCAGATAACAATGACAACTAACTTTGCAACAACAGGTAGGACACAGCCGGGATAACACGCAGGAAAAACGCAACACACAAAAAGATGGGGTCTCAGGATGGGCCCCCTCCCGTATGGTCAGCTGTCCCCTTTCCCACCTTCGGGGCAGGCCACTACCTTTGTGGTCGTTGCCTGGCCTGGAGAGGGGAGAGCGTTTGCTCCAGGGAGTGTCCCGGGAGACCTAGTTGGGGGGGGGGGGGTTCCCTGAGCAGCCCCGTTGAGTGAGGTCTGACCGTCGGGGGGGATACCTGACAGAGAACCATCTATAACTCGGGAGGGACAATAAAAACATAAATCAGTACAAGAAAGCTAAAGGCCAGCACATCTCCTACTACATACAAGCAACTAACTCAGTTAACCACTCCGAATAGGTGTAAGGTATAACAGTAACAGAGTCACCGTAGTAAAGGCCCCCTTGCAGTATTCGGTGTTTTGGCTAGTGATAAAAGATGGTGACGAGAAAATATTTGACAGTGATGGCACCACTCTGGTGCGGGCTTGTGGGTTGCTCCGCCCCGTGACCTGTATGGGCCGGGGACATAGCATAGGATACTAATATTAATCAGTTCGTGTATGCGTGGATTTAACATTTATCGTTCCCTCCTCACCCTCCTTCTACCAGTTTCTGTCTACCCAGTTTCAAGGTTATGAAAAACTAACCCATTTACCATACCGGTAACCAAAGATAACCCTGATAAGGAAAGGTAAGTTCATTTATTATAACAATACTAAGTTACCATAGATTGTCAGATAACAGCAAAGTACTAATCAACCTCGCGGCGCCATCCAAAAGGAGCGGGTAAAAAAAAACAAAAAAACTCATGCCTGTCCTTTCCCAAGGCTTGGTAATTCTCTCCTGGCCAGGACTGCAAAGATAACTAATAATATAGGGCATTCCTGGACTGCTCCAATTTATAAGGTCCCTTCCCATAATGTATACGTTAAGCCAGTGGACATATTGAGGGTTGGCAACCAGAGTGTTTTTGTCTAAAATAGACAAACTGCGAAAAACGAGTTTGTAATTTGTATCCTTTATGAAAATTCACATGAATAGTTTCGTTTGAAATAAAGTCACATGCAGACACATCATGTCTTGGATGTCTACAGGCATTTGAAAGTAATGAATAAAATTGTAAAAGACGAGTTACGATAGTTTAACACGCCGCCCTCCAAATATACCCAGGGAAGTTTCATGTGCTGACGAATTTACTTAATTATTATTTTTTTCTATCTTTGTTAGCCCTGTGAGAAATGGCGTGTGTTTAACAGGAAAGATAATCCCACACAAAATCATGACAGGCCCCGTTTTGACTCACCTTTGCAAAATCCACAATAATAAGCACAGTTTATCTGAGCCCAAGGCTTATAATTGACGCACACATTTTGTCCATAACTGTGACAGTCAGGTATAGCATCAGCACAGATGTCGGCACCTCTGGTCACTGGGAATATTGTGAACGCCATTTATTATCTATGCTGTATTGAGATATCTCAACAAAAAAATCAGTAGTAAAAGGTTTCAGTTTTCTAATAACTCATTGTTAGTATTGGAAGAATCAGAAACATAATACTTGCAAATGTTCAAAATAGTGATTGCAGTAGCTGTAGCATACACAGTAACACTGGACTATCATAAGAAAGATTATAATTTCAACTTGAATCCACATATTGAAACCTTATCATGAGGTTTTCACACTGATCGCAACGCCTTAAACACTGGTGGTGAGTTTAGATCTAGACTCAAAGACACAGTACTGATGTACCTACATGAGGAAAGCTGGCCCAAAGCTAGGGCAATACAACAGCTTAGATACTTCATTTTGGGCTGCCTCTGTTTTCACCGGCATGAATTGACACAAACAGTGGAAGCTGTTGTACTTGTCAAATACTTGCACTGTAGGAGATTGACTTTACTGTAATACTTGAATAATGACAGCATCTCTTGCCTCAAAACTGCCATATAAAAACAAAATAATATCAAGGCAACTTTTCATAGCCTAGTGTATACGTTTCTTGTTTTTTTTTCTGTGGAGTTCTGTGTAAGCTGCTGTTCTAGTCAAATGTCTGGTGGATCTCTGGAAGGGAAGTAATTGGACATGCCAGTTGACCAAGACTCAAAGGTTCTCTTTACCACTGTTCATGAACAAGGGGCCATGAGTTTGTGATCGTCCACATTGTGTATTGGTGATTTTCATATGGAGTTAAGGTCTTGGGGTCAAACTTTGGGGAACAAGCTTAGTAGCAGTAATAGTTTCTTTTGTGGCAATGCCTCTATTATTCTTTGATGATTGTGCTTTTTTCTTTAATCTCAACCAAACAAACTCTGCAAACGCTAAGGACGGCTAGTGTTTACTTGAATCTATGGGTGCATTTTGTTGTTGTTGTTTTTTTTGCTGTGGGATGAAAGTGTTTACAGTAATCTTATCATCTCAGATCTGTATGAAATGGCATGGTGACCGTGAAACACGGACCATGGGAACAGCTGCCACAGATGCAAGGCAAGGACATTTAACTAAAACGAGACTTCAGTATCTCTGTTGTTGGCTTCGGGGGTTTGGCTATAAGAAGTAGTCGGGAGTCTACAGTTATCATTGTGCTCTGCCACGTTATCAGTCTGGTACATGCTTTGGTTGAGTTAGTTGATTATAGTCAAATTTATTGAGTAAGAGGAATGAATTATTATTTTAACCTGATTATTTTATGATATATTGCTACCGATGACCATAATTAAACCCTGTCTCTGCTGTCGGGCTGTAACGATTTAGAACTTGCTCAATATGAACAAAAACTGGATGGCAAAGTTCAGTATTAATTAATGAGCCAATGTGTACTGAAGTGCGGGTAGGCTTAGATTTGCAAATCAAAGAACTATTCCATTTCAACCCTATGTTACATTCGGCTGGGGGATATTATGACAGGAGGAGTTGTTAGGAGTGCGTGGTATTTCACATTACTAGCCATTACTGGACAGTGAACACATCTCAGTTATTTTCTGTTTGGTTTTGTCATTAGACTACGCGAGATGAAAACAGGAAGTGTCTGGGGTCTTTCAGAACCCGAGTATAAAATAGGGTCAATGTCTTCATTCACCTGACTAACACAGGGCAGTTCTGTCCTACACCGCTCCCAACCATTTCTATCACCATCATCATCTCCGCCAACAAACCTTTCGTCTCACTATCTATGTCATCCTGACTTCAGCTCCCATCACAGGCATCACTATTGTCTCTTCAGCGACCGATAGCTACATCACCAGCAGCAACACCGTCCTGGTACATATTTTCGGCGGGTTTCTGCCCTTGGCATTTGCAACTCTCTTTTTCTTGTTCTTGTTTCTAGTTGTTGTATCGTGTTTGATACTTTCATATAGTTTATATTTTTTATACTAGTCTGATCCCATTTGGGGGTGGTGGGGGTGGGTGGGGATTAATTGTTTTAATTTTGTCCTGGCAGCAGCCGTGTTAGAACTGCTCTGCTCGACTTCCAACTGCTAAGATATCTTTAACATGCACAACGTGCACACGTGCCATCCGAGTTTTTTTGTCCTTATCAAAGAGGACTAGGTGCTGGATCCTACATATCATGGGATCAGGGATAGGAAATCCCCCCCCCCCCCCCAAATTACCAACATGCTGGCACCGACCGGGGATCGAAAACGGAAGCTTCGGCATGACAGATGGGTACCTTATCTTTAGACCAACGTGTCCCCGACCAACTGTCTCCGTACACAGCAGCTGCCACAACCATCATAAAGGTTCTTTCAAACAAGGGCTCTTCCATACGCCTAGTGGCTGTCTATTTTACACATCTGTTCCTGCTCTAGGGCGACAAGATAAGGGATAAACATTAGGCTATCTAGCTTTTAAAATGAAAGTTCCGTATAAACCCTGCAGTTCTAAAAAGTCAATCGAAGAGCTTTTCATATTATTAAAAAAATTTATCTTTTATTTTAGTGGAACGCAGGCAAGAGATTTCCATATAGTCTTCAGAATACAAATCATAGTGCAAATGTAATCTCTGATTACTAGAATGAAAACATTCTGAGATAAGAAATCTGATAAAAATATTACAACATGTTTCTTGCCAATTTCTTATCTGTGTCGTGCAAAAAACTGTGTGAAATGCCTATAAACAAGGACGTGGCCTCTGCTTTAACTACTATCATCACTGTTTTATTTTGTCTTCAAACGCGTTTTGTTGTCGTTATTGTTGTTTTTGTTTAGACAACCACACAGAAATATAATATGCATGACATATAATATTCGAACACAGCTGGATCTACAGACACACAAAGATAAAGAATGAGAACACTGATAGACTAAACAATGTCATTTTAATCAGATCCACACGGGCCAAAGATATAATGACAAAGCAGGATAAATAAGGCGCATCAGGGAATTTCTCAAAGATTTACTACCATGAATCATGATGTACATGTACATGCCCTCAGGAAAATAACCGTCAACATCGACCTGTACAAAATCAAATATAGTAGCGATTGTCATTATAGAACTGACATTTCAAATACAATTTACGACTCTTAATAGATTATTAAAAAAAAAAAAAGCCTAGAAGCAACTGCTATCTAGAAACTGACGTTCCAAGCTCCTTTTTTGGGCAAAATCTCAGATAAATCATTCTATATATAGCTATTTCCATCCTATATTTCCCTTAAAAAGAACACAACAGTATTTGCTCAACGCGTTCAGTTCTAAATGAATTATTGCCCATAAGTTTGGCCTCATTGAACCCTGCGGGCGACGCGCCATGTAGGCCATTTACGTTTTTTTTAAAAAAATATATATTTTTCATTTTTTTCAAATAAATAAAAAGAATACATCATTTCGAACTCTGATCTGATCAGTCAGTGATATACTTGAAGAATATTAAAAATAGAATAAACTCTCACGCATGGGTTCTTAAGAAGACGTTTTTAATGCAAATTCCATAACTCTAGACACTGTGAACTATGGTCGCTATTACCCCTTATGTCATTGTGCACGATGTCGAGGAAGCAAAGCTGTTGCTGTTGCATAATGAAAACAGTGATGAGTGATGACAATGTTGATGATAATAACACAGATACTGACGATAATGAAGGCAAGGCGTTTATCTATGATGGCAGCCATACTGATTGTCGATGAAAGAGAATATATAAATAGTTATGGTCCCGAAACAGATCATTTATATAAGCCTAAAAAACGGAGAATTGAGACCACGGGGGGTCTTCAAAGGAAGAGAACCCAGTCAAACAAGAATGTCGGCCCTTAACTTGCTTTTTAAAAACGCCCAATGGGTACCCGGCCACACCTAGTTCATGAATCTGAGTGTTCTCCTGTTGGCCTGGGGTGCTATTTGCATTCGAACCTTGGTCTTGATTAGCCAGATTGCACAGCCAGATACACATCTAAAAGTCCTTGTAATCAGCACGCAAGCTAATTGTCAGCTAGTGATTGGTGACCTCTTCCAGTCCTTTCAGCCATCTCAGAATGCGTTCTGTGGTTTTACTGTCGCATAGTGGAGCTACCTTGGTTGTCTTATTTCTGTTCGAATGAAAAATAATAACAGCTAATAAGTTGCGTTACTTATTATATGTTGTATCACACTTTTCTTGAATGATTAAGAAGTAAGAGAAGGAGGAATAAAGAGATAGACAGATAGATAGATAGATAGATAGATAGATAGATAGATAGATAGATAGATAGATAGATAGATAGATAGATAGATAGATAGATAGATAGATAGATAGATAGATAGATAGGTAGATAGATAGATAGATAGATAGATAGACAGACAGACAGACAGACAGACAGACAGACAGACAGACAGACAGACAGACAGACAGACAGACAGATAGATAGATAGATAGATAGATAGATAGATAGATAGATAGATAGATAGATAGATAGATAGATAGATAGATAGATACGGAGTTATTAAAGGCAAACGTTTATTCATTCACTCCTATCATTTCACTAGGCATGATGAAAATAACAGGTCATATAAAAAACTGATCTGTTTACCTGGTATTAGATCCATACAGCATCCTTTTTTCTTTGGGGCAAACTTTAGACTTAGATTTGGCAGGAATTTCGGTCGCTTGCCCTGCATCTTTGATTATTTCTTCGTTGCATTCCTGCTCAATCTGGCAACTGGCTAATTCTTCTTTCATCCTCTGCAATTTTTCACGCCGTTCTTTTTTACATTTATGTTCTGCAGTTGTCTGATCATTTCCGTTCGATTTTGTGTCATTGTGAAAGTCGTTGTCAGCAACATGACTAGAGTGTTTGACTTGTTCACTGGTTTTCTCAACAAAATCCTCTGTTCCCTGGCCACTTTCTACATTTTGCAAGGATTTTGCAGAAATGATTTTGCATTCCACGGCAGGGGATTTTACCTGTTTGAGTGTAGCCTTGTACAAATCACGACCAACTTTGGTTTTTGATGTTGTGCCTTGCACGGCTGTGTCATTCACTTTCTTTACTGGTTGGACTTTTGATACTTTAGTTTGGATACCAGTGACTGAGATTTCAGTCACCCCAGGACTGACTTGATGGGGAGACGGTTGTACTATAGCTTTGACAGAACTATCAGGAGAAGATGCGTGTGTTCTAGCTTGGTTAGCGTTAATGGTGGGAGAACTGAAAGTTTTATATGAAGATAAAATATCTTTGTTGTTGTTGCTGCTGGTGCAGTTACTGTTGTTGTTCTTGCAATCTGTGTCGTCATCACTACCGTTTTCAGTATCTATATTCACTTTTTGAGTATTTTGTAAAGTTACTGTGCCTTTCAAAGTATTAGCTGATTTATCCCGAGAAGCGACAGCTTCTATTTCAGGTTTCAAATCTGCGTTTGACTCAGAACTCGCTAAGCCCTTCACATTTCCAGTAGCCTGGGGCTGAAAGCCCACTGACGAGATACCACCACACGTTGGTGGCCTGAGATATTTGCATGAACAACTTCCGACACAAGTATGAATGGGTGATGCCTGGAGTTGTTTGAAGACACATTGGAACTGAACTTTCTTTTTCTTTTTACGGTATGAAGTAGGATCTGGTAAACAGTGAGATGAACATCTGTAACAAACCCCACTTCCAGAAACACATCGCCTGGATTTGAGGATCCCTTTTTGGATTGGGGATTTTGTGGTCACTTTATTTACTTTCTGCACGAATGTAGGATCTCTTTCCAGTATTGATGGATCCCTCGCCATGTCATGAACGTATGCGTTGCACAGTGTTCTTTCAGCCTTATCACATAGGCCATCACATTGAGTTAGACCCAGATTGTAGTTGGGCGTACCTGTGCATCCTTTCGAGATCGGATGAGAATCGAGTTTTTCAATACGTGGACGAGCTCGATGAAAAAGACGACGTAACAAAGGACTAGGAGCACTTTTCTCAAGCCATTTCATTTTATTCGAGATCAGAGAACCCTTTCTTTCAGATATTATGTCTTCACCCGCCATAGAGAAACTGTCTATACTTGATCCTCTTCCAAATATTGATAGATTATCATTTCTTCTGGGAAATGGAGTGAGTTTGGGATAGCTAAAATACGTATCGGATTGTTTGACAAGATCGGCTGTCTTCTTTTTGTGTTTTTGCCAATGCATTTCTGATCCATCATAGCTGGAACCTGTAGAAAAATGGGCAAGCCATCAAAGTAAGTCTGCCAGTGTTCAAATAATTAGGCTGCATAATTTGTTCACATAAAGTGGCGACCACTTAATGCAGGTATGCTGATAAAAAAAATTATCATGTGACATAAACAGACGTAAAGAAAAGGATTCGCAGGCATGAATATAACCCTTGGAAAACGTGAGGTGTTTAAATAAATCATATTTGCACTACGTTTTAAAAAAAATATTTCAACATGTACAAAGTTCCCATAGTGCCCAAGGTCATTTAGTTTCAGCCGGAATTTCATGTTTTCACAAAATAAAACAAAACTATTCACAGATATCTACAGAGTTCAATGCATATCTGTGTCATATCCTAAACAACTGCTGGTACTTACAATCTTCGAAAAAACCCATGTGTAAGTCTGGTCGTACATGAAGAATAGCTGGTCTTGGTACGAAGAACATGACATGAGTTTGATAGTCCGCTGAGTCACTGGTGTAAAGAAAGGACACGGCTGTAACAGATTTTAAATAGTGCTAAACATCAAACGTGCATTCGAAACATCCACATGGAAATGCAAGACAGTCATGATGAAGAAAAGTTACTATTTAATTTATGCACGTAGGTTCAAAAGAAAATATTCGCACTCTGTACACCAGCCCTGCAGATGAGAGTATAATTCTGAAAAACGCCAGTTAAAACGTGTTCTCTTTCTCTCTCTCTCTCTCTCTCTCTCTCTCTCTCTCTCTCTCTCTCTCTCTCTCTCTCTCTCTCTCTCTCTCTCTCTCTCTCTCTCTCTCTCTCTCTCTCTCTCTCTCTCTCTCTCTCTCTCTCTCTCTCTCTCTCTCTCTCTCTCTCTCTCTCTGGTAATAGTTACCTTATTTAGGTCCAACGCACAAAAGGGGGAAAATCATTTTACTAGGTCTTAATTATGAACACGGAGAAGAAAAATAATTTTAATTTCTTATTTTCGAGCGAAAGATTTCAGGCAATCCTCAATAATCCTCTATTTTGACATTCTAACTTTCATAGGGATGAGAGCTATTATAATGGTAGGCTGCTCGGGATATCACAGTTGCGTGTATAAGTGTACCATTTTGAAAATGAAACCTTGTACAAAATATGTAGCGCTCCACCGCTTGAATATATTAAAGAAATGGACGTGTGTTGAAAATTTCTAAACTAATAATAATAATTAAAAAAACTATGTTTCATAGTGTTATTTTAATTGCCCAAGTACCACTGAAACATAATCATTGAAGCTTGTGAATAATTAATATTGAATTGTGTACAAAAGTGTCGTAGACTTTGCCAAGTAGACTTTCTCTTCGAACTGACATCGATTTTAGAGTACTTACCAGGATGAAAACCAAACGGTCGAAATAGATATATTGTTATCCTGGTCTAGAAGACAATGGTGAGTGCGACAACTGACTTCATCAGAAATCTGTGCTGTCCTCCAGAAAGCTAGAATTTATAAATGTGTGAGGAGTTGTGTTTACCCTTGCCCAGGCTTTCGCTCTCACCCACAACAATGTCATCGAGTGCAAAGCGTCGAGCGGAAACTGCCTGACCCTAACTTACAAAAAGAAGACAAGGGGTTTGAGCTTTCTCAACCGTCAAAAAGAGACGAAAAAAAAGGGGGGGGGGGTATATAGACCACGAATTAATAAAACTTGATTGATGCAACCGAACTGGATTCTTTTAACTGCGTTTGTCTGTTTGTTTTATTTATTCTTTTCTGTTAAAAATGTACAATCTTGGAAGTAGTTATTTATCGTTTGAGCCAATGTTAAGCAAGATAATGGGGGTATCAAACAACAACAACAACAACAAAAATCTGTATACATAAACGAACTGCATTGTCATCAGTTGGAATACGTGCAATAAACACGAATGATTACATATCTGTCCTCTTTAATTTGAATTATGAATCTTGGATGTCGATCAATCAGTAATGTATTGATAAATAATCAAAGATCATGTACATTTTGCTTTGGGATTAATGAAGTTTTACATCCTGCTTTTATCTCTCAGCAGTTAAAGTAACCTTTCTAGTATATTGTTATCCATCATTGTACTCGTTTGATCAACAACTTTTGTCTTCGTTTTCAAATGCCGCTCTGAAACGACAGTCAAAGTTCCAAGGTCCTCAAACAGTGACGTTCTCACAAAGAGCACATACGAGCAAGCAGAGAATCAACGAGGGAGTCCAGGATCTTTAATGACATTAACCTGGGACAACAAGGCAGATGTTTTGGAAGTTTTGTCTTCACTCGAACTTCTGACAACACACAAACCGTTGTGACAGACACGTTGTCTGCCGAATGTTGAGTAATGTCTGTGATATCCGGTCATGTTCACCCTGTACATACTGCTGCTTTAACTTCATAAGATTATTTGACCATCGCGGTCCACGAAAAATACTTTTCTGATAAGGGAAAGAATTTCATTTAACAAATGAAAGTCTGTGCGATAGTAAAGTATTATTTGTCAACAAAACTGAACTGGCAGAGTCCAAAATTAATTCAGTCGTCATTTAGGTTTCACTTTTTAAAATCTTTTAAACATCACCTTCTGATTCCTAAAAGTATTAATTAAGATGAATTCCGCGTATATGCCAAAATTTGAGCTGCATACTAAGCACCCCGTTAAGATTTTACTGTCAAATTAATATTGGTTGGATAATAATTTGTAATTACTATTTGCTAAGTATTAATCTGAGATCCCGACAATTCATTGAAACTAGCGAATTGTTGGATGATGTTCCATCAGTGAAATTGTGAAGACAATCCTACACGGCCTTTGACATCTCACCATTCAGCATTACAGAATGCCTGTAATTCAGGCCAAGCTTTCCTAACTTGAAAAATAAAGTTTGTGTTATCGCGTGTGGCCTTGACTGGTGACAAATATGCATTTCTAGCTGTGGCCCGTGTCGCACTGAACAAATAATCGGTTTAGCCCCACCACGTCCAAAGCATGGTCTTTTTCGGCTCGAAATCCAATCATTTTATGAGGTGCTGGGAAACATAATACTTTGATTCTTGATGGGTTAAATGTTGTCATTGAATGCCATTTTTTTTCCTAAGGAAAGTTAGAAAGTGAGTGAGTCCGTGTACACAAAAAAAAAGGGGGGGGGGGGGAAACGTTTATATTCTCTGAAAAAAAAAGGAAAGAAAGAAACAAACATCCATTCCTTCACGTTTTTTCAAAGGGCATAAGAAATGCAAGAGCATGCACATTAATTAAGAGAACAGTCTGTAATGCGTTTCAAGGGAAAACCTCTCTCGTGTTGACACGCTGACGTAGACTAGAGAGTGGAACAAAGAAAATAAATATAGCAAAATCTTTTTTCAACATAACATCTCTGGAATCATTACTGTCATTTTGGTATCATGCTGGCCTTGTGCCAATTTCATCATCTTCCCTAATCTATCTCGATTGAACAATGCTTCCCTGGTCAGTAATACTCAAATGCCCCCTCCCTGCCCTCCCCCCCCCCCCCCCAGAAAACTACCTTTTTCTCTCTTACCTTGTCCATCCTCTTTATTCTGTTTCTGTTCTCTCTCTCTCTCTCTCTCTCTCTCTCTCTCTCTCTCTCTCTCTCTCTCTCTCTCTCTCTCTCTCTCTCTCTCTCTCTCCCCTCCCCCGACTTTCTTCTTTTTCTCTATCACCACTGAACAGAACCTCCTCATGGAGGCCACATTCAATACATGCACACTCCCTCCCCAAGAAGAATTTAAAATCCAAGGAAGGAAATCTAGATTATATTGGACCAAATAAGCCTGTATACATTCATTTTTTCAGTTCAAATGTAATCCTTGAATTTGAATCTATAACACATGATGTAACCGTGATATTACTAGCATGGAGTTGCCCATATAATTATGCAGATAACAGAAACACCACTCTGACAGCCGATCTGCAAAATTATACGGATATGGTTATTAAAAATACTTATGGCACCGTGGGAATAATCTTTAACCACTTCATGTGTAATAATTATAACTGTCTGCCATTGAAGTGTAGCTTTCATGCATGATTTAAACTGTGGACAAAAGATACCCCGAGTAAATTTTCAGTAGCTGATAATCCCCTCTATTCATGTCAGTTATTGAAGAACGAATATTTATCGTGCTGAAGAAAAGGTATACATCTACCACATTATGCGTGGCTCGAAGCTGTATTTATAAATACATTCTAAAGCTTTGCCAAATAATTTTTACTAAATTGATTTTTAGAACAGGTCTGTTTTTGACGTCTTAATATTCTAATTTATAATTTGTATTTCTTTTCAATAACACCGATCTACCTGAACGAAAGGTAATCACATTTTATCTCACTGTAGACACTGAACTTGTTTCTGCCTGATTGAGTAAATTTATAATAAAATTCTTTTTGGAAGATCTTGTAACGCTCTTAAGATCTCGACTGGAAGTATCGACAGTATCGAGTAATATCCTTGAAACTTCTTCAAAATATCAGCTGAATACAAAGGAAGAAAGGACCTCTCACCGAAACGAAACTCACAGTACTAGACTTGTGACTCCTATTGTGTCACACTGTGACTTTGTTGTTTATAATCCTGACGTAGTAGATCTATATTTTTTATCAAGACTGGCGGTACCAAATCTAATGGTGGCATTTTAATATTAAATGTACACTAATGTAAATAAGATAGAAACCAATTGACCATCACGATGAAATAGATAGTGACAGGGGTAATTCATGATTTTTTATTTTTTTTTCAAGATACTCGTTTAGCATGGTCAGTTTACTCAACAGCAACATTTTACTAACCCTAAGTAAATCGCCGCTGGAACAAGGGAAAGATCGTTATCGTGGTGTCCTCGAATAGGAGGTTACCGTAGATTTAAAGGCATAGTAGACTATCTAACAGGTACTATTCAATGTTGGTGACTCCAGTTTTGAATTTATTATTTATCTGAAAAACAGCATACAAGAAAATACAAGTGCTGTTTAATTTCAGTGATGCATTTTGCCAGGAGCTTCGTGGCCTCAGTGAGATCATCTCTTTTGTTCACCTGAGCTAGTGCGACAAGGCTCTCAAATTCAGTAAATCTGAACGTTCGCTTTTCAGTGGCAGGTATCGGGTTGCTTTCCCAGTGTGCACACCACCCAATAAGTTTTCTCGTTTATGTTCTAGCAGAGATAATAGATTTTTTTCTTATTGTTTTTTCTTCGCCTGGGTGATAGTGTTCTGTACAGGAGTCGTCTATCTGCCCTTGTCTGTTTTAGGCGCTTTTAGATTGCCAGAAAAGTGACTCAGTGATCGAAAATCAGGCAATAAAGTTGGAGAAAGCCCCGGGCCTCCAAAGTTCTATCAACTTGACAGGTCTCACTGCTGAAACAGGACCTCAGCCATGGATTTCAGGCTAATAAATGATGGTTGTCTGGGCGGTCGCCAAGCAGGGCTGATTAGATAAAAGGGAAAGTTGTCACAATGGGTTCAGCTATTACCTTCGTGCAGCGCTATCGACTTGATGGTTGGAAGATTCTGTACAGACCTGGCATGAAGGGACCAGAATAACTCTTTCAAGAGAGATTTGGCGTAGGGGAGTTGGGGTTGAACTTATCAATTAGATTGCCATCAGTCTTCAACATTTCAGTAGCACGCTCTCCTAGTCGAGAGTCTGACTATTTCAAATCTTTGCCATGAATGGAAGCAGCTGCTGCAGATTGTATCAGAAATCTTTACTGCTGGATGTATAACCTGAACAAATCAATATTGTTCTTTTAGAATACAAAATCAATAAATCAAGAATAAGAAAAAAAAATGCCGTGTTTAAATTCGTGAGTTGTGAATTGCCTAATGTATCTGTCTACCGCATCGAGTCACTGTATTCGCATAGCTGTAGTCAAAAAGATCATCTGAAGCACAAATCACAAGGTAAGCGTTTATGTCATAACTTTCTATTTCACTGCAATCGATAAAACACGGCCCGAGATAAAACATTCCACGACTTCAGATTTGTGATATAGATAACGTCTGCCAAAAACACTCTGGCGAGACTCGCGTTGTGACAATATGATAGGTGTAAATGTTTTACGTGATTATTCTAAACTCAGCTTACAGAGATAGATAGATAGATAGATAGATAGATAGATAGATAGATAGATAGATAGATAGATAGATAGATAGATAGATAGATAGATAGATAGATAGACAGATAGATAGATGGACAGATAGATAGATAGATAGATAGATAGATAGATAGATAGATAGATAGATAGATAGATAGATAGATAGATAGATAGATAGATAGATAGATAGATAGATAGATAGATAGATAGATAGATAGATAGATAGATAGATAGATGGCACAAAGGTTTGCCCATTTTTGCTTCAGGCTTGCCGCATTGGGTTCCTTTTTTGCATGAATGAATAAAACCTTCCTCTTTGTTGCAAAATACCTCCACCTAACTCAGAATTGTAGTGGGAGCATCCAGTTATACATTGACAGTGGCCAGGACAATGTCATATGGCTCTCCCTCTATGTGTACCTTCCTGAGTAACTGATATTTTTTAGTGGACTGGTATTCACTGGAACCCAAACTGTTTGTGTCCGTTCATTCTGCAACCTTGCTCTGAGCGCCCATTGCAACACTGGTTCTCACATTCGGTTACATTTTTACCACACACACTGTCCAAGCCACCTGTCATTGATCGATTATGAGCAGTCCTTTACCTTACGTTCATAACGAACTTCAGTGGACAAAGGGCATTGCATAATCACTTCTGCCAAATGGATACTTGACCACGTTTATGACCTCTTCATGGTCTCACGGTTAACTGAAAGTAAACAGTAAGGTACTTTACTGTTAGCTTTGGCGATTAGAGGAATGACTGTTTACTGCAAGGGAAGATTTAGGAGCCACTGAAGTAGTTAAACCCAGCCCGTCCTGTGGCATTTGTAACCGAGTCAGAAGTACAATGGGTGATACTTTGTGTGACTCCTAGCCATGGGTAAGACTTGTGTCAAAAATTACAGCTGAATGTGTATTACATTAATCTTGACATGTTTTCAGGCTAAAATTTCTTAACAATTGATAAGGGGAACCTATGTACAAAATGCTAGCTATCAACCTCTTTAACATTGGCTTAATATTTACTTCATTTACCATTTTCTGAAAAACTCCTCACTTGAGGAATAATTATTGTACCGCGGTTTTGTACTCTTATCGTAATCATTATTGTATTATCCACGACCATTTTGTACGCCAATAATTACACTGCCTAGAGCCGTAACTTGCCAGTAGATAATTGCGTAAATAAACAGCTTCCTCCAAACTTTATTTTATTGTCATGTACGTCTTTTCTTTCAAGACACTTATATCATATAATTATACTTCGTCGGTTCTTTGAGTTTCACAATGACGCCACAGCAAGCAGTTAACTCATATAATTATTCTTCTGATTCCTGTTAGTTTGTTTTGAAACTGTCATTGAAGCTCGTGTTTTCAGTTGCCAGACACCACCTCCACTTGCAATTTGCCTGCAACTAGTGCAAGTTTCTGTTGTGATATGCCATAGCTTCAATGTTTGTTTTTTTCTTCCAAGTACCTATTGCTTCTTCCTACTGAAATTTTATCGGCGCATGCATAGCAGCAACATGCGAATAATTTTGTCTGCATATAGATAATACTCTTTGCCATTATCTGCGTGGGATTATCATCTTGATTCCCCTGCAGTTATAAATACTGGCAATAAATCCACCATTGCTAATCATGGTGCCTCTTTCATTTGTCGTTGCCGTGAAGCAATAACAATGAAGTACTGTGTTTTAGCTAACCAGGTAATAAAATTGATCAAACGTTCATAACACATTTTTTATATGGCTCGCTGTGTTCGGGTGTTTAAAACGTGCCAGTGTAGTATCATAAGGATGTTTGTGGTGTCGCATTAAACAGATACATCAAGAAAAGTGGTCAGATCTGGCTAATTTTTATTAATATTTAAGATATTTATTTTTAAACCAATCGAAAAAACAAAAAAAAGACAGCTCCTAAATCGGACTACCCGTAATTACCTATACCAACCCCATAAAACTCAGTGAAGCTTTAATGTCGCCTGACAGTTTCAAGTTCAACTCTCCAACGTTGTATTTGTTAGGGAAGATTTAGTACGGTTGACTTGAATGACTGAGAAAAGGTACTTGAATGTTACGGGTTTAGGTACAGCAACCTCGAATAAGCTCATAATGTGTCCGGGATAGCCCTTTTCATCTATACAATGAACCATCTCATAAATAACTATAATAGCAAATTAGACTATTGTCTTAAATGACAACCAGTGGTGTACTAAGTGTTTGACAATATACCTGTACTTTTAACATCTGATGGTAATTTTTATGAGCACCCGTGGCTGGGAATGCCTTCTCCTCCTATAGTTTAATTACTATGAATATTTACCATTTTGCTGAACTGGTTTTATTACAAATGTAATTACATGCATTATACTGTGATACCCAATGCCGTACGCAGGGCTAGGGGGAGATGAAACATGTGAAACAAATATGTACAATGTCAACACTGCAATTTAAATCTTTATTTGTCGAAGTCAGTTCTAAGATTCATTGTTTTAGATGTTATTAAATTATGGACATGTATACATTTAAGTTGTGGACATGTGCAAAGCCAGCTTGGATTTCGCAGGCATAGTTCTGCTGATGAGGCTTAATTTAGCGGGATAGCAATTATTTGACGGGATTTGGCTCCAACAGGTCCAGACATTCGTGTGTCGCAGTGCTGCACTAGCCGAGGATTATATTAATATTACTTATGCAAACATGTCTAAAGAGTAGGTAACACAGCACTGCACTACAAAGCGCTTAATCTAGCCACGCCGTGTGCCGAAACCGTTGACTTTCCCAAGCTGCGATAAAACATTTCTCACTTTACCTGTGGCCCATTGCCAGTTGTGTCAACTATTTTATTACCGGTATAAGGAGGAATTGCCTTTAATCCGGTATAACAAACGTAAACCGCGAAGTACGTGTGTGTATGGATTCTTGATTACGTCCGTGGCATTGAAACCAAATGTATTATTATGCTGTCTTTCTGAACTGTAGGTAATATTCGTGTATAAAACTAGCGACTCGTAGAACCTTACACTCAGGAAAAACATCTGTGGCTGTTAAATGCTGTGAAGTAAGTCCAGGTGGTTTAAGACTGATTAACAGTACATTACTATTGTTTAAATGTTCTGGAAGTTGTGAAACCTTTGATTTATCAGTGATGTGAAACGGTGACTCCCATACAACTTATCCATTGCAAATATACGGTAATTAAACCTGTGCATTTCTCCTATACTGGTCATAGGAGGTTTTCGTGTTCGTTATGAAGAATAAATGTGACAACAGCAAATCAGTTCAGCAGATCTTTTATGGCACTAATTCCTACTAACATTCTGGTAAAGAAGGAAGCTGGAGAAAATTTTTTAGGTTATTATTTCGCATTTATGGCCATCTCCAAACAGGGCAAGATTTTAACACTGAAAAACCTGGATTGTGTATAATTTCATATATCATGGAATCAGCCATCTGGCAAAACTAGACTTGTATAAACGGGTGCACGGAATTTAAAAACCCTATTTCTGAGTGCATTTATTAAGATGTTGAATGCCTTACTAGAAGTTGCGTGGGAAAGTTGTAATATTAATTATAAGCCAAGCATAATATCAATTCAGTTCGATATTGTGTATCATACAAATAGACACAGTGACGGTACAAATACATTTCCAGCTTCGTCTTACGGCTAATTTTGTTCCTATCTGTTCCTTCACGAGAATCACACCCACTGAAAAGAGATTGTATGACAGCGATACAAACGTTCGTTTAATAAGAAAAATGGCATTTAAAATGATCTCCACATTCAGGTTATTTACAAGCATTGATACGATCGATTGAAAATGGAGTTCCCTACAATGGTTTTTTCTTCTCCCTTTCCAAAAGGCGGGATCTCCCATAATCAGTAAATTTGCTGTTCGTTGGTGGTGAAACAAGGCTTTCTCGGAGGCTTCCTTGTATTTAAATATCATTTCGGGAATAATGCATTCCGTGCGACAAGCAAAGCTATTATTTTCATAAAAACAATCCACGAAGAGGATTAAAGGTATGGCAGAGCCATATGACATGACTTTGTGTGTGTGACTGGCGCTTAACTTCAGAAAGTAACTTAGCATTGATCGTTGAGAATAACCATCTGTGGAATTTAGATCCACATAAACCGGTAGACGAAACTCCAGGAAAAAAATTGACCGCTTCTGAGTTTTCTTCGTCTTAGCAATTATTCCTCTTATGAATGTAAAACCTATGCAGAGCGCATTTAGGACAGTTGTAGCAAGTGTGAAATCAGCTGAGCATGGTGTTTAATTTGACGACATGTCCGATGTTTTATATAAATTTTAATCCATCCATCTATCCATCCACCCATCCATGCATCCATCCACCCATCCATCCTTCCATCCATCCACCCATTCATCCATCTATCTGTGTCGGCCTGTCTATCCGTCGGTCTGTTCCTCTACCTTTCTGTCTGCCTGTCTGTCTGTCTGATTGTTTATTTGACTGTCTATACTGTTCCTCTACCTTTCTGTCTGCCTGTTTGTCTGATTGTTTATTTTGACTGTCTATACTGTTGCTCTACCTTTCTGTCTGCCTGTCTGTCTGTCTGATTGTTTATTTGACTGTCTGTACTGTTCCTCTACCTTTCTGTCTGCCTGTCTGTCTGTCTGATTGTTTATTTGACTGTCTATACTGTTCCTCTACCTTTCTGTCTGCCTGTCTGTCTGTCTGATTGTTTATTTGACTGTCTATACTGTTCCTCTACCTTTCTGTCTGCCTGTCTGTCTGTCAGTACGTCTGTGTTCACTTGCCAGTCGGGCGTTCGTTTATACCATAATTTATTCAGTCAGTTTATTGTAAAGTTACACCGAGTAGTCGCTGTTTAATGTCCATTCATTCCGATGAGTGAGTCGCATTCAAGACATGGCAAACTTTATCTAATATGTAGAATACAACATGCCAGAAAAGTTAATAACTCTTTTAACACATATGATGTAAATGCCTCTGAGAATTTTTTATAATGTTATATTTAATACTATCTGCAAGATTTGGTTCATTCAACATTCTATTGATTCGTTTTTTTTCTTGTTTCTTTTTACCCAGTATGTCTTGTTGGGCCCTGTGGCAACGCCTTCCACCTCGATATCAATTGACTACCAAAGAAGTCAATGAAGACACGGACGCTTCTGTTTCATCACCACGATCTGTGAACACCCCGAGAGGTCAAAGAGTAGTGACAACTTCTCGAAGTCGAGAGGGAAATTCTCCTAAGAGAAACGCAGATCCGCAGACTTCCCAGGCTCAGGGACATGCCACTATGTACTTTGCTGTGTCCTCTCCTCGTGATATTCCAGCTGTCCCCGAGACAATGTCTTCATTTCAACCAGCCTTTCCGCTTCGTCGCTCTTCGTTCGTCAACAATTTTAAACAACAACAGCGAATGAACTCGGCCAGACAGAAGTTCCAAGATCCTTCCACGGCAACACCCAAGACACCAAGACCGACAACCCGGGCGAGAACCGCTCCGCAGTCTCCCATAACCCGTTTACGAAGCAGCGATTCTCCAAGGCATAAACAATCTGCAGACAATGCAGAACCCATTAAGGCGCCAACACCCAGACCACCTCCAACAGTTACATCCCCGCGTATACGACTCCAGTGTAAAAGTGCCGGAGCTACACGCCAAACCCAGTTGTCGGTCAACACCATTGCGCCTTTTGATGAACCCAAACGTTTCGTCAGAAATCCACTGTATGCGGACCCAAAGAATAAACGGCACATTTTAAAACATACTGATAATGCAACTGTATTTATAGATAATGACAAAATTGTGCTTCTTAAAAGAAACAACAATGGCCAAGGAGCACCACTGAATCTGGATGATAACTCAAACTACCTTGCACATCTAAGGAAACTTTACCTGAAGAAACCAAAAGATTTAGCAAAAATGGCCCAGCCGCATGGGCAAGAACAAGCCAAGAAAAAGTTCATACGAGAAAGACTGGACTATGAAAAGAGAACAGACCACATATTAAGCTACTACTCGAGGGTTGACGACATTCAAACTGCTGGTGCCTGGGTTAACAGCGTCCAATTCACCCACCGTCAGAATACTCCTGTTTCAAACCGAGCATACAGCTCACGCGAGGGCAGGCGGGCATTCTCACCCACGTCACCACGCCGAACATCCGCCAAGGCTCGACCAAACTCCGCCAGATATCCTCACGAGCAAGAGAAACAGCACCAGCAAGTTAACACTGACGCCCTCGAGGACTGGAATGTTTTTCTAAAGATCAATTCACGTTCAATTCTACACGAACGACGTTTTTACTTACAGACACCGGCTAACCCCAACACGGAGGAGAAGGACGATTGTTCATGTCGTTTATGCCGCCTGGAAATGGAAATGGCATTGTTGCGTAAAGCACACGGAGATAATAATATTGTGTTTTTACCTGCAGCTCAGACAATGAAACATCAGCCTGAAAGTGTGAATCGTGTCAGGGAGGAGCCCCAACCAACAACGCCGCGAACAAACGGTGTAATTCACGAGGAACATCAGAATATCATCTTACAGCATCAACATGAAGATGGTAGAGGTTCTGGAGATTTCCACAATGATCAAGCTTTGAGAATAGACCTGGCTGCGGCCACTGAAAACTCAGAAGTCGAAACAGAAAATAAGATAAGTACACCTGTGACAAGGCCAGGTTTACCAAGTGATAGGACAGGGGACTCTCCAACAGCCGTTTGTCTCCAGAATGCAGGCAATTCAGTAAACCTACAATTGAATGTTACTGAAGCTGAGAGCTCTGCAGCGAAAACACACCCTTCGGAATTATCGGCAAATTCACGAAATGGCCGTTCGCAAATATATGAGGAAATGTTAAACATGCACCAGCCTGATCCCCCAGTGAATAATTCATGCACATCCGTGGGACAAACAGATTTACAGAATGGTTTTATAACGAACGCATTCCCAGCAGTATCTAATGAAAGTGTCGAAGGTCAGTCTGCAATACTGGCCACTACAAGCTCTGGCTTTTTGGGTAAGCTGGAATCAGGAAATAATTTGTACAACTTCCAAGAATTTTGCCAAAACAAGTCACTACAAGCGGAAGCTCAAGGCACGGGAGAGACACGCGCGTTAAATCCGTCACAAAACGGAAAAGATGCTTTGGAGCCCATTGGAGAGTCACCTTTACCGACGGCTGGAGCTCTTGAAGAAGAAACAGAAAGGACTCCAAATGGATGTACAGACAACTATGATGATCTATCTGATGTGTCTACCAGAAATGATGGGTCACGCAATGTACAAAACGAGAGTGTTTCTGATCTGGCCGTAGCAGAACAACTTGGTCCAATGCATACGACAGCAGAGCAGTTTGCTCAAGATAACTGACCTAGATGACACCTTAATTATAATAAAGCAGCTGTCATATCCATGACAAATCTTCAGATCTGTAGATTTTGACATAAATTAATATAACAACTGATACGCAGAGTTCAAATTGGAGTTTGTACCTCGTTTTCATTAAACACGATCGTGAATAGCATTAACAAAAGCCTATCAGATAGTGGCAACAACAGTAAATTGATCTGATATCTTGGCTCTAAATTGTACTAGTCAGTACGGAATCTCAAAGCGACTAATTAAGAAGGCGGCTGGAAAATGTTTAGTGCTTGGGCATCTTATGCTGGAAGTGTTTTTCTGATTTACCAAGTAGACGTTTATTGCTTGTGCTATTATAGTGGACTATGTCGTCCTGAGTCTAGTCTAGTATGACACATGTAAATTTTCAGTTGTTTTTGAGATGTAGTAGCATGCCTAGTGTAAGCTGACCTATTACTTCAGTTAGTTTTTTCCTAATTTTGTTTCCATCAGTTTGTTTTTGTTTCTTTTGTTTTTTCTTGTTTTGGGTAGGGACCGTTCAATCATTATTGTCCTTTCCCTCCGTGTGTTGTTGTTTTTCATCAGTGATGAGAATTTCAATCATGACAATCTAATACTTAAAAGTCTTTTGATTTTAAACGGCTTTTTGATTCTTGTCACAGTATTTTCTTTCTTAAATTTTAATAGCAGCAAAGATAATAGACAAGATATTCATATCAAAGGCAGAAATGATTTATTGTACATCTTTGGACCCTGAGAATACAAAAAGACCAAATGTACCAAATGCAATTCATTTCAAGTTATCTGAATTTCATTTACAAAGACTTTTTTTTTTTTTTTTTTTCAGATTTTATTTTAGCCTGTTATTTTATTGTTGTGTGATTCTAGAGGGGGAAACGTGTCTTTCGTGGCCGCCATAGAGCATTACTTTATACATCTTCAGCCCTATTTTTATAATGTAATTAAATACTGTTAACCAGTAATGATTTAGTTTTGTGCGGTGTTTTTTGTAATTACTTTTGTGTGCTTGGACCTCATTTCAGGATTGTGTGTGTGTGTGTGTGTGTGTGTGTATGTGTGTTTATTTAAATAGGTCGTTGTAGTCTACGCGATTCATGAGAGATCGATGGAAGAGAGGCACACTGTTTTGTTAGAGAGTTATTGATATGAATAGGCAGCCACAAAGCAAAAATAAGAAAACAATAACCACAACAACAACTACAACAACAGAGAAACAATGAAGATCGCGGAAATGAGAGAAAAGGAGAGACTAAAAAGGAAGAGATACAGAAGACATTTATCCTAGAAAAAGTTGGCAAAAGATGTGTCTTGAGAAGACCATAGGCCATAGGAAATATCCCAATGGATAAACGGGAACAAAAGAGTGAAAATCTGTACATTTTGTGAATGCTTATCAGGATGGCAGTGGATGAAACCAAGGGATGTAATTGTGTTTTTAGAACATTAGAATATTTTTTGTTATTTCCCCTACATTTTCTGGCTGTTGACTTGTAATTTGCATTGTGCAATAGACATATTATTTTTTTACGAAGGTTAAATCTTTATGAGATTTGTTTTGAGTTTATTTGGACAATACATATTTAGTATAGTCTGTTTTACTACATTACAGCACAGCTATGAACACACAAATGGAGTAGAGAATAATTTTGCTGTCATTAGTCGTTCGTCCCCGACACAAGAAGACAGACAATTTGATAAACTGATTATTATAGCACAGGATGCATCACAGTTGGCACGGGAGAATTTGGACTGTAATGTAATTGACGATAAAATTTGTGGGGATCTTACAGCTCCTGCAATGCTGAGACATCCCCGGAGCTGCAGAAATGCTGACGTCATAGAGGAAGGTGCAATTTCAATCACTGTTCTGTGTGCTACATAAATTCAGACATTGAAAATAGGCTTGTGTTAACATTCGGTAAGTCTTATTTCGAAAAGTCCTGGTCATTCTGCAATGGGCATAAGCAATATGAGAAAGGTGAAATAGTCCTGCTCGCACACACGCACAGATGGAGAGAGAGAGAGAGAGAGAAAGAGAGAGAGAGAGAAAGAGACAGAGAGAGAAAGAGAGAGAAAAGGAGAGAGACACACACACAGACCCAGAGAGAGAGAGAGACAGAGAGAGAAAGAAAGAGAGGGAGAGAGAGAGACACACAGAGAGAGAGAGAGAGAGAGAGAGTGGGGTGGGCATAAGCAAGATATCAAGACAGACTATGCGGGAAAGAAAAAGATAATGGAATAGTCCAAGTTGGCAAAAGCAAATGAATACATGCATGTAGATACACATAAAAAAGAAAAAACTGAGGGAAGGAGGGAAAGAGAAGTTAAATATCGGGCCGGAGGTATAGACCTGACCGATGCACAAAGTCAGCAACATTTTCAGAATTTGGCATTTTGTCGGCAACGAGGTGGGAAAGAGCTGTTTTGATGTAAGCTTCCACTGATTTCCTGGTCACATCCTGAATGGCGTGTCCCTAATACAGCCAAGCTGTGCCAGTCTGGGAGTTCTCAGCGTGGGCTTGTGCGTGTGGTCTGTTAGCACAAACACCAGCATAGAATTTCTGCTCTCAAATATACGGACACCAGCGACGACTCCAGCTGCAGTCAAAATTGTTAAGTTGTGGATGGAATAAAGAATTTTAACTGAATCTTTATTTGAGAATTGGAACCTACAGACAAGGCTGTTCGCCTTACAGAGCTGTTCTTGGTTGAAGTTGAAGTTATTCTTGCACAAGTATAAAAAGTCTTGCTGTCGACAGTACTGCTGTATACAAAATTTAAAGTCTATCAATAGTCCATGCATGCACACATTCAAGTATGCTGGCACTTGCAGATATGTGACGTAGGAGTATAAAGTCCAATAATATGACCCACTTTTGTGAATTTGCAACTCTTCACCAGACAGCACTTGAAGAAACTTCCCAGCTGCCCTCATTCTTACCAAATTGAACAGATAAGAATGAGAGTGACTCAGAAATACTTTAAAAAGTTTTTTAGAAAATAAATTAAATCACACCTTCAAAAACGCTGAAAAAGAAATATTCGCGGTAAAGGTGAAATCAGTGAGATTGTTTCAAAAATGGATTGGTTTCACAAAATACTGATAAAGGAAATACAGTGATGATTGAACTATCCAATGTAAACACCCTGCCCGAGATAAGACCTATCGATACATTTTCATGCACATTTTATATACGCTGACTCGCTTATGCCTATCAGTATATTTTCATGCACCTATTTGCGCTCACTCACAGAAAATACTGAACATTTAGACAAGCAGGGATGTTTTATCACCAGGGCGCATTAAAAATAATAATATTTTCATTCCAATTTAATTGCCTTTAGGGGGGGTAGAAAATTGTTGGGAAGAAGTTTTAAGTGTCAAAATGTTTTTCAGGTCACATAATTATCTAATAACGTTTCACCGAAAAAAACGGATAGCAGAAACAGAAGTGAAGAATCAGAATCGTGTCAGTTCCTTGATTCAAATACATGTTATTACTTACCTCACACAAGGACATTCTTCAAGTAGATAAGAGGCAAAGAAACAAACACACGTGCATGTGCACGTATCTACACCAACTCACACGGCCACATTTTTTTTTAAACGTGAAAAGAGAAGAAGAAGAGGAGGAGGAAGAAAAGAATAAGGAGAGCAAGAAGAAGAAAAGGCAAAAGAAGTATCTTGCAAAGTTCTACGTTAACAATAGATAACAAGAGCGCAGTATACGTTGGCCCTGTGATTTTCTTTGCTTTTTGAATTAGTTAATGCACCTACAAGGGAATTCCTGTTCTTGATGATTACCCCTGTGTCATGTGTGATGATGACAATGACAAACATGATTTTTTTGTTTGTTTCATAACTTTTCCGCAGCGCCTTTTTTTGTTTTTTGGTCATTGCAGCGACCTTTTTCTCCCAGCTCCAGGTTATCTCATCTAGAGTCTCATTGTTTCACTGTCGGGTATCAAAATGCCGTTTACATTTTTAAAATTCGAAATAAGGCATCGAGTCAAAGTAGCTTTACAGAATGCCTTCCATGGTAAACTGTCCAACAGGCAATCTATAGTAATAAAATTGCGGAATGTCCCCTTCTAGGGGCACTGAAGTTCCGTTTGCTGGAGAGAAGGGGCCTTGCTATTACAGATTGCCCATGGGATAGCCTATCACTGGAGGAACCGGCAGAAAGATGACAAACAAAAACCAAAAACAAACGATTCTTGCTAATGATGAGGCATCCATTTATTTAACTTATTCTTTTGCGCCACCCAGGCCTTTTCAAGGTTTATCAGATCCACACCCACACATATGGGAGAGGCCTTCCCACCAGGCCCACATCAAACAAACATATAGATGTATTGTAAACTTCCTTTCCTCTTCTAAAACACAGACGCATGTACGCGCTCACCTACGTGCGCGGTCAAAGCTGCACGAATTGCATTATATATAATGTAAACATGTGTTTACCTATGTAAGCTGGTCTGTTGGATAGCTTGTAAGCGAAGAGGAGAGGTGAGGGAAGAAGTCGGAAAGAGAAACATCGCCTGACAGACAAAGAAATCCAATAACTTTGGCATGGAACATCCGATACAAGATGTATGTGTGTCAGCCAGGCTCTCTCTCTCTCCTTCTGTCTCTCTCTCCTCTTATTCTTTTTCGTGCCCTCTTCATTCTTTTTTTCTTTTTTCTTCGAATCTGGCGAGACAAACATTCAACTTCCGTTTGCCCTGCTCTGATTTTTGGCGCATAAACGCACGAGCAAACTATGGTATACCATTTTCCCACGATTCGCCAAATTCATACGTGCAGCCGAGAATAATACACTGAGCTCAGTAATGATAATTATTGTCTACACGTGCATTTGATGTCTCAGCTTTACTTCAACACTACACATGGGCAATTAAGTCATTAAATCTCATTTTTATCTTGCCATTTCCCTGTGTATGACATGTCAAGAGCAGTACATTAATTCACTTATCGTGACAGCTTGCTTTAATTTGTGAGAAAAATACTTCTGTAGGATATTCGGAACGAACAGTGCGTATGATAACTTCCCTGAATACAAAAATCGTGAATGAAAAAAATGTTATGTGTTGTGTACATGTGTGTGTTAGTGGCATCATTTAGAAGTTAATGATAAATATGTACATACAACACGGGGAAGCATGAAGCTAACTATGGATATATATATATGCGTAACCATTATTTACCACATCTTATCTCACACCAGACATTTTTGTTTTCAGTGGACAATACGGGAGAGAATCAAAATCCCTGTTATGTCCTCAGTATTACTATACTGGCTCTTTTTTCTCTTCCCACTGTACTGCTTTAAGGGGCCACCCATAAAGTTCACACACTCAATTTTGGAGATTTTATCTCACCCCCACTCCCCACGTATATTTTTCATACGCTTGACTTTATTGCCCATGATAAACTTTGATATTTTGAAATTTAAACGGCGTTTTGCACCCACTATTTGAATATTTCATTAGAAACATAGCCTATATTTGAGTCTCTAAATAAATATAATCCTGCAACCTATTTTGTTGGGAAAATAAATAGGCCTATATGAATAACACCTAACTCTTTCATTCATTACGGTCACTGAACAGGGCACGTACACTTCACTGAATCCACTCCTTACTGTTGTCCCCTCCGAAGGTAAGTATTTTATGGATGGCCCCCCTCCCCTCCCCCCTACACCCCCCCCCCGGTCCCCAGCACCGCTCCATGCCTTCATTTCTTCAAACTGTACATGATACGTTGGACTATTCTGATTCTAGATTATTACATCTCATTCAGTGAACTGAGTAAGTTTTTACTCCACATTACCATCTATGGACTAAAATCTATCTCTCCCTTTATTTTTTTTTCTTATTTTTCGCCACTCCTTCTTCATCGTCTTTCTTTATATCCTCCTTTCTCGCCGTGTATTTAGCCTATCATGGACATTTACTGTGTAACACGGCACACCATGGGATTCTGTGCGAGACAAATTATCTCGTGAACGTGGCCTGCACATACACCATAGGCCGTGCCAGACTGAGAGGGTAAAAAAAAAAAACAAGGGCACGTACGGAAATGCATGACTCTAGAAGTGGCAAGATGGCCGCCACAACGGAAGAGCAGAACGGAACTAGCAGACTTTTTCTTTCTTTACGTTGCTAACTTCTTTGAGCTTCTTGTGCAACTTCAATCGGGACACGGATTGCTACCTTGGACAAAGCGGACAGGTAAGATTTTAGGTGTTACTAGTGCCGATTTGGATTTATGTATTTAAATTACGTCATTTTAAGTACGATCGTGTAAAATGTACATACTTTCTTTGTTAAACAACGCACGCATTGTCGACTGAATGGCTCACGAACTAGTTAATGCTTGGCGTTAAGTGGAAAGAGGGGAGAAAAGGGAGGGTAATCATAGGTTTCAGATGGGAGGTCATTGAACTGCACTTTATGGTTGCGTAACGTAAGATTTTTCTTTTTCGAAATTATGTTAGACTAACAATATTTTTATGGGATGGATGCGAAAAGTTGTGAATCAGATGGTTTCAAATATGTGTGAACATGGGTGAGCAATAAACAGAACTGTTGGGATACTAACTTGTCGAACTCACTCGTGACATGGATCTTCAGCTGTTTGATAGATACACTCTAGGGACGGAAATGAAAAAGGGGGTGGGGGTGGGAAGGGGATGTGCCCGCCAGTTTTCTTAACTCATACCCGTAAACATTTGGATTGACTTTCCTAGACTTTCTGGTTGATCTCCAATTGCTGGCTAGTTGCTACATTTTTCTCATGTGAAATAACGCACTCTTTCTCCATCCCGAGGATTTAAAAGTAGGCAGAATTCTCCAATAGATCTACATGTATATTGATTTGATATCACCATTTATCAGACTCCTTACTATAGCAGCTTTATGTCAGTTTACAATTTTCCATGCGCCTGATTGCTCACGCCTAAACATGGGTAGACACCCTTCCCGTCTGTCTCTTTTTTTTTTCCACCCCCCTCCCTTTAACCATTGGTCGTTTTGGTGGGGTTTTTTTTTGGTGGGGGGGGGGGGCGAGACCAGGTAGCAGCAGTAGGGAGACTAAACATTACTCCCCTTTACAGCATTCTCTTACCCAGGCCCGAGCAGAATGAGGTCAGGCCTTCTCTCCACCGGATATGTAACCTTTACCAGTGTGTATGTGAATCTGTACATCTGCAGATATGTAAGCACACATACCCACTCGTCTGTAGTATTTAATTTGTCGTGGGCAGTTGGGGGGGGGGGCGGGGGGGAGGTTGCTGTGTAGCAGTTTTTTTGAGGGGTCGTGAATGAGAAACTACCAAAAGCCTTTTTTGGTATTTTTTTTAAATTATTGTTCCTCAAGCACACAACTGACTACGCCGTCTTCTTGGGAATTAACAATTATTGTTGCGGCACTGAAGCTCAAAGTATTCCTCTTGCCACTCTTAAACACAACCTGCTGTTGATTTGATATCTTGAGAAATTGGTCTGTGCTGGCATCGTGTGCATGTTTTGGTAGTGGAGTCATCAACATTAAATTATTTAGTCTCCTGCCTGCCGCGTGCCCTAAATCACATCATAATGCTACAATGTTAGACATGTTTACTGGCTTAATTAAATGTCTGATTTTCACATAAACGTCCACAACGAATAACATGATGAACAATTAGTCACGCTTAGGAAAGTCTTAGTTGTACAAAAAATAAAATTAGTAGTAGTAATAATCTTCGTTTAGTGTGACTTGCGCCATACTCTGTAATTTGGGTAAAACTATAATGAGATGATAGCTGATTATTGTGTAAGCAAAGGGTTGGCGATGCTGTAAACGTAGGGTTTATCAGGTGCAGGGCCAGACATTTTTAACATTGCTGGTCGAATCGAACAGTTTCTGATTAGAATGACTTCGAACTCCATTTCCCAGTCATACCAAAACACGCCACAAACTTCCTGGCCATTAATCGAAAGATTTTTTTGACCATCACTAAATGTACATGTAATGTTTTTTAGCCAGGGACAAATCAGGGTCTAACTAATGTTGAATCAAGCATGGTGATGTTATGAGCTCAACTAAGCTACTAAATTTATTTTTTTTAAATAAATAATTTAGCATACATTTAAAGAACATTAAATCTACACATAGTAAAGGCCTAGCAGTACGGGCCGGCCCATTATGTTTACATGCAGATCTCACGGCTTCCTTGCAGTTATGAAATGGCACTCAGCAGCATTATGATTTTGTTAATTTTATTTCACAACAGCGATTTTTTTTTTCATAACAGCGCTCAGAAACAAAACAATAGTGGTTCATCTCATGGATATTATTTTTGTTGCTGAAAGATATCTAATTGTGGTGCTTAGACTAACACTTAGTGCTGTTGAACTGAGAACAAGCAGAGTTAAAAATCAGTGGAAATCCCAACTTTACAGTTGATACTTAGGCACAATACAGGAGCATTTAATTTTATTTACATTTGATTAAAGCGACCGCTGACGCATACATCACCTGCAAGACTGCTCAGCGTTGCATCTTGTACACAACGCTCTTCAGTCCAATTAGAACTTAAATGGGGAGAACAAAGGCACCTTTTAAATTCAGTGTAATTCTCTGTCTGAGAACACCGTAGGAGTGCGAGCCAAACAGATGCAGTATACTTGTTTAGATTAGTGGTTCTTAACTAGGAAAGGGGGAAACAGGGGGATATTAGGTGATTTGGAGGGTGGATAGTTCAACAGTGTACACTGCAATGTATTTTGAAGGTACAGTGTGGCTTTTGTTTTTCTTCGCTGTTTAAAAAAAAAAAAAAAGAAACTAATTGACTGAATTGTCGGTGAAATAAAGCAGTGGGTCATGGATGGAAGGGGGAAAGAGGTTTCAAACGTTAAAAATAGTGGGTTTAAATTGACAGTGCACGCAGGATAATACAGGGGAAGTGTCTGTCTGAAAAGTGGGGGCCAATGAATCCTATTTATCTGTTGAACTCGCAGACAGACATGTTATATTTGTCTGTGGGTAAAGCATTTCGAACTGAATAATTGGTCTACTGTCAATTTTGGCATCCCATCTACATGTAGATTTAGGTCCTGTGCAAGAAATAGAGAGATAAAAAAAAATGTCAAACATCTCACGAATTTGACTTAAAATGTGTTTGATAAGTGATCTCTTGCTTTTTGTGATTTTCATATTTTTCTGTCAGAATCGTATATATGTATTTTTTATAACAGTAATAAACTGGATTTACGTTGGGTTATTTCACCACTGGGTCCTTTAGAGCTATTTTGTACGGCTAAAAGAGAGGAAAGTCATCCATATAACATAAAGGAGATTGTCTGGAAGGAAAATGGAGAGACAGAAGAAAAAAACCCACCTTCATCAGCTACAAATATTGAATACTTGTAAATTACTTTACAAGCATTTACAGAGCCTGTTTATCTGCTGTGGAATAGAAGTTATTCACAATTTAAACCGCATAAGAACTTTACAATAACATTGCAGATGTTTTGTTTTTTTACAGCCCAACGTTGAACTACGTATGTTTCAACATTGTCAGTATTTAATGCAAACTGCGCTACATTGGTAATTATTATTTTAATGTTAAAATTAGACTGCAGCCTCTGATTTCTCATACTTTTTCGTGAAATGCATATCGTAGGTGTATATGCGCGCAAGCCAATCATCACAAATGTATGAAGCGCAGTGCACCATTTTATATTCATACCCGGTGATCTGCTATGCTGAAATGCACAACATGATTGTTTTGAAAACTGGAGATAGGACGCGAACAGGGACGATGAACTGTAATATTTTTAGTACCAATTTTTCCTTATTAAAATAATGAGAATTCCAAAAGACCTGTACAAAAGCTGACTACAAATATGACTTTTCCCGCTTTTTCAAGGGCCATCGTATGGGAACACCATCAGACACTTGAAGTTTCAGAATACCTGATTTTTAAATTTTTTTTAAAGCACTGTTACTTTTGCTGTTTGATATTTAGCAATGAAAGTGCTCTCGATCAGGATGACATAATAGCCGGCAGGATCCATACAATCTATACCAGTTCACATCGGCTGCAAAAGCAACACAAAATAGCACATTATCTTCAGCTTCACAGGGCTGGCCACATACTTACAATGGCACATACTCGCACGTTCAGCACAGCAATTGTGATTAAAAAAAAAAAAGCATGCGTATACTACCACAGTGACGTTATCAACATGAGCATTGGGCTAACCTTCTGTCATTTTGCATTGTCTTCAGGCTGGTTCCATAGCGGTGTCAATGTCCCTAGGAATGCAGGCATAAGACATTCCAGGCGTCAACAATGTTCTGCCTACTGTCTGTTTAGGTAAGTAAGGAAAGGGTACATTGGGTACCTTTTAGATGCTTAAAGATGCTTTGTTCGGTAAGACATGAGAGGATAGGTATATGGCTAGACAGGAATAAAGTACGAGGTAAAAATACCGAGTATCAAGTCATTTGAAGGTATACATAATGAAATGTTAAAGAAATGCAGTCAGGGAGCAAACTGTGGTTTGGTAAACTAACAATCAATTCAGCAGTTAAAACCAGTAAATGTTGTAGTGCTAGTGACAAAATGGTAGTAATCTGTATAATTCACACATTAACGCTGTTGCAGTTCACAGAATGAACGGACTTGGATACCTTAATTACTTTGAAACAGATAAGACTGACTAATTATTAACAAATCCGAATTGGTTTTGTAATACCAGTCTAGGATCAGCATTATGGAAAAGGGTGGGTTTATACAGATGCTAACACCACTGGGAATATGGGGTATCGTATTTAAAGGTGCCAAGAGGTGTAACTATAGCTACATAATAATAAAGCCCTGTGTCATACAGAGTCTTAGAATTTGTAGTGAGACAAAATATTTCGTTACTGTGTTATGACTCCTTAATTTTTATCCCGAAACGAGGCATCACAGTTTAAAACAACCTGAACGAAAAACACAAATTTAGTATTGAAGGATGTTTGCTTGGCAACGATTGGGTTATTTTGTTAAACGTCAAGATCATCAGTCAGTATTGAAAATGTGTCGCATCATTTTCTCACTTGTTGTTTAATGTACATCCAGCATCTTAACAGATGTGATAAAATTACATCTATTCTTCATATAAAGTTCAGTTACTTATATAAATGACTGGTATGTGAGAGACTTACTATTTCACCACCAACGCCTAGCTGACAGAACGGCACCTCTTTTTAAGTCAGTGCACTATCGTTCAAGGTATATCAAATAGAGAGACAACCTTTAACTCATTCTGTTCTCACCTTTCCTCAGATACCGAACAGTTCTCCGAGGTCTTTGATTCCTAATCATAACCAGCACCCCTAGCACTCTTTCCTCACTCAACTCCTACCCCCTCCCTTATGCCCCTCTTTTCATTTTTCACTCACCCTACACACACTTACGCATTTAATTCGTTCTTCTCCTACTCTCCCCCAGCGCAAGCCTCCACCCTCCCCAGGTGTAGATTATGTAAACTTTCTCGAGGTATTACTTCCTCTACCGGCCCTTTCACCTCTCCATTTCGCCTCCCGTTTACTCCCTCCCCCTTCCCCTTCCCCCTAAATCCATTTCCTCACCTGTCCTGAGAGCATCTCCTCCCGCACAGTCAAGTTCAAACATCTGCCAAGCTAGAAAAGCGAGTACCGAGGTGAAGCTTTCCCTAGGATGTAGACACAGTGAAGGCGCGGCGGTGAACGGCGCTACGCATGTATTGTGTGAGCTGAAGACAGGGTGAGAGTGAGTGAGCAACAGCGCTGCCGTATTGTGTACTCGCTCCTGGATCACATGTGTTGTTTGTGCCTGATGGCGGCAGCCCCCAATTTCCGGTGTTGTGGAGAGCTATCTATCAAAGCGTACGTTAAGTCGGCAGGCCAACCAGGCAGCGTTCTTTAAACAAGAAACGTCACAAACTAACTGGAACTTACCGGGAACATTTTACAGCTGAGAGGATCACCAGCATATTTTAGCTACAGATTATTCACTTTGACACCTCAGAGCTTGAATCTCATATCTTTAGAATAAGGAAAACACTTAATGTGTGACCGATTATCGGGAGATTTCATATGTTCAAAGGATTGGATGGAGAGATTCGTTAAAACCGGAACCACCTGTAGACTGGAGCGCCATCTCTAACTTGGATATTACAAAGTCTGATTCAATTGAAAACATCATTTTGAATATCGTTGCAATTAAGAATTGACAGTGTTCAAGGCATCCCCATTATCCAAACCATATGTACCACAGATGTCAGGAAGCGAGTCAAAGTGGCACGGAATATTTTATAACTGAGATCAAATGCAGGTGTACGTTTTATGAGGATCGGTGGAACTTCAGACTTGCTGAACTGAAAGGCTTTCATGTGTCGAAGTGAGAACCTGAAGATTTACACTTGACCACCTGTCCTGAATAAGCTTGGATGCATAGCAGTGTTGCTTAGCGTGTTTCCGTGCGCCTCATTTGTATCCTTACTTGTCTGATTTTAACCCCGGTCACAGCTTCTTCATTCAGGTGTGGTATGATTCACCATGATTAAAAATTAATGAAGTATGGTTTAACAAGGATAAAGGCAAATATTCTCAGCGATATCATAAACGTCAAAACACATTTCACACAAATGTATAGGATATGTATTCAGCGACGGATAAAAATGGGTTTACGTGATGTCGTTTTTGGGATTAGTTTGAAGTGAACGTATTGGCTTGCTGTTGTTACATATGTTTATATCTGGTTATTATAGTATTGTGCCAAAAATGTGCCCCAGTACTGCTGCAGCGATGGACCAATCAAATCCTGTCATTTGAAGAAGGAGCAATCACCATTTCAACTCATATTTACTCCGCTTGTAACAGTGCACTTTAACAGTGTTTGTGACTTGTGATTTCGATTGAAGCAGTCATTGGTCAGACTGTAGTCAAGTGGGAACACAACTGGATTATTAATTTGCAAGACTGAAAGTGCGTTTTTCTGGCATATATTTGTGAACGTGACACACGGTCAATGATTGACAAATTCTGCATGGTGAGATTTCTGTCAGGGTGCTGCCCTTCATGCTTGTCCTGGTATTCGTGCTGTAGAGTGCCATGAGCTCTCTGCGATCCACTTCTCTCAGCGTCATGAGGCCTCCGAAACCTCCTTGCTGGCGAGACTTTGTCGTGTCCACACCCAAAAGCATTAACTCTGAAGGAGTGGACGTTACTGACTCTTCAGTCAGGACGCTGGGCGCCCGATCTCCTGTTGCGGATCTGATTGAAGCATCCAGGGGCACTTCGTCATTGCCAGGCAATAAACTTGGTCGTTTAACCAGGCGACCCCGGGCACGGATTCATCGAACCAGAAGTGAACACGTCATTCATGCTGAAGACTTACCTGAAAGCGCTTTTACAGCCACCTTGGCGGATGCTGAACCTAAAGGTGTCAGGATGAAGGTGCCTGATGGTCGACTATACGTGGAGGAGAACAACAGACGCTGCCAAACCTGGCTAGCGAGTATCGAAGCTGCAGAGCCGCTGGATGAAGTAGATTATACCGCTGATCACCAGCCAGCAGTTTCTATGGAAGATGGAGAGAAAACACAAGAAGGCATTTCGCCTGATGACTTATCTAGGCGGCACCTGAGACCTACAGAAAATGACCTCATTCCTATACACGAGTTTCCACAAGGTGTGGACGTAGAGATTCCTGAGGAAACATTTATATGGGACGTGTCGGGAATTGTCCGCCAGCAGTCCCCCAGCTCTGGAGAAGATACCTGTAGTGCTTGCAAGAACATTTCTCATCTGGAAAGCAACAGAAAATCCTCAGGGACATCTCCGTGTTCTGGCGGAGATTCTCACAAGCAGCAGGGTCTAGCGGGCAATGTGATTAAAAATAAAAGCAGCGCCGACTGTGATACAGGTGAACGCCATATAGTAGAAAATACATCCTCAAAACTGTTCAAGTGCGGCAAAACGTCGTGCGGGAAGAAACTGTATAAGCTATGCTGTGATCACCAGGACACCCAGTCTCTTTCATACAGCCACAATGGGAGTCCAGTTTGTGTGGTACATGGGGATACTCGAGACCAGAACACGAGAACCCATGCAGGCAACAGAGTCAGAAATTCTTCGATATGCGCCACAGACTCACCTATTGGATCACCGAGTCCCCCCCGAGCAAGATCTTCGACTCGTCGATACTCTCGGAAATTGCTAAGTGATTCTGAATTACGTGCCCTTAATGCCTGATTAATACTTTATGACTGTCCTTAATAATAGTGAATGTATTCTACTGTTTCTGGTCTGCATGGAATGTATTATTTGAATCAATGTCTTTGAATCCACCCAAAAATGTGTCCATTTGTTTCAAATTGGGTTGAAGTAGCATAATGTACTCAGTTTTTTCAATCAGGTATTTTCATCAATCACCATTCGGAGTTTGGAGTAAAATATTCTTAGATTGGCTGGATACCTTGTAAACCACATGCCGTGATACATTCTCTAAAAATCGATTTGCTTTGTTTATATTTTTGTGTGAATTATTAGTTATGTGTTCACTTTTTTTTTTTACTTGTTAAAATCGTTCGTTCCTCTAGTCCTTGAAATATTTCCATTCTTCCAGTTAGAAATCACGCAAGAGGAAAGAGTTACGATGTCAATGTAAGAACAGAAACAAGCCACCCACAATGTTTATATTATATTGGCATTTCCCCAAAATCGTCAGATGAATTTGGCGAGTAATTATTTTGTTGTCGTGTAATTTATTAAGTGATACATATCGATCTACTGACGAAATGCTACCGACGGCTCCATGTTTTGACGATTTTGGAGAGTCAGATAGAGTTTGAATGAGATTGAGAGGAAGACGCAAAACAAAGCACATGATTATTATGGGGAAACAAGCAAAGAAGGACAGAGGCTGAGAAAGGACCTGAATTTTTTAACAGGGACGGTTAGAGAGAGAGAGAGAGATTACAGTTCTTTAATTGGCATTGGTAACCCATGTTATGTTCAGTACACGTATTACAGTACGACTTGTCTATATATATACATGTTGTATGTATCTTGTATTTGTCTGTGTAAATCGAGCTAGAGGTACGATTTGCTTATTTCATACATCAGAAAAGAAAAACTAAACACCAGAAACATGTGTCCACTGACAGCCATTGCCCAGCTCTCCATGCTCCTGCAGGAAGTAGATTTAATAGCATTCATCTCTAGTCATCAACCTGTGAATACCAAGTCATCCGTTTGATTTTTTTCAGATTAAGTTTGATCAGGCTTTTGAGCAGCGAATTATTTCCCACTAGTCGCCACTACTTGACAGACGCTACTTCTACCTTGTTACATGTTGCTACTGTTTTGTTGTTATTATTTATTTTTTTTAGGTCGTCGCCTCGAAGAGGGCAGTTTGGTAGTCTCTGGCGTTGCGAGCAGAATTTAACAGGGACACGCAAAGAAAATGGCTTGAATGCAGCTGACAGGGCGCTAATGTATTTATTATCTGTTATCACACAAACTGATTCTTGCGCTCGATAGGGTCACATGATTATGAAAAAGCACCCCATTGAGGACTAATGTTGAACTTGTTTCAATTTGAATCGCGCCATGCGCCAGTACTTTCAGCCATGAGTTGAAAATGCTTGTAGTGACTATTGCAGTAAGTCGGCACTGAAACTGAGGCTTAGTCATAAAGCTGCTCCTGAGAAAGGAACCTTCCACATGCATGCATTCAAAATAGCAGATTTTTATAAAGAACAGGTTTGTAATGGGATGTGCTCATTATGGCCTGTATCTTAAAATGGGTTGGGTTTCAACAGTGAAGAATTCGAGAGTTAAACATTAATTTAGTAGTTTATTGTAACCTGTTGTTATTCCTCCTATTGTAACTATGGCAAAGGGAATGTCGACTTGCCATGAAAGTGTTCCTAGCTAATATTTCATGTCTTTGTTTTGTGCCCTGTAACAACAATACACCACACATAATGTTATAGTTATCTACTTCAAGTTGAGACTAGTTCAAATAGAATATTGCATCATTTTAGCCTTTCTCACGCCACGTAAACTACCGACTGTACAAGTGTATGGGAATCAATGTACTTACTTCTTTCTTATGAAAGTTAATTCAACGGCGTTATCAGGTTAGAATCGCAGCAACCCTGTTCTCTGAGTGGCTGAAAAGATAATGGAATTACGCCTTTTTGACATGAAAGATGTTAGCGTACTTCCGGTTTCCAAAAAGAATTGGAACTGGCACATGTTGTTACTTCCGGAGTTAAATGCCCCTCCCCCCTTAAGAGATTAAATTATCCCCTCCCCCTCCCAAATTCCGAAAAGGGAGGTAAACGGAGCGCTTCACTGGGCCATAGTGCTGAACTGATGCGATTCTTGAAATATCAGTTTCTCCTGTACTTGGACGGGGATCGGTCATGCCAAACCTGCTGTATTTTATTTTGTAAAGGAAGTTGACTGCAAACATCATTTAACCACGTATTCAGGAAGCTGTTTTTAAAAAGGGTGCCTAATATTATATCAGTCTGCCTAATATGCAAAGTTCTTTCGTGCTCAAGTTAACTACTTCTGAGGGATCGTGTTAGTGATGATATATGGAAGACAGGTTTGTCAGGTATATATGAATTGTGCATAGAACGATATATGGATTGATAATAACAATAACAACAAAAATAAATATGTAAATGAGTGAATAAATAAATAAATAAATAAATAAAACTGGCCTAATGAGTTGATGTATCCCATGCAGCTGATCCCATTCTACTGTCAGGCAATTAAGGAAGGCCTATAAAGGAAAGTGCATCAGCGTTTTACGTGACTAAAGTGTGTTGTAGGTTTGCAACTTCCAGATGAAAATAGCGAGAACACGTCCCTTCCACGATGTCATAATGTATTTTATATATATTATAGTTAGAACTCCGAGTAGTTTCAAAGTAAAACTGCCCACGCAGAACTCGGTTTGACACTACACGGAATCGTTAACCAGTTACATGAAATCTTTGTAAAGTTCCAGTGTTCTGGGTGAACAGTTCTCTGATATTGTTTCCCGCACTCTGAATCAAATGTTATTTTTTCCTTTTTCCACTGAGTAACGTGAAATTCAAATGTTCGGGGGGAAAAATCTCTTAATTCCATGTCATTTTGGCGGGTACTTTACCGAAGAAGAAGCAATATTCATGTTACTTATGCACTTTTTCAATCCATAGGTCTGTAATTGTAATCTTCTTTCTGTGCATTGAAACGCAGGAAACTACTGGGTGACATAGTATCGATTCCTGTTAGCTTACTATGAGCATGTGAGCCAGACAGCGAACATGTTTATACTCCCATTTTTTTTAAAAATGCATTTCCGGGAGCCAATTTGCTCCTGTTGCAAGCATCCGAGTGGCGGTTGAAATCTACAGTCACCAAAATGATTAAGGCAGAATTTTGTAGTGCATGCGTTTTTTCTTTCCTTTTCTTTTCCTTCTCCCACACCTGTATTCTTTTGGCTTCCAAGTGTCCGCGGAAAACTGCACAAATACTTTTCGCTTCAAGCAGGCTAGAGCAGCTTACCTCAGATAGGGCGTTATTGAGATCTGGAGGCATGCGTCACTGTCGAGTAACTAGTCTAACACTATTTAATAATAATAATAATAATAATGATAACAATGATACTGGACTACGTTTATAAATGCCACAACGTGGACCCACAGCGCTCTAGAACCCCCCCCCCCCCTCTCTCTCTCTCTCCCTCTCTCTCTTTCTCTCGCTCCCTCTTTCCCTTTCTCCCTCTCCCTCTCTCTCCCTCTCTCTCCATCTCTCTCGCCCTCTCTCTGTCTCTCCCGTACCCTCTTTCTCTTGTGCTCTTATAAATTATATCATCCATGCTGTACTTAACATACAAGTTTTTAAAGGAGCCATTAATCAGTCACTCAACAGATTTTTCCGATATGGGACTGTTTTTACCGTTGTTTTAAATTTCTCAATTGAAAAAATATCTCTTAAACTTTCGGGGAGAGGTTTCCACACATTTGGGCCAGAATAAGAAAAGGAAAGATCTCCATTTTTTTTTAAATTTCTGTAACGAGCATCGCGGTTGCCAAAATTAGTTTTGAATGTGTGGACCACAGATTCTGGGGGGGCGGACAATTGCTTAATAATTGAGTTTAATAAGATGCTATGATTTTTGTATTTGAAACAATTAAAACAAAATCTTGCCAACTTACACTTTATGCAAGCATGCACTGGCAACCATTTGAGTTCTTTTAACACAGGTGTTATATGCTCCTTTTTTAAATATTAAATATGAAACGAGCTGCTAGTGGGGCTTCTCTTTTTTTTTTTTCCCCCGTTCCGCACCCCAGTCCTTTCAAATTCGGTGTCATATTTTCTTTCCCTTCCTATTGACATCGGTCAGGGGTCACCAAACTTTTTTTTACAGAGGGCCGGATAACTGACAGATTTACAAGCGCGGGCCGCATAAGCAATCTGTTCAATACTTGCAAGTCAGAAGAAAAACTCTAGAGCAAAGACGATTTCAAACAAAATCAAGTACCATGGCGGGCCGGAGGAACTGACGTCGCGGGCCGGGCCCTTGTTTGGTGACCCATGACATAGATAATCATATCCAGCCTGTAAAAACTGCTTGCGAAAATTTTAAAATAGCGCGAAACCATATTTCATTTTAAATCCTTTGAAATGGTGTCAGCTTTTTTTTTATTTTAATCGCACTTACTTGGAAGGCTGAACTGCAGATGAAATACCGCAGTATCAATAATGTACATGTATTATTAATTTTAAGGTGATTGAATTATGTCAATGATGAAACGGAAGGTTTTTGTTTTGTTTTGTTTTTTCGGGCAGAAGACGGCTCAAGGGCAGGCAAAGTTGGCAGGCCGAGGAAGTAATGATTTTTTGTTTTGTTTCTAATTAAGAGCTGTCAGAGCCTACCCCCCCCCCCTCCTTGCCCCTTTTCACAATCAAATTTGATGAAAGAAACGCCCGCCCCTAGCAAGTGCGCTCCTCGTGGAATAGATACGGTATATTGTTACCAGTTTTTGGATGTAGAGCAAGACAATTATATCTTGCTTATCGAGAGAGAACTTGTGGGGAAAAAGAAAACTAAACCCATTACGCAATTATTACCTTCTGTTTCGCAATTAATGTGTGGGGACGTACTCCGTGACTTCTCATAATTATATTACTACTACTATTTCCTGTTGCACCCACTGGTGCTTAGGGCAGCAACAAAGGATCTCCAGCCCTGTCTGTCCTGGGCCATCTTTGCGAGAGTTCCCCATGAGTGATTGAAGGATTTCATCTCTGCCTCGATTGTTCTCCGCCAGGTTGCCTTGGGTCTGCCTCGCTTGCGCCGTCCCTCCGGTGTCCACTGAAGTGCTGTTTTGGTTATAGAATTTGCTTCCTTTCGCAGCACGTGTCCAAGCCATCTCCATCGTCTCTTCGTGATGATGTTGGCTATTTCTTCTTGCTTGCATCGCCTTACTAGTTCCTGATTAGAAATCTTGTTTGGCCAAAAGATGCGGAGAATCCTACGAAGACATGTGGTGTGGAAGGAAGACAACTTGGCGAGGTCACCTTCTGTCATTCGCCAACACTCTGATCCATACAGGAGTGTGGATAGGACACAGCTTTGGTACAGTCTGATCTTGGTGTTGATGCCGTACTGTGTCGATTTCCAGATGTTGCTCATACTTTGAAAGACAGCCCTTGCATTTCCCAGCCTACTTTGGATGTCCTCCTTTGTGCCACCCTCTGGTCTGATAATGCTACCAAGGTATTTAAATTTGTCCGTCGTGGTGAGGTTCTTGTCATCTACTTGCACTGGTGCTGGAGTGTCTACATTTAGGGTCATAATCTCTGTCTTCTTCTGGCTAATCCGAAGGCCTACTTTGCATCCAAAATTATGTAGTCTCTGCGTCTTATCTTGCATGTGTTGGTGACTATGTGACAATAGCGCAAGGTCATCCGCAAAGTCCAAATCCTCTAGGTTGTCGAAGAGTGTCCATTTGATGCCTCTTGGTGCATCCTCTGTAGTTTTCCGCATAATCCAGTCGATTACGAGGTTAAACAAAATTGTTGACATCACACATCCTTGCTGTACACCAGTTTTCACTTCAAAGGATGCATCACTGTTTCCGACACTGCAACTGAAGTTCTTGTAAAAGCTTTTGATGAGTTCAACAAGCTTGCTGGGAATCCCATAGTGCCGAAGAATGCGCCATATACTCTCTCTGTGGATGCTGTCGAAGGCCTTTTCGAAGTCAACGAAGTTCACATAGAGCTGCCTTTGCCATTCTGAACACTGTTCTATGATGTTTCGGAGTGTGAAGATCTGGTCAATGCATCCTTTCCCCTTTCGGAATCCGGCCTGTTCCTTTCTCAGGGTCTTGTCCACAGCATCTGACATACGTTGCACAATGATCTTGGCAAGGATTTTGCTGGGTATAGAAAGGAGAGTGATACCACGCCAGTTGTTGCAATCGCTGAGTGCTCCTTTCTTGGGTATTTTCACTATTCTGCCTTCATTCCAGCTCTTTGGTACTGCTTCTGCTTCCCAGATAGCTGTGAACAGTGGCTGAAGGATGGTGGCTGACTGATCCGGATCTGCTTTGAACAGTTCTGCAGTCAAGTTGTCTTTTCCTGGGGCTTTGCTGTTTTTTAGGCTCTTTATTGCTGCTACTATCTCTTCTTTCTTTGGTGGATCTATGTTGATGTCAAGGTCTTCAGCAGCATCTTGTATTATTATTCTATCTTCAGGTGGTGGCCGGTTTAGTAATTCCTGAAAGTGCTCTGTCCAGCGTATATCCTGTTCTCGTTCTGTAGTCAGTAGTTTCCCATTCTTGTCTTTGATTGGAACACTTGGTCTTCCACCAAGTACTGCCACAAATGCGCTTAGTGATCTTGTGGAGCTTACCCTGTTCTCCTCTTGCTGCTGCCTCCTCCGCATCTGCCGCTAGCTGTTCCATGGCTTCTCGTTTATCTTTCTTTACTAGTCTCTTCACTTTCTTATTTAACTCTGTGTAGCTATGTTGGTACCTCTCTTTCAGCCTTTCCGATTTCACTTGTAGGAGTTTCTTTTTCATGACTTTCCTCTCCTCGATCACATCCCATGTTCTTTGTTGGATCCACTCCTTGCTTTTCCCTTTCTCATTAAATCCAATGCAGGCTACACTGCTCTCTGTGTACACTGTAGTTACTCTTTTCCACTCTGAATCGATTCCTCTTTCTTTAGGGTTGTTCTTATCAGACTCTCGTAGAGCCTGGAATCGGTTCTTGACTTGTATGTTGAAGGCATTTCTAACACTTGCATCTCTCAGTTTCTGAATATTAAGGTGTCTTTGCTTTGATGTCTTGATTCCGGTCTTGTTCAGTTTAATTTTGATAAGTGCTGCCACTAGATGGTGGTCGCTAGCTACGTCAGCTCCTCTTTTCACTTTCACATCTAGAAGGGATCGTCTCCACATACCGTTGATCATCAAATGGTCTATTTGGTTCTTGTCTCTTCCATTTGGAGAATTCCATGTGAGTTTGTGAATTTCTCTGTGTGTGAAAAGGGTCCCTCCGATGACTAAGTTGTTCAAGGCACAAAAATCCACAAGCCTTTCTCCATTGTCATTCCTTGTTCCAGTTCCATGTTTTCCCATTACTCTTTCATAATTTATATCATCTTTACCTACCTTAGCATTGAGGTCTCCCATGACAATGATGAGATCATGCCGTGGCGTCATGTCCATTTCCCCCTGGAGTTGTTCATAAAAGTCGTCTTTGCCTGTGTTGTCGTTTTCGTTGGTTGGTGCATAACATTGGATGACAGTGATGTTTGTGTGTCGTCCTTTCATCCTCATCCTCATCAGTCTGCTATTGACTGGTTTCCACTCCAACAAGCATTTGTCCAGTCCTTTCTTTAGGATGATGGCTACTCCTTCATGATGTTGGTCATCCTCTCTTCCAGAGTAGAGAACGGTTTCTCCAGTGGATGTTTTGATCCTTCCAGATCCAGTCCATCTGCTCTCACTTACACCCAGGATGTGTAGGTTGTAGCGCCTCATCTCTGATGTTACTTGTGCTAACTTACCCGATTCATACATTGTTCTAACATTCCAGTATCCAATCCTGGTCTTGGTTTTGGCGGTGTTCAGTTCCTCCTTCATCCTGCTAGCAGTTTCCTTTCGGCTTTCACTACTTGCATTCATACGAGTCGCGAGGTACTCAGAAGGTCCATCACATCCAGAACGTTGGTTTTTCCATGTTGCTGTTTCCGTAACGATTTTTGTTTCTCCAAGTAAGGTCACCCCAACAAGGATTTCAGGGTAGGGTTGTTAGCCCTACGCCCAACCCCCGAACCTGGAGGGCCGGTCTGTTCAATCTTGTCTGGTCCTTCCCCCATGACCTGTCCAGCTTGCTTGAAGCTATCAGGGGCACGAGGCCTCCGCTGGCTTAGCTCCTGGGATCACTGGGACACGCAAGCCACGCCTCCACGTCAAGGCATGAACAATTGGAGCAGCATAATTATATGGTTGACCTTATAATGTGTTATATGATCTTAAAAATGCACCTCTGACATGCTGAATATTTTATTTAATAAATGTTTATTCGTTGTCTTGAATTTATTGTTTTAAATAAAGCATAATTATATTACACATTTTACTCAAATTAAAAGACCAATAAATCTTACAACACTGGAAATGACTTTTTCTAGGCAAATAGTTTGTGCAGGCAACATTCGTAGATTTGCTTTTGAGTACAGTAAATATTTAGTGCATTATGGACAGCACTATACAGTGAGAGAATTACGACAAATCTGCAAGTAGACCGAAAATAGTAACTTCTTGCACTATAAGTTGTCTGTTTTGTCCACGTCACGTTTTTGTGCGACTAATATATCGACAAATCTTCCCCATGCATACATCATTATTCATGCTGCCCGAGACTAATTCCTGAGAAACATGGTACATAGCGGTATCCGTAGTAAGCACCTTGGCGAACCAATGTAACAAAAAAAAACAAAAAAACTAACATGCGTTGCTTCCATTGTTACTATTTGAAAAGTTTCCGGGAGACACATGATTGCAATTGAGAGAACAATCGTGCACCAGTGGCAAGCACACGCGTCATCAGCACTCGCTGGAACTTCTACATTTCAAACCAGTGGTTAGTGCAGAAAAGAGAGCCTAAACGTTATAATCCTGGGATGTCTCAACCCATCTCATAGTTTGATTTTTGTCTGTATAGCACCAGTTTTTCCGGCTAAAGAATAAGTTTGTTGCAAGTTTCTATCAACTCTCACCAGAGAAATTGAAGAGGAAGATGATGATGTGTATAAATTAGAGAAACGTATCAATTTTTTTATATTTAGACAGACAGCATTTTGCATAACGGAGAAGAAATCACATCATTATAGTCGCACTGAATAATCGGATAGCGATAGCTTCAGTTTTCGACTGACAGTTGCTGGTGAAACATTATGCTAGTGCAACAGGCATGTTTTTGGACTGCAACAGGCCACCAACTAAGAAATATACAATATTCTGTCTTTTCAAATTCACGGGCGGGGTATTCGATTTCTCTGTTCAAAATCACGCACCCACCGTCGTTCCATTCCCAAGGGTTCCAAAATGTGTGTGCACTGCTTTAGACTGAACATTCAGTTATCGAGAATTATTATTATTATTATATTGTTTTCATTTTGACCTAGCATTGTAACTGTCGATTCCTAGTTACCAAAGCAATGTAATTATTATTGTAATGAGCCAAAACAAAAAGTTAAAAAAAAGATCATAATTTCTGGGTGCAGAGGCATTTTATATTGCCAGCTGAGCGAAACAGAAAGGAAAGATTGACAGTAATGTTTCTTGAAGGCCAATAAATTTACATGTGTAATTATGTTTGCAAGTATGGGGCATGGAGTCGTAACAGAGAAATAAAACTAAATTAGTCTGTGTATATATATGCAGCTTACAAGGTTGTAGTAAATGATTACCTTACTTTGTACATAATGCCCAAATCTGCAGATCATGCTCCTTTATAGTTACAGTATTTATTTTGAAAGAAAGAAGGATAAATGATAGACTTTGATGACTGTTTTGTATTGACCAGATTGTTACTACAATGTAGTATGTACAATACTCTTTTCAATGGCATGAAATCCCTAGGGCAAGGTGTGTAATGTTTGTTGATATTATTTATTATTTCTGAATGAATGAGTCCTTGACGGCGCCATCTTTCTTCCTCCCCTCCTCCACTCTGAACTGTCTTCAATCGTTATCCACATGAATTGTGCATTTCTGTAAACCTCCATGAATTAATAAAGTGGTAGCCTAACTGTGAAAGTTTTGTAGAACTTACCGCGACTAATGATTAGTCTATTAAAGTGATATACACTCGAGCCAAAAAGTTAAGCAACCCTGGGTTATGCTCAGAACTGACAACTTTATTTTTCAATTAATTCAAACACGTTCATTGGAATCAATTTATTGTTATGTAAGTCTGAAATCACATTCAATTTCATTTTACCCACCCCAAAAATGGGGCTTAATGACTTAAACAAAATTTTCTTTTATACAAAAACAAAAAAGTCAATAATTGAATGGCAAGAGTTCACAAATCTTGTTAGTGAAGGTTGCTTAAGTTTTTGGCTCGAGTGTATACAAAGACTGTATATATTCTCTACCAATATTATAGGCAGCAAAGTTTGTTATGAAAAGATAGGATGACAAGACAGGTTCAAAGGTAATAGACAATAATTACCTGATGGCTGATCAGATGCCCAGACTATAAGTCATTTATGGTAGATCTGTACTTAAAACATGGGATCGGATTCGCTGCTTTGTTGTTGTGTTGGTTTGTTGTTGTTTTTTCATTATTTATTCACATCCTCATTTTAAAAGTCTGTGTATTAGAGTGTAAAATCATTGGGCAGATTTGGGGGAAAAAGGAAAAAAGATTTTGCAGTTTATTTCAGTGAATTTGGTCACGTTATTTATTCTTCAGTCTCACGAAGTTATGATAGTTGTATTTAGGGGTTATGATGTATTTTTAACAGTTAATTTGATAGATATTTTATATACTTTAATCTTACCCCCAACCTCCTTGTTATTCTTGTCACTGAAGTGGTGTGATTAGTGAGTCAGACATTTCAGCTGATCACCAACACGTTGTATGAGCATGTCACGGGACACAGAAAGACTATAGGAATTCCAACTATAGTACAAGTCTGTAAATGTCAGAGTGGAAGTGTACTTGATAATTTTATCAGCTCTTATTATTTTAGATAATTTTTAAGGCGTGGGTAGGATATTGTAATTATTTTAAAGTAAGGTGGATTGAATATGTATGAAATGTATAATTAATTTATTATTCAATAAAAGCTTTTTCTAAATGAAGATTTCGGTTGTTGTAATTGTTCCTAAATGCTACATAACATAATTAAAAGCATAGGCAAAACAAAAAAAAAAAGGTTTTATTCGTGTGTGGTCTTTCCAAAATGTGAAGCAGGAAGAAGCAATTAGTGGTTTAACTTCCTTTGCAATTCTGCAGATTGCCACCTGCGGAGATACATTACAAATTCAAGAAAAATTAAAATATTTCCTCTCTGAGAAAAAATACAGACTTTATTTCACATTATGAACACCTTTATTCAGCAGCACTGTTAGTCTTATCGAAATATACAAGGATTATGTGGCACCTGGACATTATATTGAGAAAGAAGATGCGACAATCACCTTTTGAAACTCTGCTAGGTACCATTTGCATACAATATAACTCAGGGGCTAAGTATTAAGCCGCTTGGTGGTTGTTATTTGAATCTTTATTGATTTGGTTTATAATTTGTAGCCTACTTATCTGCAAAATTAACCTTATTTTGACCTGTTATGAAACATTGTTGCTTGCTAGAGTGGTTCGATCTAGTCATTGGATTATAATTCATGTTTTGTTCCTTATCATTCTCACAGGTACGTATAAAATGTTGGATCCAACGAAACAGATTACAGTTTTGAAGTAATCACTGTGTAAAAATTAAAGTTCGTCCGATTTTTAAAATATGAGCTTGTAGGGTGAAACAATTTGCAAAGACAGACTAACGAAGAACCTTCTTGAAGGCTTTAAAAAAAAAAAAAGTGCTCAGCTGTTTTCAGTATGAACAACTCTTTCTAAAATTCACTTACAAGAAAAAAAGAGAAAGCTTTATTAGTTCAGTAGTATTTCGTTGGTGCAGTATGTACCAATACCTCAATTTCTTTTGAGCAAATGCTGTTCCACTTTGCATTATACACGTTAGTTACATTTATAAGCAAGATCATTTACACGCATTTCCTACTTCACATGGGATAAACAGCAAAGAATGAAATACACTATAAAAGCGGATCGGCACTGTAACGCCGGTGAAGTGCCTCTTTCTTCACTGACAAGTTGTTGAAATATAAACGTGTGTTATTGCCAGTCCAAGTTCAGCGATTAAGGTATAAACCTGTAATTGTAAATTTCAGCAGAGCTGCCGTAGTAACAAAACAAAACAAAAATATATATATATATAATATAAAAAAGGTTGAAATGGAACAGTTATCATCATTCAGTTTTTGTTCAGTCTTCACTGGCAAGCCTTTGCCGTTGTTATTGTTGTTTTTTGTTTGATTTTGTGTGTGAATTTCAATTGTGGACACTGCACATGTTAGGTATGTTTCCATTAACTTCATTATTATAAATATTATTGTTACTCTTGTTGTATCATTATAATCATTTCCCAATCATGATTATTTCACTTTGCCAAGCTCTGATGTCAATGCCATTGTCCTCTTATCACAGCACCTTTTTTTCTCTGTGTGTGTTTAAAACTTGATATGACTTTTTACCTTGATCATAAGTTGGCGCTGCCATCATTATGTTTGCATTCACTTTGGTGATAAAACTTGAACTTTGCTGCATGTTTTGCAACTTGTAGTCATGGGGATGGCAAAATTGCAATCGTTTGTGAAAGGTTTGTGTGTTGGCATCCAGGTCTTGATCTCAGAATTTTCAAATGTGATGATGGGCCTCTCTTAAAAGTGAGCTAGTTCTACGTCACGTGTCATTCGTGGAGTCTGGGAATCCACCGAGATTGTAAATAATAAGAAACAGCCATCAGAAGAACAGAAAAATGTACATATCAGTGTGTCGAGCTGTGCATGTATTAGAATCAGAACGGACGAGAGATACATTTTGGCGTTTTGTCCATGGACAATTCTGAAATTCTCAGCCATGAAAATGTGGGGGGAAATAACATCTGAAATTACTAGCGACTTTTAGATAATTGACACTGAGTCAACGAGCCCAGTCGCATGTGCCGGTCCAAAATAATATTGAACTGTACCCATTTTGTGTCGACTATCGTCATGAATGCTAAATGAAACTGTTGAAAAGTAAGAAAAAAAAGAAAAAAAGGAAATCAAGAAAATACTGAACGATAAACTAGTAATTCACCAGGAGTTTTACAAACTCATTGGGCATGTTTAATGTTCTTGTTCATGCCCTTATCTGTTGTTGTCTGTACAGTGTAAGAAAGAATGATCTAATGATAGAAAAGGCATTCTGCTATTGACTGTGTATTTATGTTATAAATCTTGTGAACATTTGTGGGTTTTTTTTTTTAATGAATTAAACAGAAATAAAATCGTTGTTAGTGGGTTTGTTTTTCTTTACTTTTACGAATGTGCAGTTGTCAAAGACAAATGCCCTGCAAAGGCCCAAAAATATTTTATAACGAGAAGTTTATCGTCAGGACACAGATAGCATCAGCTTACACATCATTTTTTTAAAAACATCTTTTAATTATTAGAGTAATATTATGTAGTTGTTTTTTAAAATAATTATCAGGCCGCTCTGCTCATCCCATATATGAATACCAAAGTGGACTGGAAGTACAGCTCAATAACTGGAGGCACGAGAGAAATTATGGTATGCTGCAGGCTACGCGTATATCTTTAATCTCATCAGAGTTTAATAGATAAGCAATCTAAAACAAAAGTGCCATACTTTCAGGATCTCGAGAAAATGAACTTGTCTCAGGATAGAATGGCATAATTTTTTATTACTCAGAATCGGATTGTGTGAATCGGCTGTGGATGAATAATATCGGTACAATTCTGTAGAACGATTCTATCTCTGTAATGATTAAGTTATTTACGTGTCTGCCTTCATAAACTTGGTTTGCTCAAATGATATCTGTCGTTTGTGATGTAAGCTTGGAATAATTTGTGTTATCAACGATTGACCGATCCTGCCAAATTCTACTAATAATTATAGCTAACTGATCTGCTCTTCAAAGTTGGCAGGAACACAGCCTGTCCGTGATTGAAGTACCAAGGGATATAACTAGTGAAATTTTCGGTAAACTCTATTCTTTCCCTTAGTTGCAACAACTGCTTTGAAAGCCAGTACGGTAATGTATCATTTTCTAAGGGAGAGAAGGAGGACGATTGTATGCGTGTCCGCGTGTACAATATTGTTTCCTAATGTTTTCAAGTTCGTTATGCCAGGCATTAATGAGCAAAGGGATTGTAGGGCAAACACAAAATTTAATGTACAATAATAAAATATTGAATCATGAAATATTAGACTACCATTTTACAATTTCTTCTAACTCCCGGATCAAATAATTGAACATTCTTCTTCTTCTTCTTTCGTTCACCAATCTAAATCTGCAGATTTGTTCTTTTAAGAAAATCTACGGTTTTCTGTAGTTCTGGCAGAGCACCATAGAGTTTGACATTCAGGTCGGTGGGTTGGGTCCAATACGTTTCTCGCAGTGCTGAGAAGAGTGTGCAGTTCTGCAATAATGCCTATGCTCCGCGTTTTGAGGAGACTGGCTGCACTCACATATGGCAGATGTTCCTATTTTAAACTTGGTGAACATGGTCTCTGATGGTTTTCCTTATCTTTGATGGTTGGGCCAGTAGCATTCCTCTCCTGTCCCCCGGCTCCCCCGGGCAGTCGATTGCATGGGTATCTATTCAGCATTTACAGGACCTTTTTTTTTTTTTTTACTTTCAGTGCGGCTGCCGTTTACTTTTATTTTTATTTTATGTGACAGCGAAAATTACTATGTCTTACATGGTTGATCCTTTAAAATGTTTTCTGTCACTGCTAAACTGGACTGTTCATTAACCTCTGAGATCCTCATTTATGAAAGTTGTTTTTGAGTAGCATTATACACATGTACAAGTATATTAATTACTTAGCTTATCATCATAGTAAGGTTAGACATCGTGTTGGTACTGACACCTAAATCACAGTGTGTTAGTTTCTTCCTCTGCTTTTGTTGGGTTGGTTATTGTTTTTGTTATTTGAATGAGTCTTATCCAAAGTCCAGCGTTCGGGCCTTATCTAGGGCAATAGAATGTTGAATCTAATACTACCATTTTAAATTGAAAATAATGTTATTATCTACGCTCGACAAAAAGAAGAATGTGGCATTGTCCGTTTACTTTGTACTTCTTATCAAGTTTAGTGAAAATATTGATCAACAAAAAGGAAATGAAACGAAATGTTTGTAAACCAAATGACCATTAAAGTCAGAAAAGCGTAGATACTTTTAAATGAGCTCTCAGCATCTGACTTCATAACATGCCTGGCTGCCATTTTAAAAGAAGGTGCCATTGCCGCTGTCCATTTCAAATCGCAACATAGTTTTGGCGAAGGAGTGATGGTGGTATTTTTGGTGACAGCTGTGATGGTGGTGGTGGTAGTGGTATAATTTAGTACTATTTTCACAAGGATATCAGATACATAGTAAAGACGATGGTGTCGCTAATCGTTTGAATCATTGTCCAGGCGATCGTTATAATGCCTAAGCGTGGCGGTCCCAGTAATGTTTGTTACACACAGAAATTTCTACCGTAAACAATATTCCCTCTAAGTTTTCAAAACCACTGAGTGGGACATTTGATGCTTTGAACAAAAATACTTTAAATAGTGGCCCAAACAATCACATTTTGTACCACCGTATTAAAATGACAGGCAACATTTTGATGTGCGCGGCAACATCCTGATACGCGCGGCACCATTCCGATGTGCACTGCACCAATACAGTGACTGTGCGGCGCTCACTTGTGAAGGTTAGGCCCGGCGCGCACTATCCTGTTTTGCCTGCTGCACGGCGTGCAAACGCAGATTTTTGCTTGCTTGGCAAAGAGTTTACAGTGCTGCACACCACGCCAAAGATTGCTTACATTGAACGGATGGTTAATTTTAACATAGTGCGTGCCGGGCCTTAGACTTAGAGGGAACATTGATGGCAAACCCCAAGAAGTTGTTATTTCAATACAATCTGTAATACTAGTGGTTATAACATGTACATGTATTACCGTTGTCGTGATTGTAGAATCGTGTAGCTGACGGGTTGGTTTCGTAAGGGAAGGAAAATAAGTAATCTATTAGCTGGTAGAGATGGCAATTACAGAGTTACTATTCGTAGAAAAAGTCAATTTGCTCATTTCATTTAAACAGTCAAGCTTTTGTGTGGCATAATCATTTCATTGCTGTCTCCTAGATATAACAAAATGAAGGGACACAACTTCAAGTCAGGGCGTCATCTCACTGGAGGCCAGAGCAATTCATTTCCGTCCAGATCACTGGCGGATGAAACAATATGTTCACTGTCTTCCGGCCCGATGGTCTGTCGCAAATAGTAACTAGTTCATTTTTCTTATCCATGTGGTCTGTACGCCCAGTGTGAGATCTCTTGAGCGGGCAAGTCGCTGAGTTTTAGTGTTGTTTGCTTAAATATTGTACTATATAGGATATAAGAGAAAGCGGTGAGAGAGCGAGCGAGAGATAGAGAGATAGACAGATAAATAAATAGATAGATTGATAGATAGACAGATAGATAGATAGATAGATAGATAGATAGATAGATAGATAGATAGATAGATAGATAGATAGATAGATAGATAGACAGATAGATAGATAGAAAGACAGATAGAACAAGACAGACAGACGGACAAACAGACAGACAAGCAGACAAACAGGCAGACAGACAGATTATGTCTGTAATGTTTTAATTACACGTGATTTATTTACAGATCATGAGAGAAAAGAATGAGAATAAAATATATGGACATGTATACCGGATATTGCTTGAGGAAATGAACTTGACTGGATGTGTATGTTTAGTTCTGTTAACAGGGAAGAAAACGCCACCAGAGAAGGTTTATGTGTTATTTATGTTCTTTGACAGGCCTAATTGAAGAATATTGCTGCCGCTGTAACAAGAGAAGGCTTTGCTCTTCCCATACATCGATTACAAGCCACGAGCATTTTTCAGAAAGAGAATTTGTGTGATAAGTATGAGGTCAAGGGAAAGATAAACCCTGCAGAGTGATCTAAATCATGGTGAAGATTGAGCTATCATCATGATTCTTTGTGGTGTTAGAATGCTTTTTTAAGATACATTGTTGTTTTGACGAGCCCCTTTTTTGCATTATCATCCGTAAAAAAAAAACGTGTCTTTGAGTACCCTGATTATAACAAACAGTGCTGAAATCAATAATCTAATAATAATCTAATCTAATAGCAAACTAGATCTGACACCTAATCTATCACCTAGCCTGACATGTTGGTCAGAGTAGACTACCTCAGTCTCTGAATAAGTTCATAAATAATATAGATGATTATTTAGATTTCATGTTTCCTTGCAATTTTAGACTCAGAAAAAAAAAAGTTAAAAAAAAAAAGAAACCAACGTGTGTGTATGTGTGTGTGTGTTTAGAGAGGTGGGGGTGAAATCAATGAATCCCAGACAACGCCTTAAAATGTGGAGTTTCTTCATTTCGCCATTCCTGTCGTCTTCCATGTAAGACAGAACCCAAACCGACAGAAAATGACAAAAACTACGTCATTAGCATTGATTTCTAGTACTGGAATTGAAACATTTCAGTCGGCTGCCGTGCGTTGTTGTTTTTTTTTACTGGTCCCACTCAGGTAAACAGCTGTCTGAAAAGAATTACATCAGATAAAGGTAACAGTCTTTGTATGATGGCCTAGCACTTATGCCATCTACAGCTACCAGATGGACAAGAAGTGAACTGTATACAAAATGCATAGGTTGATGTAAAAAAAAAAAAAAACCGAAATGAAATTAGGAATCAAATGTTCTCGGGTTTTTGTTTGTTTCTTCATTTGGTTTCAGTAAACAGCTAGAATTTCAGCGTAATAAAACTCCCTTGCCACTTCTCTTCCAACGAAATCTATTGTCATAAGAAGACAGGTAAATAATCTTCAGATGGACAATCAGCCGTCATAAGCCCGCGACAAGGCAGAGAATAGACAGGCCCTAAATTTAAGGGTCAATGTCCATGTATTAGCCCGTCTGAGGGCTCCAGAAGAAAGAGGAGGAAGACCAAAATAAGTAAAGGCCAGAAATGAGAAACACAATCAAGGAAGAACAAGACAAATGAGGCTTAAGTGCCCAAGGCATAGAATCTCGAGAAAGGAAGATCTAAACTTGTCAGTATGTTGTCCAAGAGAGATTTGTCAGATATTGTTGCCGTAGAGATTTTGCTTAGCCTATATTAATTAACCTATATGATGTGAAAGGCACGATAAATCTCGCTTATGAGAGTGGTCCCCCATATGGTCTGAAAATAATGAGGCTCGTGTGCGCATCGTGTAAGAAAGTTCAGTACTCGAAATGCCAGGCACCAAAATATTGATTCCTGTTTTCATCGTTATACTTCTTTAGCCTTAAGTTGACAATCAGCAACATACTGTTGATTTGATCTTGACTCTGGACTATCTCTATAGATTGAAGATTCATTATGTGTTTAGCATGCTCTGTGTGAAATTGCCCAACAAAAGCCTTGATTGGCTCATACCATGGTCTGTAACATATTCTGAGTTGTCTAAGTTGTTTATGCCCGCTCTTCGACATCTGTAAAAGTTACTTTAACTGAAAGATGCACTATTTTATATTAATAATGTGTTCCCCAACCTTTATGGGCCCCATGCAAAATATCTCTGTTCTTCTTTGTTCTATTCTATGTTGTCTTCAGCATCCACCGATATGCTGTATTGATCTTTGAAAATTCAGAGTGAAATATTCAAATAAGTCAGCTTCCTTCCGTTAGCTCTTGGTTTTCCTCAGGACGAAGACACAAAGGAATTTTACCAGTCTGTTCAGAATTTAATGCGCAGGGGAGCGGGTTGTTTCTCCTTGCAATTCATTCAGTGTCGCAAATGAATAGACGAGCCGTTCCTCAGAAGACCAGAAATGAATACCATTACTCAGCAGCAGTTTCTCCTTATCTTCAACATCTCTTCTTCACTTTTTCCCTTCTATTCTCACTTTAGGAATCTACCGTTGGGCATGCAGTTCTAGGAGAATACGAAACGTTTCTTGCAGCGATTCAATCATTCATTTATTGATGCACCTCAAAAGTGATAATCATGTAGATTGCTGACTATATTTAAGGAAATAAATTCCCTAGCAGGTGACAGCTCTTTTACACTTAAACATACATGAAAGAAACGGAACGACAAAGAGGAAAATTCGAACAAATTCAAGAAGGGAATCACAGTTGTTATTTGTTTGTTCAGCGTTTGTTTACTTCATTCAATTTTGATAGGTTTTAAAATTCAGCAATATTTTTTTCTGGGTTTGGCAGAATGGGTAGGGTGGGGGGGGGGGTGGGGGCAGAGGGCGTAGTGACCTAGATAAACTGGTGTCTGAGGTGAAACTTGGTTGTGCTGACGTTCTTCCTCAATTACCAAAAAGATGAAGACATGACTGTTATTCCTTCCAAAACAAAGACGCTGTGACGAAAGGCAATGAGATCACGTGGTGGCAACGCACGGACTCCTGTCAGCGAAGACTTGGGCAATCTGAAAACAGATGGAGAAAGAGTGGACACGTGGTTAATGTGAGGCTATTTTAATTTTGTTTCATATTGTTGTTAATATTCTTCTCGTTGATGGCGTTTGTATTACACTATACATCTCTCTCTCTCTCTCTCTCTCTCTCTCTCTCTCTCTCTCTTGTCTATCTTTCTTCTTTTCTCTCGCCTTTTCCCCTCTGCCCCTTCTCTTCCTCTCTGTCCCTCTCTTTTCTCTCTCTCTCTCTTTCTTTCTTTCTCTCTCTCTTTCTTTCTCTCTCTCTCTCGCTTCCTCTCTTCCCTCCTCCCTTTGTCCTTCTCTCCCCATTCCTCTCTTCTCATGTTTCTCCCCCTCTCTCTGTCTCTCCTTTTCTCTCTGTCTCTCTGTCTCTCTCTCTCTCTCTCTGACTCTCTCTGTCCCCCTCTCCACTGACTCTGTGTTCTCCTTGTGCTCTCCCCGCGCCCACTTCTCTTTCTCTTTCTCTCTCTCTCTCTCTCTCTCTCTCTCTCTCCTATTATTTATACTGTTAACAATTATAGCCCCAGCCCCAGCTGCTGGAAATACTATGATCGGAGATGAAAGACTCATCAAACTCTTGTCTCCTCCACCTCCAATAGTGTGTCGACCTATATTTTAGTTGTCGTGAAAAAGACTGCTGTTTTCTGTTGTTGTTGTTGTTGTTGTCGTAATTATCGTGTTCCTATTTCCTTCATGGGTTTGTATCACAGCACCACATCCTTATCTCTTCGTCCTATGCTGGAATGGGTGAAATGACTTAACCATAGTATTTGCAATTTAATTGTCTCTGTTGTTACATATGTACATTCTAAAGTTTGTACACTGAACGGTGAATAGTTTCCCAATCCCACTATCATTATATTTTTTCATGGTAAAATGAAATGACAATTTTAATGTACAGTAAACAAAAATTCTTGCGCAGTTGCCCTTTTTCCTCCTTCAGATTGCTTTTATATTTGCAGATATTATTGATCATGTTGTTACTACTCTGATATCCATAGATGTGTTGTTTTTATTTGCTATTATTATGGTTGCTGAAGCTGTCATTTTTCTTGTTATTGCTGTTATTGTTGTTGTTGTTGTTGTTGCTGCTGTGATTGCTGCTGTTGTTGTTGAATAGCCAATGCTAATTGCTGGAGCATTTAGTGCGGTTGCTCTCATTGTTTGGGCATGTGTCAGAGAAAAACAAGAATATGTGAGAGAGAGAGGGGGGGGGGAGGGAGAGGCGGAGAAAGAACAGAAACAGAAAAGGACAGAGAGAGAGAACGAGAGAGCGGGGAAGAGACAGAGAGGCAGACAGATAGAGAGGGACACAGGAACAAAGAGGAGAGAGAGAGAGAAAGAAAGAGAGAGGGGGGAGGGGAGAGAGGAAGAGACGGAGAAAGAACAGAAAGAGAAAGAGAGAGAGAGGGCGGGGAAGAGACAGAGAGACAGACATACATACAAGGACGGAGGAACAGAGAGAAAGAAAAAGAGAGAGAGGAAGGCGGTGGTACGTGCCTGAATACAAGGGAAAATAATTAATGTCCAAGATGGAATCTGCAATGATTCATAAGTAAACGTTTCTATAAACTACTGGTTGTTCCCTTAATAGAATCAATACACGGAAGGAAAGTCTGACCGAAAAGTTATCATGATATACACAATAGTAGTGACAAACAAATTATAGAGAACCATAAAAGAAAAGAAAATCGCCCAGGGGACATGTTAAGAGCTCTTCATTGGAGCTGTGTAAATTCTAACTCATTTGTCTTCCTTCTCCACACGGCTAGATGCTCACCCCCGTCTTGACTCAACATGACGACAGGCTGAAGTGGTTCCGGAGAACAGGGCATTTTCTAGGCGTTCATTAGCGTGTTGATGGAGGACTAATTACGATGTTGCGGAAAGAGAAGAATATAGGTATAATATACAGGCTTCCAAAGCTCTCACTCCATAGAGACTGCAAGATTCAATTTATATAATTTCTCAGTGATTGTGAAATTGCTGTTCTTAAGGTATACCTACTTATATCATTGCTGTAATAATTATTGCTCTATAATTGCTGCGGATCAGAGCAAAAACACATGTAGCTAATGAAAAACAGAACCCCGTGAAGCTTTGCAAACAGTAGGATTTTGTCCAACTAGTTGTAGGCTGATGACATAGCACACCTGCATTTAAAGGCCTGTGCTCAAAGAGGGTAGACTCGTGACTATCTCTAAGGGTACCAGGAGCCTAAGCAGTTGTTGACAGACTATTCACTCTGCATGAGGCTCAATACTGTATGTTCACTAAACAAACCGGCAAGTGCGCAGATTATTGCAGTTTCATGACAGTGGACGCCTCAGTTGTTGACTGCCGGCCTACAGGAAATGTATGCAAGGGAGCTGCATCTGCACTTCAACAGCTAATAAACAAACAACACACAAGCAAACGAACTTAAAGAAAAGCGGAAGTTCAAATACATAGAACTGTTATCCGGAACTGAAAATAATGCCTATAATAGTATGAATAGGTTTATCCCGGGGGTAACGCTGTCACCTCAGCCAGTATTGTAACAGTTTGAAAAGCAAAGCATGCAATGCGTCCATTCGTAAATAAAACTGCTCATGTTAGCAGGTCCCATACAGACGTCCTAGCCCGGTCATTATTTGGAAATTTAGACAAGTATGATGAATGTCTTTCGGTTTCCGATACTGGAGTTGTTACAGGAATTGTGGGGATCCACATCCATCTGTTTGGGATACAGTTGCATTTAGCCCACGTTTACAGTGACCCGTGGCCGGCAATATTTCAATGAGTTCTCTTTGGGATGACACCAAAACTGCCATTTACTGCTAAATTTCTGGTGAAAATAATACACCATCTACACGAAGTATCACGCAAAACGAAACTTCTGATAAATTCAAAAATATATTATGCTTGGGGGCGTTCCGTGACTAGAAGTGCTTTCTGGTGACACATGCAGAATTCAAATTGGCTGATTATTTCTGTCAACAGATATTGCATTTTAGTATTGTGTCTGACGTGTGCTGGCCTGTCTGCATTTGTTGTTGTTGTTGTTGTTGTTGTTGTTGTTGTTGTTGGGATTATAGTAATTTAAATACTTCACACAACTTCACATTACCACGTTTGAAGAATCACAGGGCTTTTCTAAAAAGAATTTTGCGACCCCTTTCATTTGATTGCTTGACATTGATTGAATGGTAGAGAAGTAGACCTTCTCCCTCTATCTCGCCTCTCTTTGTGATTTTTTTTTCTGAGAAGTGCCGAGTCTTTTCAATGAACGGGAAGAAAGAAAGAAAGCAACCTGGGGAAAATTAAAAATGTCCCACGACATCGATTAAGCAAAACTCTGAAAATCATCCAAAAATCTGTCCCTGCAAGAAAATTTCTGATACTATGTGGAACCCAAAACACAATCCGGTACTGGCGTTGGTTCCTAAGGGTATACCATCTACCTAGGAAGGAAGATGTATTACCAGTTTGCAGTTTCTCCAGTTTTTGTGCCAACTCTTTCAATTCCCTGTCCCATACCGTACCAACTAATGGCACCTTTAATGTAGACTTGGACTCTTAAACTGGGTTTTCATGGTAACGGAAATGGCAACGGAAACGTCAAAAACCCTTCAATTCAAGTAGTGACATAGAATGAATATTTTCGTACCGTCTCCGTAAGTATGGAAACACTCTTTCTTTTTCCTACTTCATGGCTTTTTGTCGTTTCAGTTGCCGTTTCCGTTTCCGTAACCACGATAACAAAGCTTAACTGCCTAGATAATACGATCCACGACAAAACTCTTTGTATTGATATGACTACTACGTTTTATTTATGTCACTAACATTTTGATGTAGACGGTCAGGAGCAATGTTTCGCCGCCATTGTGGGTACCAGAAGTAATTTAAGAATTCGATCAGGCGCCGTACGACGACAGGTGGGAACCAGTGACGAAGACAATTATGTAATGTTCCCCTGTCTTTCTGGAGGACTCACAAATGAAAGAATCCAAGCAACCCACAGTAATGTCACTGACCCTTAACGCCTTTAGCGCACTGAGTCAATTCTGTTTTGTTTCGGTTTTGCTGTAAACATGTGGACGGTGGAAATGGCGAGATGGAAACAAGTCTGACTCGTTAGTTGATTCAAAGTCTGAGTCAAAACCTGCGCAAAACAGATTTGATCTAATGTCTTATTAGCTTAGCGTAGACCCCAGGGCTTAGGGAATGTAACAAGGACAGAGGAAGTGGGTTGTGTGTGCTGGGGGTCAAGACCTCACGGCTGATAAATATTTCATATGGTCGGAAATTGGGATGGATTTGCTCTATCACTATCAACACAAGGATTTGATAGAAACAGAATTATTCATATTTGGCGTCAGATACGAAGGATCACTTCTATCACTTCTACATGTACTGACCCGTGAGCGTGTGCATGAAACACTTATGATTCCACAAGCACATGAGTTTGAAGAAAATCGATAGAAGTGGACCTGGCTAACCAACTGACTCAAAATTTTAAAAAAAGGACCCTCTTAAGCACAAAATACACAGCACAAATGAATGGCATAGTTCTGTGTACGATACAGTAACATCTTTGTGCTCATAGATATGAGTGGTCTTACTCCACTCTTTTAAAAAAAAAATTTATGTCGAACATTTGGAAAAAGTTTAATTTAAATTAGGCTGAGAGAAAACATAGGAAATAACTAGTTTATTTCGTTTCGGAGGACTTAAACCTTTCTTCCTAGCTCGTCACTAAATGAAGTTTCGTTAAGCACCCTATAGGGGAACTCTAAATTATTATGATTTATATGACTGTGTTCCTTGAACGAAAAATAAGTTTTTCCTTTGTAATTGTGCACATTCCTTGTAAAATATTGTCTTCCCCCTTTTTTTCCCCCCCAGATATTTTGTTCTCTGCAGCCCTCCCATGTTCCGTTCTTCTAAGATTTTTTTTTTGATGTTTGCAGACAAAACTCGCCTTTTCTTTTGTGGACAAATCAAATATTTAATCCCTCCAGCTCCCACCATTTACTATCATTTTCTTATAAAATTAGAACATAAATTACACAAATGAGCAACATTTGAAATGACAACATTGAAATAAATATTACAACTTACATGCAAAAAGCATATCCCCCCCCCCCCCACCCTCAACCGGGGTGGGGTAGTGGGGTGGGGTGGGAGGGGGGTGGGTAATGGAATTCCAAACTACTCATACGGTCTCCCCTCCCTCCCCAAAAACCAAATTGAAAGATTGGAAGGTTCTGTGACCGCTCATAAAGTTATCTCATTTGCTAAAAAAAAAATGGACATAGACCACCTTAACATTCACAGGCAATTGTTGACATCCCTAAAGCAACTTATTTCAAATTGGTGACAGTAAAATCACGAAGTTTAATTTGAAATTTTAGAAGTGACCAGTCAAAAATAGCATCTTGTCCCGGTGGTCATTTTATTGGCTGGTTTGTGTCATCCGAGGCACAGGGTGTCATGTAACAGATCACGTCAGAGATGGGCCGATGATTCTGTGTTTGCAATGGCTTTTTCGGTGTGAGTGAGTGCTGCTTTGACTGGTCAGTCAACGGCCGGAGAAAACGTCAACGCCGCTCTCATGCCAGCATCAAAGACACTGTGTTTGGCAGTCTATTTGACTTCATGACCGCGAATGACCCTTCAGATCAACATCTCGCGTTCTTAGTGTCGGAATTCTGACCTTTTCTTTTTTCTTTTTTTTTTCACTCTTTCAATCGTTGTCACTGACTGCCTCGCCCCAGCATCCCAACCCAATTCCCGACATTATGCCCAACCAAGTTTAAACTATCCAAAGACAAACACGGTTAACAACTCATAATATTAAGCAAAACACACGGTCATCACAAAACATAGAATCATTACAAAAATAAGTCACTGCATTGCCAAACAACAACCACAACGACGAGAAGGACGACGACAACTACAACCATCCAACCAAAAACAACATTGCGGCCTGCGGATCAGATTAGCATTTATAAAAGTGATAGTCCGTATTCTTTGACAGTTACCCATTCATTCGTCCATCCATCCATCCATCCATCCATCCATCCATCCATCCATCCATCCATCCATCCATCCATCCATCCATCCATCCATCCATCCATCCATCCATCCATCCATCCATCCATCCAGCCATCCATCCATCCATCCATCCATCCATCCATCCACCCACCTCTCCATCTAGCCATCCAACCACCCACCCCTCCACCCACCCAACAACCCATCCATCCATCTATCCATCCATCCATCCATCTATCCATCCATCCACACATCCATCCACCCACCCCTCCATCTAGCCATCCATCCACCCACCCCTCCATCCACCCAACAACCCATCAATCCATCCATCCACCCTCCCCTCCATCTAGCCATCCAACCACCCACCCCTTCATTTACCCAACAACCCATCCATCTATCCATCCATCCATCCATCCATGCACCCACCTATTCATCCATCCACATCCATCCCACCCGTCCATATATATGCATCCACCCACTCATCCGCCCTCCCCACTTATCAACACATCCATCCATCCTTCCATCCACCCATCCTTCCATCCATCCATTCAATCATCCATTCATCCACCCATCCATCCATCCATTCTTTCATACCGTCACCATTTATTTAACACCAAGCACTAACCTGGTCTATCGCCTGCCAACTTCTTCCAGATCAGGCAAATTGTACAAACTGTCAGCAGTGCCTCCGTTTCTCTTGATCATATCATCCCAATCGTCTCCATAGGCCGCCTGTCTGATGATATTTCTGGCTAATGCTAGGGCTTCCTAGAAAGTGAAGAGAAAGAAGAAACTATAGTAGAAATCATATTACCGTGGCATGTAATGGAAAGTGCACACCGAACTGAATAAACAAACTGAAACAGGAAGGAAGTCGGTGAAATTTGAGTTTTTTCCAAAAAGGACAGCCGGACAGAGAGACAGACAGATGGCTAAATAGACAGACAGACCAGACAGACAGACAGATAGATAGATAGATAGATAGCTAAATAGATAGATAGATAGCTAAATAGATAGATAGATAAATAGATAGATAGATAGATAGATAGATAGATAGATAGATAGATAGATAGATAGATAGATAGATAGATAGATAGATAGATAGATAGATAGATAGATAGATAGATAAATGGATGGATAGATAGATAGATAGATAGATAGATAGATAGATAGATAGATAGATAGATAGATAGATAGATAGATAGATAGATAGATAAAAATAAAGAAATATTAACCCGCCGAGATTTTGCCTGTAGGTTGCCATAGTGTCTCACGGCAGAGCTGGAAGCGTCTTGTATTAACAAACAAAGGGCCAGAACAGCCATGAGGGCCAGCAGTGTCTTTTTCCCGAGCATAATCTGAAATTAGAGACACGAAATAATAATAGAATGGTGGGTCAGTGTGTTGTGGTAGGAAGTTTCCGCAGTTATTGTGGGGGGGGGGTGTCGAAATCATTATTTGTATTTTGTATATTTCTTTAATCCCATTTGGGAAATTTGCCTTTGTACCACTGCAGCCCAGTTACAACTGGAGCAGGCACGTCGCATTACACAATTACATCACACATTTGTGACTAATCAAATAATACAGGTGAGAAAAAAAAAGACATTCACTTTCTTCGATAGTTTTTAAATTCTGCAGATAAACTTCTGATACAAAACTTTCAAGAAATTAATTTTTTTTTTAAAATGGCTAAAGAGAATTGTCATAATATTATCCAGCTGTGAAAGTGCAGTTACTTGGTTTCGTGATATGGCCAGCGAAATGTTCGCATTTCAGTCCCATGAGTAAGATGATAAATCAATGCAATGTAAACTGCAGGGAAAATTATACAAAATATTATTTTACAGCCTCGACCGGAATTTGTTTCACCAGTCAGATATCCTGCCAGTCTTACTTTGGCCATATTCTGTTTTTTCCCAAATTGGCGAGTCCGCCGATTACGTGGGTGTGTATTTTTAGTACTAGGGTTAGAGTTATGGTTAGGGATGAAGGGATGAATAAATACCGGATACACTAGTGTGGAACACTGAATTTCAATCAAAAGTCCTGTTAGTCTCCGTTTCATGTGCCCCACCGGAAATACCGTTGGGAATTAGAATGGCAACGTGGCAATGAGAATACGTTTCCAAAAATACGAAATTGCTTTGTAAAGCAAGGTTAAAGAAAACAAAAGAAGAAGAAAAGAAACAGGGAAAAAATGAAAGATGCCAAAAGGTAATGAATTCATCACAGCGACCAATAGAAACCTTCACAACTGAAGCTAAATATTTTCTTCAAGGGTCTGATTATTTCACCACGGCACTGTGGCTGCCTGCTTTACAAAACAACATTCATTGTCCCAACTCCGTCACGTCATCCTCAAACAGGAAAGACACGACACAATAGAAGTGTTAGAAATTGGGATTTTTAGACTCCTGTTGACTTTGGCATTCTTTACTATTGAGAGTTGCGTTGTTTTTTTTTCTTATTTATTTTTCTTCTTTCCATCTAGATTAATCTTGAAACTCGGCACGCGCTGATTGAGAAGATTATAACTGGTCACAGGTAGTTTGTATTTGTCTGGTTGCCTACTTTTGAAATGAGAGTTCAAGTTTTATTATCTCACCTACCTCATCCTTTACACCTGATCATTCTGTGTGCATGTGGGGAGGGGAGGAGGGCAGGGTCAAAGGTGAGGGCAGGGTAAAGGGTGACTACTTGACTAGGTCACAGATTGTGCCAGTGGCAACATAGAGTATCAAAAGAGGACCAATATTAAAGAAAAGAAGTCATTTTTTGCTGACAGTGACAGAAAACAAAAAGCAATAGCAACTACAACAACGATAACAACAACAACAACAACAACAACGATAACAACAACAACAACAACGATAACAACAACAACAACAACGATAACAACAACAACAACAACAACGATAACAACAACAACAACAACGATAACAACAACAACAACAACGATAACAACAACAACGATAACAACAACAACAACGATAACAACAACAACAACAACGATAACAACAACAACGATAACAACAACAACAACAACAACGATAACAACAACAACAACAACAAGAAAAGCAAGAAACATGGAATAGTACGAGACTTGAGGAAGGGTAGGGTAAATCGTAATGGAACAAAACCTTAAACTAGTTTTCTACCCAAGAAATATAGCAGTCTCAGAGGGAAGAAAAAGGTAAAAGGTAAAGATACTCTTTGGATCCAGGCAAGTTTCTATTCTTTACTTAAAGTAATAGTGTGATACAGAAATAAATAGACTCTAATATTCAGACACTGTCATAATATGAACACTTTCTGAAGGCTGGATAATTATGTAGACCGTGAAAAAAAATGGATCATTTATTAAGTTTATGGAAGCGCATATCCGTGCAACATGTTGTACGGATATGGACAGTGCATATCCGTACAACGCACACAATTCGATGACGTAGAACACACACCGGAGTACTATATTACTGACCTTGTTAATTTGCATAGTTTTTCAAAATATGAATCGGCTTAGTGGCAAAACAATCCGACTTCTGCTCGGAGAATGCGTGATCTGCGCTAGTAATATACTTGAGTGTACATCGATCACCAATGGCTACTCCAACCCCTTTCCGCCTGATTAGTCAATCTGACTACCGCCCCTAATTACAAACTAACTAGACCCTCACGCCCCCCCCCCCCCGTCCATCTAACTATTCCATGACACCATTAACAGTCGCGCTTTTTGGTAAACATGTTGTACGGATATGCACTGTCCATATCCAAACAACATGTTGCACGGATATACACTTCCTAAGTTTATTGTGGTGCATTCCAATACCATCTCACTCCAACATGTCAGTTACTAATCTCTCTTTCCACTTTTTTTTAAAAATTTCAAGCGGGGAAAAAAGTCTCACTAATATCCAAGACACCTCGAAGCTCAAAGGATGCCCTTTTAATCATGTATAAATTGACGAATTCCCTGGGGTGAATCTTCTATACCTCTTATAAAGGACACCAAGAGCTCACTATTTCGTGTGTAGGATGTCCAAATTGTGACGTGGCTCAACAGACAAAACCCACGCGTGTCCTCGACCAAGGACCAGAGTTAACATTATTTCTAAAAACAAAAATTGAAGAAAAAACAAAACCAAACAAACTTGAATGTGATTGGTTCATTTCTACTGTTTTATTGTCACGACTGGTAGGAACAGGTCTCGTTTCAATCAAGCACAAAATGAATGCTGTCTCTGTTAGCCCGTTTCTGTCAGCATATGAAATATGAATATAAATTTATGTAAGTGACAGGTTGAAATATTTTATTATAAGAGATAAAATAGTGGCAAAACAATCCGACTTCTGCTCGGAGAATGCGTGATCTGCGCTAGTAATATACTTGAGTGTACATCGATCTTATAATAAAATATTTCAACCTGTCACTTCTCCTTTCTGTATAATAACATAATGTGGACTTACACACCATTTCAACATTATCATTGTTGTTTGATGCACCAAAAAATGCAATGGGGGTTTACCGCACACACAATTTCAACATGCAATTTTTCTTGTGGGTTTTTTTTCTTTGATGCACCCAAAAAAAAAAACAAAGATAATTCGTCGCTCCACTCACATAGTGACGGAGATGGACATTTTGAGGGTTTTGAGTTATTTAGTCCATATTGATAAGGAGACTCTAAAGTACATACTGTATGAATGATTTTGCGATGATTAAAAAATTATTATGGGAGTTTAACCACACATTTCATGACAGTTCTCGTATTTTTTTTTATGTCTGTAAATATGATTTGGGGGCTTACCTGCAAACACCATTTCAACTAATCTTTTTTTTTTTTTGCATTAAAAAACAATGTGGAGGCTTATCCGCAGGCACCTTTTCACCATATCCCTTCTTCTTTTGTGATGCCTTAGAAATACTTTAGCGGTTATCGGCGGCACACACCATTTCAGTATGCCATTTCTCTTCCTAGCATGGAATCAACTGATAATGAAATAATAATAATGATAATATGGCGGCTGACTTACTTACACATACTATTTCAATACATCATTAACTCCTTCGTACTTTGAGAATGTTAACCACGTTGAATGTTTGTCGGCATTTGGCTACATTTTTTAACTAGGCAAAAACCTGACAGATATCAGAAAGCATGCACAATTCCTAGCAGAATTGCACAATCTGAAAGCTATGACAAGAAAGCCAAGTATAACATCATGAAAAAAACAAAAAAAAATATGCCCCCAGACACTTTACTAAATAATTCCCTTCATTATTCATTAGCTTGTTGAATTTCCGTCTGGTTTGCACAAGAACTGTCGTTCAAATGATTTGACCAATGTTTTGATATTGCTATGATTTCTCTCTCCTTCTTTCTCTCTCTCTCTCTTTCTCTTTCTCTCTCCTTCTCTCTCTCTCTCTCTCTCTCTCTCTCTCTCTCTCTCTCTCCAAATTCAAATTTGTAAAATTGGACGAGAAAATCTAAAAATTGCTTGCTTTATACTCATACACAAAGAGACAGTGCTTGAACGGTTGGTTTTTCCATTAAGGCATAGTTAAATGCTGTGAGTGAATTGTTCGGCTGGCATTTAATCGTTACCGTCTGACAGCGGCGATCTCTAAACTCCCTGGGGGGACAAGAGATGGTACTACTTTTATTGGTCAACATGGCTGCGGCTGTCGAAATGACCACTGACGTTGGTCTAATCTGCCAAGCAGGGATTTAACAATTGTGATGTTAACATCATGGACGAACTCAGTGGGCGTGCGACAATGAAGTAACTTCTTTCAGCGAGGAAGGAGTTTTCTTGCTTAATTTGTTTGACATCATACAACCGAGCAATATGTGCGGCGTGACTAGAAGAGTGAAAGATACTAATAATATCTTTCATGAGCCATTAAATAGTTAATGCCAGACAATGAAGAAGTTATTGAAAACCTGTCATGTCAGTAGTTAGGAACGGGTTTCTGATGGGAAAAGGGGCGAGAAGGAGAAAACCGTAGCGACCTGTAATTAACAAAATTAACGCCGGCAACCAACGTCAGTTAAAGCTTGGTGCATGTCACTCAAGCCTTCTTTGTCTCGAAGCAATCATTTTTTTTCCGTACCAACCACTGGAGAAATATCGTCTATTACCAGACAAGAACACTACCTCACAATAGTAATGCCATCGGTGGAGCTTAATTTTACAGCTCTGTTCTTGGCTAGTTCCACTCCGGTTATTTGAGGCAAAGGTTTCAAGATACCTATATTTAACCAGTAATGGACCTTTCCATAAAATTAGTTTGACTTGTAGTTTTGACAGATGGTCGGACACATGTTAGAAGACATGCCTACTGGTTGCTTAGTTTGAGATGGCGCGGCTACCAATATGCGTACTCCTCACTGTGTTTGGTTCTTTGGCTCATAAAAACTAGTTGGCCCACTGACACGCGAAATACATAGATGAGCTTTTTAAATGTATCGCTTTAAATGATCTTGTCATACTTTTTCATTCTACTCAAAGAAAGTGTTTCTTTTTTTGTTGCGGCTCAAAACGTCGGAACACTGATCATAATCTGTTCAACTCAGTTGTGGCTTAAAATCAACGACTGTATTAAAAATCAAGCGAACTTCAAGACCTTTTTAAATATGCCCAGGCACACCTTTACGTCTATCTATGAGGCTCAGCAATTAAAAAGCCTTTCTTGATTACACTGGAGACCTTACTTCCTCTGTAATATGATGTGGAAAAGTTCATGTCAGTTTGTATTCTCCCACTTCCACAAATAAATAATGAGGAAGAATACAAGCCGTAATCGTTCTTTGAAAGGTACAACTCAGTGCAATCTCAAACAGAATCGCTGAAGGGTTAGACCAGCTGGTTTCCTGTTTCCTGGCGAAGCAGCTAGTGCCGTAGCAGAGGTCGCTGGTTCGATCCCCGCCAGATCCATTTCTTTTCCATATCTCTTTCTGTCCCGCTTTTCTGAGTACTCACACAAGGCATACACTTCTAATAGCCCCACTATTCCCTTGCTACTTTTCATAGTGCTCTGTCTCCCCCAGGCATGTACTTACAGTATTTTACCAGTGCTTAGCATACGTTGATGGATATCAAAACCATGATTATTCTTTGTGACCGCCAATAATAAAACAACGGAAAGTAAACTATTCATTGCTTTCCTCTGGATAGCAATGACTGGGTTGTGAAAACCTATGAGATGTTACATCCAGTCTAAAGATGTGACGCAAATGCCGGTCTCCTAGAACTATCCCAAAAGTAAATCTAGAACATATTTTTCCATCATTTCGAAGGCTTTGTACAAACTGCGTACAGACGGTCAATTCTGGAAAGCCATACAAAGAAATTGGACGTACACAGAAAACCACAAAAGAAATGATTATTTCTAACCAGAAGATATTCCCGACGTTGTCCGAGATAAGATTGCTTCCGTGCCCCCCCCCTCTCTCTCTCTCTCTCTCTCTCTCTGTCTCTCTATCTCTCTCTCTCTCTCTCTCTCTCTCTCTCTCTCTCTATCTATCTATCTACCTATCTCTCTCTCTCCCATAAACATACAAGTTTCATCCCGCTCAGATCAGCGCTTCGGCTGTCTATAGCTAACAAACAAACTTACTGAAAAAGAGAAAGAAAAAGACATAATTTTAATTATTAAATTACAACGCAACATTTTCTTTGTATGATTAATTATCCCATTTTGTTCTAGACGTTAATAACAACCCATTGAGGTCAAGCAAAGTAAAAGTATTCAGTTGCTTGGCTTCAGTTAGAAGTTTGTTCCTGAAACAGTGAAAGAGAATTGCTCAATAGCGGGAGGGGGTCAGGGAGGAGCAGGGAGATAAAGGGAGGGATAGCGTTGTTGGAAAACCATTGAGAAAAAGATTTAGAGAGGAACAACACGAGGTGACAGCTTGGCCTTCTGAATCTGGCCTTACAAATGGTTTCATTTTTTTTTCCTGATTTTTTTTCTTTTGTATATAAAAATATTTCTTGTTTAAATCTAATTTGCTAACTTTGAATAGTCATCCGTGCTGTCGTCACTGCCAATTCAAAGATGTTATACCGACTTTGCAAAGATATTTCCAATAAAGATGTGCAGATTATGATATTTTTGAAAATTATTCTTGAAGTGTTACCATTGTATTTTGCTCTGCATGCTTAGACTGAACTGAACTGCTCAGATTTTCTAACGCCAGTGGAGTGTTTGTCTGCACTGAAACTTTGCAGAAATCTCCATTGTCGCCAGCGTCCAGGCATCAGTCGTGTGTTTCTCTGGTCTTGGCATCATTAGTTTCACTTGCAGGCAATAATTATTGGGAGCTCCAATTGCTTGGAGAGCGCATTTTCCTCATTTCGTCCACAAACTTGAGTAATACTAGGGAATATTACGATTTTAGCAGATTCACCACATTATCAAGGATGTGGATACTTGTGTTTCTCGTATCATGGGAAATATACCAGTTTGTTTCAGGTGTCAAAAAAAAAATTTAAAAATAAAAAATCCAGGTTGTTTATTCAACTTCGTGCTATTTTTTTTAAACAACCAAGGATCATTCTACACACCAATAAGGTTTATGCAATACATTTACGTTAAATCGATCTTCTAGTGCCAATTATTCCATATTTGGAACACGCTATCTGATGCCCAAATGTTCTTTATTTCGAACAGACATTAGTTTATGAACAAAACACTTTCCTGATAAATATTAGTTATTACTATTGGTACATTCATCCGACTATTTTAACTGTATTATGTAAATTCCAGAATTTTTAGACAAGGCAATGTTGTACCTTTGCATCAGAGGGTTGATATCCCTGATGTACAGATATGGTTTAATTTGCTGATCTCAAGCAAATTTTCTTGGATCAAAATTCTATAAAACACAATCATTTCTGAGTCAGTTTACTGATGGGAGTCATAATGCATTTGGTTCACTAGCTGATCGTTGGCTTTCTATGGGACAAAGAAAACCAAGTAATAAAGTAAGCGGACGTGTACGGCGTTCAACGCTTCATGTCACATATTTGGGGAGAAGGATTACAACTTCGGCCAAAGTGATCCTAGTCCAATCTATTCCTGCCCTTAACAATTAGCAATTAATGACAGATATTGCGGAAATGGATTCGGGTAAACAGCTTAATCAATTCGCCCAAAACAAAGACTGTAGTATTCCTTGCAGACAGGAGCTTTAATAAAGCGCCAGGCGCAGATGGACCGCACTCCCTTTTCATGAAGTTCTGTACTTAACTGAGATAGTGATCCAATGGTAACACATGTTACTATTTATCTTTATAGAAAACTTACAGGTAAGACCTGGGCCCGCCTCCTCAGATAGTAAAAATAGTACAACTTACCGACATTAGCTTGCACATTACAATCTGCACTTTGTGGCTAACATTAATTTATGAACCTTTTTAAAATCGTTACAGAAATCGCGACCTTAGTTCTTGTTTGCTCTATGTCAATTTTCTGAAAAACTGGAGATCCTTTACTCCAGAGAAGTGTAACAAATGCATTCTTTGATATTTGTTTAAAATGCGTTGCGACACCTATCAGGCTGCTTCACAGTTCTGATTTATTCTAACCCCGTATCATTTAAATACTGAAGCCACGAACATTAATTACTCGTAACTTCGACTTTCTCAGGTGTATAAACAAGTGGAGTTGGAACGCACAAGAACTGCGGTCGCGATATGCAGACTATAAAATAGTTCTGGGCTCCTACTGTTATCAAAGCTTCAGTATCAAGATGATTAATCGCAAAGGGGGAACCAAATGTCCAGATATGGAGTCTTTATCTGTCTGAAATACAGTAAGAGAAAATGAAAAGAAGATTAGTCCAGTGTCGTTATTATGCTTGAAGTATTTGTCTTTACATAAAACAAGCAGAATTAACCCCCAGTTTTGCCTCGCATAAACCCTGCTTCAGCTTTTCTCCCTCCCTCTTTCAGTTTCATTCTCAGTAATCTCAAGGTCTCTCCCCTTTCCCTGTCTCTTTCATAAAACTTAATAAAAAAAATGATTTATAAGGGGCCCCCACTGATGAAAATAAAACGCGAGGCATCATGTGGTGTGTTTGAGCTCCTTCAGTTTTCAAGGTGTTGATTATCAACTGGCAAGCATCCAAAATACTTTCATGCTTTTTTGGGAAATGGTCTCCCATCATCACATGCTTTCAAATATGTCTTTTACCAAAAACCATCACCTTTTGCAATCAAAGTCCTGACGAACGCGCACCAGTTAAGCGAACCAGTGATGTCCAGATCTGACGCGCTTTGATTCAGAGGCTGGAGAGAATATACCCTGACCGGACGCGAGGCCTTGACAACTTTACTCACTAATATTGTAAATGATGTATTGTGATGGATGATGTTTTTGCTCATCGATCTGATGGTCAAAGAAAAAAAAAGTCCAAACTCAGACTCAAATTCTAAGAACTTCTACAAAAATTGTTACTATTTTGAATGTTGGATTTGTTATATCATTATTCCTCTATTAATGTCCATGTGTGGGTCTAACCAATCAAATCCATGATTTTTTATATGAGTAAAGCAGGGGATTTGGTAAACAGCTTTCATGAGTCGAATAAACAATTCAAGCGCTTTTAAAAGTGTCATCGTCACTGTTGCAAATTGTTTGCTTTTTTTTTTTTTTTTAAATTGATTGAGTTTCTGTGCGAACTTGAGCAGTCCGCCATTATTGTCTTATTTTATTTTATTTAGTTTCATTTATTTCATTTTTATTTTGTGTATAATACCTCTGTCATTCTTGAGCTGACAGACACACAGACAGATACACAGACAAAGCAGACAGACCGGACATAAAGAGAATATAATAATTATGAATTGTAATCACTAAATGAACTAACTGAACCTTTTCCCCTGCTTTTTTGTCATGTTCTACACCCATAGATTTACCTTATTGTTCCCTTCGGCTAGATCCTAGATCCTAGATCCTAGATCCTAGTGTCCTAGATCCTAGATCCTAGTGTCCTAGATCCTAGATCCTAGATCCTAGATCCTAGATCCTAGTGTCCTAGATCCTAGATCCTAGATCCTAGATCCTAGTGTCCTAGATCCTAGATCCTAGATCCTAGATCCTAGTGTCCTAGATCCTAGATCCTAGATCCTAGTGTCCTAGATCCTAGATCCTAGATCCTAGATCCTAGATCCTAGTGTCCTAGTGTCCTTTTTGGTTGTTGGTTTTGTCTTTTTTCTCTTTTTTTTTAATTTTCTGCACTTGCATCAGTGACATTTTGTAGTGTTTACAGAAGCGGGCTGCATTTCCTCAATGTTCATTAGAGGCCACTGCGCAGGAGCACAAAAAAATATTGATCTTTGTTGATTCTTTTACATTTACGGCCTGCAATATCCCCTTTTTCTTTCTTTTTTTTTTTTCGTTTTCTCCCAGTACAAACACTGGTTCACTCCCTTGCCTAATTGTGCATTGCACGTAAAGTGCCGATTATACATCTGAGTAGCTTGCTAACCATTCTGGCAATTATCACACATAACTGCCAGTCTGTCTCAGTCTTTATGGAGAATATTAAAGAGATCGTGAGAGATGAAAAAGAATAGATTTACACAAAGAAAACTTCCTATGATACACTTTAAATGATTTACTAAACAATTTCATGGTTAGAATAAGTGTTTGTAAGTAATTGTCAATTAGCTCGAATAACAGTTTCATAAACCCGACTTTCACATTGTACGAAATAGTGACTTGATTCGCTTGACGTCACAAGAACTGCGATGGTTTTTTTTTTTGCGTTTTTTATTTTTTTTCATCCACTGTGAAAAATTGCGCCAGAATAATATAATAATCATGTGAATATTATTACATTAAAGGTGATTAATGTTCACTGTGTTTGGAAATAATCTGTTTAAAAAAAAGTCTGCGTATAATAGCAAAAAAAAAAAAAAAAACCCCAGACGTGCAAAATGACACAATTGCATAATACAGCCTTTCCTTGATTTAAAGAAGTAATACAAATATAGCATTCACATGAAGGAGTAAACATTTATTATGACTTTCAATTACAGTTAAGTTGCTTTAAGAATGACGGCCTGTTTGAACTGAGCGCCATTTGCTCTGAGAAAACACCGGTTACGCAATCAAAGTAGTTACGGCAGCTCAAGGTTGAACCTTGAACCTTGAACCTAGGCGTTGTCCCTCCACTGCAGGATGTAGCCCTCTGACAATGCCTTCCATTTGCTTCGATCTTGCGCACTCCTTGTCCAGGTCGCACCCTCTGTTCTTGTGATGTCGTCTCTCCATCGTCCTACTGGCCGTCCTCGTGATCTTCTCCCCGTCCTCTGTCTCCACTCTGTGCATCTTTTTGTCCATCTGTTATCTTGTGTCCTGGCTAGGTGTCCTGCCCATCTCCATTTTAATCTGAGAGCCATTTTCACCAAGTCCGTAACATTTGTTTGTTTTCGTATTTCCGTGTGTGGTACTTTGTCTTGTAGCTTTATGTTTAGCATTTTTCTTTCCATTGCTCTTTGGGTGGTTCTTAGTTTCGTGGTGATCTGTCTTGACATGGTCCATGTCTGGCATCCATATGTGATCGTGGGGATTACGCATTGGTTGAACACTTTTCTCTTGAGGGATATTGGTATGTCTTTATTTTGGAAAAATTTCTCTGTACCTCCCAAAGCAGCTCCATCCTGCTCTTACTCTTGCACTCACTTCACAGCTTGTTTGATTTTCCATTTGAATTGTTTGGCCAAGGTATTTGTATTGGTTTACTCTTTCAATTACTTTATTTTCCACTTTTATATCTTCATCTGTTTCATAATTTGTCATATATTTCGTTTTGTCTTTGTGTATCTTCAGTCCGATCTTTTTACTGTGTTTGTTTAGTACGTTCAGGTTCTTCTCCATCTGCTTTGTGTCTCCCGTGCACAGCGCCACATCGTCTGCGAACCTAAGGTCTTTCAGCTGTTCTCCATCAATATTTATTCCAAGTTCCAGACCTGATGATTTGAAGATTTCTTCTATTGCTGCTGTAAATAGTTTAGGTGATATTGGATCTCCCTGTCTCACTCCTCTTTCTACGTTGAATGTTTCTGACACGTGGTTGTCTATGTGTACTCTGGCTTTGGCGTCTTTGTATATGTTTTCCAGCAATTTCACATAAGTCTCTTGCATATTGATTTTTCTTAGAGCTTCGGTGATGGCAAAATGTTCAATAGAGTCGAAGGCTTTCTCATAATCGATGAAACCTACACACAGTTTTATGTTATATTCTTGACATTTCTCGATTGTTTGTCTGAGGGCCTGTAGGTGGTCTGTTGTTGAGTATCTTTTTCTGAATCCCGCCTGTTCTCTTGGTTGGTTCTCGTCCAGTTGTTTTTCCATTCTGTTTTGCAATGCTCTTGTAAATAGCTTGTATGTGTGGGCCAGCAAGCTTATTGGTCTGTAATTTTTTATGTCTCTTCTGTCCCCTTTTTTAAACAGTATTATTATTTTTGCCTCTTTCCAGACGTCTGGGATGGTGTGCGTCCTCAGGATTTCATTGAATGCTTGTGTGATGTATTTGATGGTATCTTTGCCTCCCGCCATGATTACGTCACTGGTGATTCCATCGTTTCCTGGGGCCTTTCCGGTTTTCATCTTTTTCAGGGCATCCTCTATCTCATCCTCCAGGAAGGGTGGTACTTGTTCTGTGTCTTGACTTGTCCTTGTAATGGTCTCTGTTTGATCCACAGTTCTTTCATAAAGTGTTTTGTAGAAATCTGCACATATGCTGAGTATTTCTTGTCTATCTGTTGTCGATTCTCCATTTGGTTTGAGCATGCATGATATTTTCTTCATATTTCCTTTGCTTGTACATTTCTTTTGGTCCTTTGCCCTTTTCAGTTATGTCTTTAATCATTTGTGTCCTTTTTCTTCGGTCTCTGATTCTCTTCATTTTCTTCACTGTTTTATTGAGCTCTGTGTATTCTATCCGTTCTCTCTCAGTCTTGTTATCTTTTTTATGTATTTCCTTCCTCTTTTTATCCATCTGCTCAATTTTGATGTCCTCGGGTGATGGTTCTTTCTTTGCATTTTCCCTCTTCGCTTGTAATTTTTCTGCCTTTTCTGTAAGGATTTTATTGAGTTTTTCTATTGACGGTTTTTCTTCTTATAGAGCGTGGAATCTGTTTTTCAGTTCAAGTTGAAATTCTTCCTTATGTCTTTCCAGGTATTCTCTGTCTGCTTTAAAAGGCTTTTGCCTTTGTATTCTCTTGAGCCTCATCAGCCTTTTGTTGATCCTTATTTTCATTCTTACCATTCTGTGATCGCTTCCGATATCAACATTCGTGATGACCTCGCAGTTGGTGACTATACTTTTGTCGGATGTTAGGATAAAATCAATCTGATTTCTAGTGTGGCCATCAGGACTTTCCCAAGTCCAATATCTGTTCTTTGCTTTTTGAAACAATGAATTTGTTATGTGGAAATTTTGTTCTTCTACAAAGTTTATGAGTGTTTCTCCTCTTTGATTTCTTTCTCCAATCCCGAAGACGCCCACTCCTCTGATGTTGTCTTCCTTGCTTTTAATTCCAATTTTTGCACTGAAATCGGCATAATTTTATGAAATGACGATAGGACGCAATTCTCGTTTGTGTCGTCAAAGACGGTAATGCTGAAGTCTCTGGAGGATTTGCTTCAAATAATTACAATCTTTACTTCAAATGTGGGCATCCACCGCTACTACAATATTTGATTCTTCGTTTTAATGTGATGGAGCAAATAACTAAGACATTAAACAGTGACAACACTAATTTCAATCTGCTTACAGAAGTAACCACAGTACTGAAACTGCACTATTAAGAATCATGAATGACATATTAGTAAAGGCAGATTCTGGAAATATTACTCTGCTAAATTTGTTGGATCTATCAGCAGCGTTCGACACCATCGATCACGAAATCCTGCTCAGAAGGCTAGAAACATCGTTTGGAATCAGAGGGGTCGCCCTTAAATGGGTCGAATCTTACCTGTCAAATCGCCACCAATTTGTTGTAACCAACAAAATAAGATCTTTTTCTTATGCGCTTCAGTATGGCGTACCACAAGGCTCAGTGCTTGGTCCTATTTTGTTTACTATCTATACTATTCCACTTGTACATGAAATAAAGAAATTTAATTTACAATATCATTTCTATGCTGATGATACCCAGCTCTACAGTTCTGCCTTGCCATGCGATGTTGACAGCCTTCTGCAGCAGGCTGGAAACTGTATAACAGAAATTAAAAGCTGGATGAACCAAAACAAACTGGCACTAAATGAGGATAAAACTGAGGTTATTTTATTAGGCCGTGAGCGGGTTCTGCAAGAAGTGGACAGAACTGAGATGATAATTGGCACTAATTCAAAAGAAATTTCAAAAAAAGTAAAAAACCTAGGGGTTTACATTGATTCAAATCTTTCTATGTCATCTCAGGTTAGTCACCTCATTCGTATTCTATACATGGAAATCTGGAAAATTGGTAAAATCAGACATCTTATTTCAACTGAAACTGCGGCTGTTTTAGTAAATTCTTTTGTACTTTCAAAGCTTGACTATTGCAACTCCCTTTTGGCTGGAATTTCACAAAAAAATATTAGAAAACTCCAAATTGCTCAAAACAATGCAGCGAGACTTGTTTTGAAGAAAAAGAAAAGAGATTCAGCACTGCCACTTCTGCAGAGTTTGCACTGGCTGCCAGTCGAGAAAAGAATAATGTACAAATTGTCATCCATTTGTCACAAATGTGTCAATAATACTACTCCATCGTACCTAGTTGATTTAACTGATTACTATGTTCCATCTCGTCAACTAAGATCATCATCTGACACTACAAAATTGAAAGTACCTAAAATGAATCTGTCCACTGTAGGAGAAAAGTCCTTTTCATTTCTTGGCCCTACCATCTGGAACACTCTTCCAAAGACAACCAGGGAAATTAATGACATTGGTTCTTTCAAACGCCATCTGAAGACCCATTTCTTTCAGACAAACTAGGCTAGGTGTTTTTCGGCAGCAACAATAGTAAATATTTTTGAATTTCTTTTGTGTATGCGTGTGTGTGTGTGTGTGTAAGAGTTTGTTAAAGCGCCCAGAGCTTGTCATCGACGGGGCAATATATTATTATTATTATTATTGCAACTTCGCGGTTACTATACGACACGGTGTAGTTTCAATCAATGAAAGTGTTCCATTACCACTGACTCCTGTACGTAATCTTTGTCCTTGCTCCTAAAAAAGAAAAGAATGGGGGCATGTGTGCTACAAAACGTTCGGGTGTTTAGGAAGTTTACAGCGTTTTTTTTTTTAATGATACGGGCCATAATAAAATAAAGCAATGTCTGTTTTATTAGACAGTAAATGTTATTTTTCAAAACTAACATAATCAATGCAGATAAACGAAATCAGTTCAGTAATTCATTTAAACATATGTATACTCAATACATTCCTTCTACATTTTGTGCCAAGTGATTAAATTACCATTGCAAGTCCACGATATTATTGAAATAACATGTCAGTGCGGCGTGAAAATATGTGCTAAGAAAATGCTGCCAAAGAAAAACAGTGCCGAAATCTTCGAAAGACAGCTATTTCCATAAGTGGTTTGGATTTAATTTGGCAGAAGTCGAGGCAAAAAAATCTGATATGATAAAGCTAGCTAACACGGTTCGTATAGGCTTACAGGACATCGGGAGCTACTGGGGAAGAATGTCTGATGGGTTAATATAGAGAATTAGGTCAACATAGCAATTTTTTCTAATTCAATTTGTTGAAGAATTCGCAGTGAAATTAAAACAACCACGGAATATAGAAAATTATGTGGGTCATTAATTATTGAGTTACGTAGACAGGTCAGAAAAATCTGCTACTGGTAACATGTAATCCAGTACAACCTGTTTCATGAACTGGTACGCTGGCATGGTATCAGTGGGCGTGCACCTGTCGGTGCAAACGGCCAGGGCGGAGGAGGTTTCATCTAACCCAACGGCCACATGCTAGGGCACAATGTGACCCTCAGTACTTGAGTCCTTCATATTGGCCCCCGGTAGCGGTGTGGTCATAGGCTTGTTTGCCTAAATCACAGACGAAGAATTGAGCAAACTTCCCGGACGCAGCTTCGAAGCTGGCGGCAGCAGGCCAATGGTTGATTGATAGGGCAGATGGCAATATACCGTCACTCTGGCCTGGATATCGTGACACAGAGCATCCACCAGTATTGGTGTTCTTTGGTTTGGGTCTTTCACCCTAGTCAGTTGGGACTGCGAGGCTGTGGAGTAGCCTACAGGCAGCCGGTCAGGCAATATGACTGTCCCTCTGGCATCCTCCTGCACCTGGATACATTTCCAGTCGTCTTGACCCTGTCTTGCCACTTGGATAAGTTGTGTCCAGGCGAGAGAGTGAGTCTGATGTTTGCGCAGCTCTTTCTCACTATAAACAAATTGTTTGCGCCAGTCTTAACACTCACCTCGTCTTCTTTCATCTTTGTCTCCTTTCCTCTCAAAATTCCAACGGCGATGGGCGAGTGCGGTGGCGGCAGGTTTGGATAGACTGGAAGCTGTTAGCACAGACCTACACGTTGGTGGCTGTGGGCTATGGTCGCTTCATCGTCGATTGAAGTGGAGGCGTGGGGAGGCAGCACCCACAGTAGCTGAGCAGCCTTATTTAAGGATAGCACTGCTCACCTCAACTGAGGAAGGGGCTAGAAAAGGTGCCCTAAAGAAAGCCCACTTCACATCACCCTGACTGGTATACCGCGACCAGTGGGGATCCCTTTTTGCGGTCGAAACAAAAAGAAATTCAGCTTACTCAGGCTAGGAGCCTGGAATATACGCACACTACAGGACAACTCAAACAACCCGGAAAGACGCACTGCACTTATTGCCATTGAGCTCAGCAGGTACAACCTGGACATAGTGGCACTCAGTGAGACCAGACTCCCTGATAGTGGCCAACTCAAAGAGCTGAGTGGTGGATACACCTTCTTCTGGAAAGGCAAGGGTGCAGTCGAACCGAGACAGCATGGTGTTGGGTTTGCAATTAAAAATGACCTTGTCAGAAACTTGCAGTCCATGCCAATTGAAATAAATGACAGGCTAATGACACTCAGGATCCCAGTTGGGAAAAGCCAGTCAGCCACCCTCATTAGCGCATATGCGCCCACCATGACAAACCCAGATGAAGCCAAAGACAAGTTCTATTCTGATCTAGAATCTGTCATATGCTCTGTCCCGGCAGCTGATAAGCTGATTCTCTTGGGGGACTTCAATGCTAGGGTTGGCTCCGAAATCTCAGCGTGGCCAAATGTTTTGGGCCCTCATGGAGTTGGTTCATGCAATAACAATGGGTTGCGCTTACTTACTCTGTGCGCTGAATTTGGCCTGTTCATTACCAACACAAATTTTAGTCTCCCCGTGAGAAACAGAACGTCATGGATGCATCCCCGCTCAAAGCATTGGCATCTCATAGACTATGTCATTGTGAGGAAGACTGACAGAAAGGATGTCCTTGTAACAAAGGCGATGTGTGGTGCCGAGTGTGGAACTGACCACAGACTCATTGTTTGCAAGCTCAGACTAACATTGAGGCGCAATAGACGCCCTCAAGGGAAAGCGCCACCTAAACGCCTAAATGTTTCAAAACTCTGCCCGGCTGAGAAACAGAGCGAGCTCTCATCAGAACTCTCCTCAAAATTGGATTGCGTGACTTTTGACCCTGAGAACATTGAACAGAGCTGGACTGACCTAAATACGACTGTACACTCTTGCGCCAGCAGCACAGTTGGTTTTCCTGTCCGCAAGCACCAGGACTGGTTCAATGATAATGATAATGAAATCAAAGTGCTCATCAAAGAAAAAAATAGTCTCATCCAAGCTCACTGCAGTGACCCCTCTTCCACAGCAAAAGCTGATGCACTGCGTGCATGTAAGGGTGTACTCCAGAAGAAGCTGAGGAAAATGAAAAATGACTGGCTTGAAGAGCGAGTAAGAGAAACTCAGAAATATGCCGACACAAACAACACTAGAAAGTTCTTTGAGAGCCTCCGAGCTGTGTTTGGACCATCCCGCTCTGGCACTACGCCACTTCTTGCGTCAGATGGTTCAACACGCATTGTTGAATTGAATGCCATAATTCAGCGTTGGGCAGAACATTTCGGAGGTGTGCTAAATCGGCCATCAAATATAAATACTGAGTCCATTGACCGCCTCCCTCAGACTCCTATTAATGCAGCTCTTGCCAAGCCATTCACAGCAAATGAGACCCGAACTGCCACAAATCAGATGTCCTTTAACAAATCACCAGGCGTGGATTCAATTCCTGCTGAGGTGTATGCCTTCGGTGGAGAAAAGCTTATTGAAAGGTTGACCGAGTTGTTCAATCATATGTTGAAAGCAGGGAAGCTGCCACAGGACTTCAAAGATGCTTCAATCATCCATCTGTACAAAAACAAAGGGGACAGCCAAGTCTGTGACAACCATCGGGGAATCTCTCTACTTTCAATTGCTGGCAAAATATTGGCAAGAATGCTTCTGAATCGCCTTCTTGATCACCTCTCGTCAAATGACTTGCTTCCCGAGAGCCAATGTGGCTTTCGTAAAGAGAGGGGAACGGCGGATATGATTTTTGCTGCCAGACAGATTCAGGAAAAATGCATGGAACAAAATAAAGCGCTGTATATCACATTTGTTGACCTCACAAAAGCATTTGACACAGTGTGTCGTGAAGGCCTCTGGAAAATCTTGGCGAAGTTTGGGTGTCCACCCGAATTCATCACAATAGTGCGCCAGTTTCATGATGGCATGCAAGCTGCAGTCAAAAGCAACGGCAGTGTTTCAGAGCCCTTTGCTGTCACAAATGGGGTAAAACAGGGTTGTGTCTTAGCCCCAACTCTGTTCAGCATCATGTTCTCTGCAATGCTACAAGAAGCCTTTAGCTCTCCTCCTCAAGGGGTAAGCATCAAGTACCGAACTGATGGCAGTCTATTCAACCTCAGGAGACTTCAGGCAAAAACCAAAACCAAAAGTACTCAAGTCTGTGACCTACTATTTGCTGATGATTGTGCACTTCTGGCACACGATGAGGATAGCATGCAAAACTGTGTTGATAAGTTCTCTAGTGCCTGTGACAACTTTGGCCTCACAATAAGCACAAAGAAGACGGAAGTGCTCCATCAGCCTACTCCAGACGACAAGTATTCTGTGACCCCAAATATCAAAGTCCATGACAGTCTTCTGAAGGTGTCGGAGAACTTCACCTATCTTGGCAGTACACTCTCTTCCGCGGCTCGTGTTGATACTGAAATTCTCTCAAGAATCAGCAAAGCCAGCTCTGCATTTGGCAGGCTTCGAAAGAGAGTATGGGATGTTGCCGGCATTCGCACAGACACTAAGCTGAAAGTGTACAATGCTGTGGTCCTTCCCACCCTACCCTATGGGGCTGAAACCTGGACAGTGTACCAATCGCATGCCAGAAAGCTAAATCACTTTCATCTGGCCTGCCTTAGAAAGATCCTAAGGATCAAATGGCAGGATAAAATTCCAGACACTGAGGTCCTCAATCGTGCCAAGGAATTGAGCATCTTCTGCCACCTGAAAAAAATTCAGCTACGTTGGGCAGGACATGTTGTCAGAATGCCCGACTCCAGACTCCCTAAGCAAATCTTCTTCTCTGAGCTCTCCAATGGAACGAGGAATGTTGGGGCCCCAAAGAGACGTTACAAAGACACTCTCAAGCAATCACTGAAGGCCTTTGCCATTGATGTGAGTGAGTGGGAAAAGCTCTCGCTTGATCGTGCAAATTGGAGGGCGGCCCTTACCAGAGGCAGCAAAGCATGGGAAGCTGACAGAGTCCAGCAGGCTATCAAAAAAAGAGAACGGCGCAAGAAAAGGCCCAGTGGTACTGAACCAACGGAGCACTCTTGTCATTTATGCGAAAGGGTCTGCAGGGCAAAAATAGGACTTATCAGTCACATGAGAAGCCATAAGTCATGAAAGAACAGTCTTTCCATTCTGTCCTCTGTGTCCTTTAGTTCTCTTTATTGTCCATGTGTTGAAATTCTCAACAATTTCTGTTCTTTATTCCTCTGGTGTTGTTAAGGTCATCATCATACCTGATGGACGAACTATTACTATTATTATTACGTAGACACTGAATAATGCATAAATGCATTAAACATTATTTTGATCCAGAAAATGAGATTAGAGAGAAGGCAAATGTTATCATTAGTTAGGCACCATCTACAGAATGTTTCCAATGCGTAACGTTTATTAATTTTATTAACAGTCAGGACATGCGTAAGGTATTTCGATTACTTCAATATCTGATTCGCACTAAATAAACATAAACATTATATTTTAAGCTTTCCAGTTACATCACTGCGATGAGGGCAGACGGAGTACGTGGGTGAAATCATCTATAATTATTTTTATTTTTTTATTTTTGTATTATTCCTTAAATTCCACCAGAATCACAGTATTAATTTTATCAAAGTTATTACGCCATGCTTTTATTACAATGCTGTCCTGACATTTGGGATTTTCTTGTACGGCCCAGATCATTGCTTTATTTTATTTCTTGATTTTTGATGTCGTTAAGACCTCTATCTGTGCGGGTGTTACAATAATGCACTTGATGTGGCATGTACGCAAGATATGTATTTGTTTTGCAAGGCAAAGACTGATAGTGCAAAAATCATCACATAATACATTTTGATTAATAAGGAATGAAGAAATATTTTTTTTTTTTTATGGACAAACATTACCCGAGACACAGAATAGCTGGACGAACTATTCTTCTCCCACCATAATATATCCACAAACTGCACGCATATAAACACGGTGAGTGCTACTCTCTTTCGTTCAATTATGGAGGTTTGTGGTGGGAATTGTTGCATTGTTAACATCGATGATACGCGCGCAAGTCGGCGGACAGAACATGACGAATTGATTCGTCTCGGCTTATACTCTTGAAGAGTTACATTTGAACGGCATTATCTGTCTTAACCCACCTTCAAACTAAGTCTGTATTTTAGTAATGTGAAACGTCTAGATTCTTAACTACTTTGACCTTTCCTTCTGACAAATGAAACAAAGAAAAATGTGCATCATGTCGTAGTTCTGTTTGTGGGTTTTAATTTGTACAGGTGCAGAAAGGTTATAAGGTAAAGTTATAATGGATCTGATACGTTTTCCCAAACATATTATAATGACCGACCTCATGGCGGCATGATTAGGTATACAACTAATAGAGTTTCCTCGCGGCAGGTTAATTGTCTGTCTTTGGAAATGTCAGTGAAGAAAAAAAAACAACAGATGGCAAATGAGGTTTTCGTTTAATTAACCCGGGATTCTTTAGACAGGAAATTTACCTTGACCTTCAATTAAAACTAGTTATTTCCCAAACCAAGCCTTAGGAAAATTAAAAATATCTGTTGGAACGACAAGACATTGCAGCCTATCATTACATTATATGAGTTCCTAATCCTTCGCCCTCTTCACTTTGTAGGAAGCCATACCGTAGACTAGCATTTATGAAGACTGTAATGTAAAATACAGAAATAATTAAAGCAACTGTCACTTTTATTGCTGACAACCATATCAGCTGCAGATTCCACCATAATCTATATTCATAAAGAAAAACGTTTCGACTTTGCCGTCTACCTTTACCTAGTCAACGGAGATTAACACTAATGTGTGTATCATTCAAATAAATGTTATCCACTTGTCGCTGACAATCGTCTTCAGATCGCTGCCGTATAAAATTCTACAAAGTTTATAAAACGTTCATTCTAATTTCGAATTCCACTTCCTGCTGCAATTGATCACATTAATTTGCAAGGATCCCATATTCTGTTTTTAATAGTAAACTGACCAACCCGCACGCAGTCGTAACTTTTTCTGCTGCACTTCCGGTGGGGATTTGCTTGTAGTCCTGGGTAAGATAAAAAAAATGTAAGCGGATTGACTAGTTAGTGATAAATCTCTGCAGGATGCTCTTTCAGAGATTAGTTGGTGGATGATAAAATAATAAACACTCTGGATAATGGACGGTAAAGATATTAATAAGATCATCGGCTGAGGCAGAGATACTACTCGTAGATTGATGACTGTCGCGCTGGCAATTATGGTCATTACTTTACTCATATTAATACGATACCATTAACAGAAGGCAGCGGGCAAATTGGTACTGGTTAAAGAAAATTGTCGTCATTGCTGGAGAATCGATTATGATCTTGTTGGTGGGCCTTTGAATCCGTCTAATAACAGATAGCTTTTTGACCAATTCCAACATCAGCCAGATTTCTTGGTAATTCCATCCAAAAGCTAATTGTTAAGGAAACATAATACTATGTCAACAATACCAACTTCCGCAACAAGCTACAGGTAGTAACACTGCGGCCCTCACAGCTCCACGATCTTCTTCCACATAAAGAAGAAAAAAAAATCAGGCTGTTGGGTACAGTTTGTGCAGATTTTGTGGGTAGTTGGTAGTGACAATACAGGTGGTGGCGGAGCTAATAGGTGCCCCACCGTCAGCATCCGCTTAATCCATTTAATAACCTTTTCTTTTGTGTTTTATTGTATCGTTTCTGCATTATTTCTAACGCCAGGCTTTGCTACATACAACTTTTTCTTTCTTGCCATATTTTGACTTTGCTTCATCATAGCCTTGCTAGGCGACCCCACAGATTTTCTCTGTTTTTTTTTTCTTTTATAATATTTAATTATTTAATAATATTTTAATTAATTATAATATTCAAATATTTAATTAACTCATCGATTCTGATGTCACCTAATTCATTAAAAATTTGTGGAACCATAGAAAAGCAGATTAGTACCAAATGTGATAGAAGCTACCCAGACATCACTGGAGTAAATAATTTAATACAGATTATCATCATACTTTAATGGAGCTAGAGGGTGAAGAAGAAAGCATTTAAAACCTCCGTGATAAAAAATTATGAAATTTTGTGTACTGCCTCGATTTGTGTCTATAAATTACGTGGATACATCCATTTAGGGCAAAATTCAGTCTTTAATAATTTATTATTCATTCGCGATCTTTTGAGCCACAAAACGAGAGACGCATTTTCCTCAAGCAGAATCGAAAAGCATGATTGGAAATTGCGTTCTACGCCTCTGTTTAGATAAGATAAGATAAGTTAAGATAAATTTTATTCGTCCTTGTACAAGGACATTTGTTTTGATCATTGAATATATAACAATACAGTTACAGAAACAGAAATTATGATATATAGCGCGCGCGCACACGCACACACACACACACACACATATATATACACACACACACTAATAAATAAACAAAATTAACAGCGCACACAATATGCTTCCGTTACTAAAACACGTTGACCTGACACGCAAGACACAATTCAACTGTACACAGATTACGATCAAGATGACGACATTATTTAACATCTTAGTTGATGATGGAATAAACGATTTAAAGTAGCGCTCAGTTTTAGTTCTCTTTGACAACAGCCTTAAACTTCTGACAGATCTTATGTGGTGTGACAATAAGTTCTGCATTTAGGACTATTATTATTAATGTCTTTGCATCGAATCCACGTGCTTGTATTAATGTAATCTGGATCTAGATAATGATACTATGCGGTCGGGCTTGGTACAAGGAATCTGCAAGATTTATCGTGCTGGGGTCGGCTAGTATTAATAATGATCAACTGATATATTATTTCACTCACGGTAGGTGAAAAGCAGTAACTGAATACATGTAAGATTTTATAGATCCTTCCGCAGTAACTGGCTGGCATCAATACCAGCACATCACCACAATCTCACTTCACATGAACGTTCATGACATTCTATCACTAATGTAGAATAACTTCTTTTCTTTTTTTTTTAAAGTTTTTATAATATTTGATAAAATATGTATGTACTGTGTAAGTGTCGTCGGCAATAAATTGGATGAATGATCAAAATAATTATTGTGACCAGCACCTCCATTTCACTTGAGGCTACTTACCGCGTTCCCTTGAGCTTAACAAACTGGCTAAACACTATGAAAATGCTTTCATTGAGCACTCAGGGAAATGAATAATAAAATCTCAGTCAGCTCTGATCTAGTGCAAAGATAAACCCCACATTTTCACGCTGGCTTTATAAAAGGAAAAGAATTTATCATTTGTTTTTCACACACTACACTACTACATTCTGATGCCAAAGATCGATGGCTCTTAACCGGGGTGAAAGTTCGTGATTTCAATGGTGAACATACCTAGGCCGCTAAATTATGCACATTGCGTGTACATATACTGTAGAAGTGCAGATCGCCTTTATTTTTCTAATTCCAGATTATCATCACCAATCAACCAATCAGTACAATCATATGTATTTATTTAGGAACTTGCCGATGCTTGGTACCAGTACTGGTTAACCCGCAAATAATATGAGCTTCAAAATTATTTGTACCATTTACAGTTCATGCTGAGATCATAATGTGACCAATGATAATGACCTATACTAGGGCGTCTATTTTACAAAAAAAATACATTTGTTCGATTCATTTCGTCCTCACATGGCGGGTAATAGAGAGAGGAGGAGAGGGGTGGAAGGAGGAAGCAGGTTTATCCCGGGCAACGCCGGGAGCTTCAGCTAGTGCGCAATAATTAATATTGTACTCGTGTTCAATCCAAACTCTGTCGCTTAATTTTACTGACCCCGGGTGGTTCCATCAATGTTTGCTGGGTTTAAGATGTCAATCCTGCTAAAATTAAAGATTTAAGGAAAACCCTCAAGGGTGGTTAAAAGTACAAAGAGGAGGAAGAAACTAAACTTTTTAGAAAATCTTTTACTTAGAAACCAGCCTAAGGCCGGGTGGGTGGGTGGGGCGGGGGGAATACAAACATGAGACATGAATGAAGAGGGGGGGGGGGAGAGATTTCAAAACGTTAAGAATCACCAGTCAAAGTTCGATCAGTCATGACAGGTAAGGGGCCATTCATAAAGTTCCCACTATCGATTTTGGCGATTTCTGCCCCCCACTACCCACATTCCCCCCTGAACGATTTTCATGCTCTTAGCTTCAGCCCTCCCACCCACCCTCAACATTTTTGTAGGAGTGCACGGCCATCAAATTGCTGAATGCCTACGATCAAGCCTTGCTATTTTGAGACTTTAGTTGGCATTTGGAACGCACTCTTTGACTGTTTCCATAGAAACATACCTTATATTTAATTTTTATGTAAACCTCCTTTTTATTTCGTTTAAAAAAAATCTGAGTAACTCCGAACTTTTTAATTTATTACCGTAACTAAAATGTGTACCTGTCCTTTAGTGAAAACTATCCCTCTCCCCATTTACGCTTGCTATAATGCTGGAGGTGCTCTCCTCGCCCTCAGCTCCGCCGAACACACGTTCTTTACGGATGACCTCTAAACGAAAACCGGAAAAAGAAACCACAAAAACAAGATGAAATTATGAGAGAGAGAAGAAACTGTCCCTCCGGGCACCAAATAAATGGATTTTTGGTCCGGCCTCCTTGTGCACTACAACGAATTAGAAACGTTAAAAGACCAGATTATCAAATTACGGCGCCACGCATTACGACACTGAAATGACGAAATAAGTAAAGATAAAATTATCAATCTTAAAATAGTGGGCATCATATTGTCTTGCTTGGCCTCCTTTTTCCTTCAAGTTCACACAAACTTGGATCAATAATGGGCTTTTTTTTTTAAACGTATAATTGTGTATATATCATCAAAATATTCACCGTCACCGTGGGTTAAGGATACTAAAAAATTCGGAGTGATGCAAGTTCGTTTGTCGTCAAGGAAACGAAACAATTTATTGTGGGATTGTATGGTCTTCACTTCTCTCCTTGCCATCCCCATATTTGTCCTGAGGAATATTTCGTCGCCGTCCAGGAACATTGTTGTATGTCTATTTTGCTATTTTTCAGGAGAAGCAAAAAACTGTTTTATTTTGATTGTAGACGTCGTACAGACACATTACTTATATCAAAATTTTTGTAATTTCTAATTGGGGGTTAGATTCTGCAGCTTAGGGATTAGGTTCTGCAACTTAGGGGTTAGGTTCTGCAGCTTGGGGATTAGGTTTTGCAGTTTGGGGGCTAGGTTCCGCAGCTTGGGGGTTAAATTCAGATGCAGGAAAACAAAAAAAGAACAGGAAACAGGCCACATAACCCATTGTGTGGTGAAGGAGTAGGTCACGATGTCGTATGACACGATAGCCTAAACTAGGGCTATTTTTAGAATGTTTCAAAGAGTCCGGGAAAACTATGGTATGTCAACATGCAACTAGCTGTCGTGCTGCGCTGGGTGTTGCATGTCGTCTTGCGTTGTTCTTTGTGGACGATTTTTTGTTACCAAAACATAATTTAATATGACAATACTTAATATCTTAAAAACTTGTAATCCAATCGATCTGAAACTTGTCCCATTCGATCCGCGGGGAAAAAATCTATCAAATTTTCATTTTTTCCGATTTTTGGCATACAACATTTAATTGTTCCTGGACGGCGACGATTTTAGTCAAAGGGCATGGGCCTCGGGGTTAATAATGGTATCGATGTATTGGAATTCCCGGTTTAGGAAAAAAATAGAAACAACAACAACAAAGTCTCCGTAATTAACTGGATATTTTCCTTTTCACAACCACCAGACAGGAGGCCTTTTTGTATATTTTCGTTCGTTTTAAGGAGCCTAGCTCTATTCAACATTATATATTAGTCTGTATTATTCTTTTTAATAATCAATGATGTAGTCAGGACGCTAATGAGGTAAGTTGAACCAATTTGCTAGTGCTCACCCTTTGTGTCGATCGCCACCTCCCCCCCCCCCCCTTTCCACAAACCCCGGCAAGATTACGAAGGCCCAGTCTTATTCAATGGCGGACCTACATTTTTGAAACCTTGAAACTTGAACTGTTGTGGAGCCTATTCGCAACCAGCAACAATAAGGCAACATCCAAATTTCACTCGTTGAAAAAAGTTTCTTCAGGTCGCCTCGGGGATTAGGGGCCCTGAAGCTTCAAGCTTCATTGGTTTCATAGTAAATCCGCCACTGGTCCCATTGTTGCAGGATGTCGTACTAGTAATGCATCGATAACAATTGCGGAACACCGATTTGTAACACTAGAACATCAAATGGGTTATCTGATCTGCTTTCAGACCTGATTTATTGATGTGAAATTTGTTCCGTCCACTGTTGCTCTTTTGATGTGTGGTCAGTTTCCAGTTGTATTTCAATTAGTACTCCCTGTCAGGAGTGGTACTAAATAATATTGTTATCGGTTGTCGTCACCTCTGTTTGTCAACATGATTCACAGTAGACGAGAAAGAAGGAAAGGGAACATTCATTTTAAAAACTACATAAGGCTTGTTCGCGGTGATTTCTACAGATTTACTAACGTAAAATTATCGAACGTCAGATTCACGAATGCGCTATGGTCCTCCTGTAAGTCTCCAGAGTGGTTCCGTATATGCTTTCGTCAAGACTTATCGAACTTGAAGATTTTCATTTTTATCTTAACGCTAAAAATCCAGCAGGTTCATGATCGTAACATTGCGCATGATCGGTCGCAGTGAGCACTCATTATGTAGAACGCAGACAAACTAAGATAAGATGTGGGATCAATCGAAGATAGTTGTCCGAACACCAACAGTTTAAGTTCAGGTTCGACATTTCAGTGATTTTTACGATAATAAATCTGCTGAAGCCACCACGAACAAGCCTTTGGTGCTGCTCGTGTTCAAGTAATGATACATTGTTAACTGGAAATGCTAACTGTACAAAACATAACAAACCTTGCTCATTATTTTGATCAAACGAAGACAATATCTAACCTGGTTTATTACACGTTTGACAAACTCACAGAAGTAAAACAGCTAGGAACGTGGCGGGAGGGAGGAGAAAGACTTCAAGTACAATCGGCAGGAGAGAGAGATAGAGAGACTCAGAGAGAGAGAAAGAGAGAGAGAGAGAGAGAAGAGAGAGACAAAAGAAATAAAAGAGTTTTACAAATCTAACTGAACTGGAGGAAAACTAAGAACACAGTGGAGATCTAACAAAATGGATGGAGGGCATTATCTAAAAAATGACATCTAGTTAACACGTCATCTGATCGGGTAGTCATTCTAATTCCACAAGGTTATTCTGACCAAGCCAACGAATCGCAGTTAGAAAGCACACTTTTTAACTGAAATTCGTCAGGCTCACATATGCTGTCTTCTCTTATTGTCTACTTAAAATTTTCAAAACGCAAAAGATCAGTGTCACTATGATAGTCAGCTTGGAAAAGAAAGTATGATGAAAAATTACAAAATATTGATGATGAAAATGAAAGTCATCAGTTTTGCTACGAATAGATATCGCAAGATGACAATTTGTACGTATGTGGATGTGTTTACCCATTCGCTGTGTATGGGCACTTACACATGGAGAAGGGGACGGGCAATTCAGCCTCTGTTTCTGAATGTCCATGATAGATCTGGCACTAGATGGCCAATGGATTTGATTTTATTCTTTCAAAAACGCAATGACGCGATAAATCTCTAACGAAAACATGCATGAGAACACAAGAGAAGGAAGAGAAAGGGTGGAAAAACAAATGACAATCAAGTTAAAAGAGAGAAAAATGGAGCCGGCCGAGAATACCCAGTGAATTTAAAAGAAAACAACTGAAAACGTTCGAAGAATGTAGAAAAATCACAAACACAGGACACACACAAAAACAAGGAATGAAATGTAAACAACATGAACAAGATGACTCTGATAGAGCCGAAACGTAATTTAATTTCTTGGGAAGAATCTGTGAGATTTGATGCTGGTTTCTACGTGTTCGTGTGTAATGTGTAGGCGCTGGCAAATGTTTTTAATGAGAATTGTAAAAGCCCTCGATGCTCATGTCTTCAGAAGCCAAGATAGGTTTAAGCTTCTTATCTCTAAATCTTATTTCAGTCCCGAAATCAAACTGTCGCGGTTGAAAATGAGTCTAACGTAAGCAGACAAAGACAAAAATTTCCTCACAGTGCCAAGATGATGAAAATACTAATCTAGTGGTTCACTTCATCCCTATTCAAAGTAACAGACTACAGGAAGGTCTGATGGATTGCAATTTAACAAACATAGATTCGCCTTAATGTATGAGGGTGTCGCGTGCGTAGACACGTTGTTTTTGTGTGTGTGCACTGTTAGAATGACAGCTAGCGAATTCAACCCAAGTTTTTGGTTGTTTTTATTGTTTTTCCACACCCCTCTTCCAAATATTCCGGGGTTTCCCTTCCAAGCATAGCATCAGTCCCATGGTTTTTTTAGGTTTCTTGGGGTGGATAGAAGGTTAATGGGATTAGGACAAGCTATAATAATAGTTTCAAATTACTGTACCTATGGGCTAATCAGTATTGAAAAATTACTATATAACTTGTCTTATCAAAACCGTGACAGATGGGGGCTTGCGATGTAACGTTCCATCCTGCAGTGACCCTATGATCCTTGGGGGTTATGGAAGAAATGACAGTGAGTGATACTATCACAGTCACCTCTGTTTATTATGACTATAATGGCACGGTCATAGCATGCATTAATTATCATTGTATATATCTAATAAATTATTGGCGAGGATTTTACTGACATTCATTGCATATTTGCGCCACTGGCTCACAGATTACAATAAATAAATGATGTAAAGTGACTTGAGTAAGCTATATCTGGTAGGTCCACAACGAATGAAAATGTCTGGAGGAGAGGGACACTTTGGGAAAACATAACAGACAGTCAATTTTAGACGGGAGAAAAAACACCTCAGCCCGAAGCCAGATTGCAAATAAATACAAAAAAAAACAACAACAAAAAAAACAAACTTCATCACTGTACTGATGACCCAATGTTTTCTTCACTGGCCTCCCTCCTGAACGATGTGTCCACAACTGCATGTCTTCAGCGTGAATTCCAACTCTTAGTTTCCACTCTTATTACTGACAAGCGATCACACAGAATAACACACTGGCTGGCTAACAATGACAACAGCTTTTCGTCTGTTTCCTCCTCAAAAATGCACAAAATATGCTTAACTCACTTTTAAACTTGTCAAAGTAAACACATAAATAAGGGAGAAATCAGATTTTTAAAATTATGAAGTTACGATTTTTGCCAGAGCGCGACACAGCATTTATAGAGATGGAAACTCAGCACCAGACGCTGCTAGTATTACCACCGTGTACCACGTGATCTGATGTTATCGGGGTTTTAGGCAACCCAATTAAATATTGACCCGTATAAATATCCCTTTGTCCGTCGTTTTTCTCTTTCGTTTGCTGAGAGAGAGTCGAAATCATTTGAACTTTCAATGTCCAAATAAAACAGTTTATTGATCAAATCGGCTCGCTGGCCCGTCGTTCTCCCTGCTCTGTGCAAAATTTAATTTTATATCAAACTGTTAGACGATACGACATTAAATGGAATAGTGAATACAGCATACTCAGGAAAACCATGCATGAGAATTGATGGTTGTGTCAGTTTCGAATTTACCCAAAAACGAATGAAATTTCTTGAAGAGCAAATTCTACCCAAGTACAAAATGTAAGAGAATGACAGAAAGGCAATAACTACTTACTTGAAAGTAATGAAAAGTAAATTATGGAAATGAATGCGACTTGAAGATTACTGGAAAATTCTGCACTAACTTTGGGAGATCTAGTTATTGTTTGCGTCAAAATAACAATGATAATAATAAAAATAATACTAATGATAAATAAACAAATGAAACAAAACCATTCTTTAAATCTGCAGGCAATTGTAAATATTGCCCTGACGATACTGAAAAACACTCTTATCTCTCTAACGTTATAGTAACAACGAAATTATCGGCCTGCCTAAAAAATTCTACTTGACCATTTTGCAAGCGAAAGCGGTCAGCATAGACATTTCAATCACTGTGCTTTCTTGTTCTTTTCTCTTTTGTGAATCTCAGCTTAATTCTTTCAACTTGTCACTGTCTCGCTCTCCCAATCTTTAAATTTTACACAATACACAGTCCTTCTGTCATTCTGAATCTCTTAAATACGCTGCTGGAAGTATTTAGTTAAAGTGATCTGAACTGCGAGACATGAGCTCTTGCATGAAACAATGAAGAATTCACCGGGGACCAATAACCAGAGATATCGGGATATCTTTCTAATCTGTTCTACTCTTTTGGGTTGGAGTGGCCTGTGCCGTGTATGTGTTTCTTTGTGTCTGTCTGTCCACGCTTTTTTTTTTTCTCTTTTTTTTAAACATTCGCTGTTCTTGTTTGTTCCAGCTCCACTTTTTGCACAACTAAGAAATTCGACGTCAAACGTTTACGGCTTTAGTATTATAAGGATTTAGAATAAATAGGAACAGTGAAACAGCTTGACAAGTGCCACAACGCATTTTAAACAAGTGTCAAAGTGTGCATTTGTTATACCTCTTTCTCATATTAAAAGATCTCCAATTTTTCAGAAAACAGCGATAGAACAAACAAAAACTAAGGCCGCGAATGTAAATCAAGGGTTGGGGAAAGACAGCAGCAAAGATTGATGAACGCCATTATTGGGACTGATACGTTCTGTATCGTCCATCTGTTAAACGATTAGGTTCAAGTGCGATTACTCTGAATGTCTAAAGCACAGAGGAAAATGCTGTTCTTCCGAGCAAAGCTTGAAAATGGAGAGTAAGTCTTTTTGTACGTAATCTGAAATAGCAGTCACGGTTTTGTGTAACTGGTTAATATGTAACTGCTCAGGATCTAACATTGTACGGGCAAATCAGAACTACCATATGGTAAAAATAGCTAAAGATGCATTCTCTCTGTCTGTGTAAAAGAAGATGACTTTCTCCTTATTCCGTCTTTGCCAATCCAGTGGTGTGTTTTGAGGTGTAAATACTCAGAGCAGCGATCTCCCAGAAACAAAAGACTTCCACAAAGGTCAGTAGTCTGTGAAAGTGTTTAGCGCATACAACACAGCACTGTTTTGTACGTCTCTAACTGGAACTAAATGTGACGATAGCGATTTTTTTTTTTTATCTACACTTTTAATCATTGTCTTCACACTAGTTTTTCATTTCAGGTGTCCCTATAACAAAATAATGGGTTAGTTTGTGCCAGGGCCGGGTTAAGACCTTTAGAGGCCCTAAGCAGTTAAAAGATTTTGATGCCCCCATATACTGTATATATGTAATTCAAAATATAAACAAAAATAAACCATTATATAAAATTTTAATTTTTTTCATTTCTTGTGGGGGCCTCTTTTTTCTGGACCCTGTTTCAACTGCACCATTTGCAGCTTTGCCCCATATGATCCAGAGTAAATCCGGCAATAAAAAAGTTCTGTGGTGCTCAACTTCGATCGATGCACTAAGCACGTGCTTATTTTACTTAATGGTTAATCCAGCCCTGGCCTGGTTGGTGCTCTGCTTTCGTCTTACGTTATCCAAATTTATTTCACTGAAAATTTCGATTTTTACTTTTCTTCACTTGTTTATTGCGGAGTATCGTTTTTTAAATTTCTTTTAATAATGATAGATAGTGTGCTTGGAGGAATGTGTCGGCGCTGCTACGGAACCAGTATTTTTGTTTAAAAGTTTTGATCGAAGACGATTTCAGTCAATATCTTTTCTGTACGAATTGAATTTCTTTTCTCATTCAGTCCAGTTGCAGGAGAACTGTTGATAAAAACTGGTAAAGGCTTTTACTTAAAAGAGAAAGACACAGAAGGAAAAATCTATGTGAGCCTCTAGTTACTTCCTCTGGATGGAATTTACATGATAGGCATGGACCTATTCTTTTCTTAAAGGTGAAAAGTTGAATATATCCAGCCCCTTCCTTCTGAAAATGCACATGGATTTAATGTACTATTTCATTCCTGCTGCAAGTTGAATGGCCAAGCTTTGTTCATAAATTCTGGCCCTGTCATGTCCAGGAGGCGTAATACTCCTTTTCAAGAAAAGAACTATGGCAAGAGGGTTTTCCTTGTCAGGCAGTTAGCTGAGTTTCCTGGGAGCTCAGATCCCTGTGTCTGATACAGGATCGTCTTGACATTATTATGGGCCCCTTGGCAGAGCAATGGGATTTTCTTTCACGTTTCAAAAACGAGTGTAAATTTGCATGCATGGGAACCCCTAAACTCTTGGGGCCCTGGGCAACTGCCCAGTGTGCCCATGCATTAAGACGGCTTTGCTCGGTTATCACTGTAAAACCTGGGCCTGACCTTCATTTCCTAAACTAACGTCATCCATGTTGTTCTTCTTTATCACCAAACTCATTATAGTGACAATTACAGCAGCAGTCGTGCCGATCATAACAATAATGAGGTGGATTAGGGGAAAAAAGATTCAACATTCTTAAATCTTTTGAAGGCCAAGAAAGTGAGTTGCTAAAGTGTCATGCATTATAGTTTGCAGTAAAGTTGCAATGACAAAAATCACCCCCAAAAAATGTTTATGAAAGTATAATTTTTACATTAAAAGTGGTTAAAACCAAATGAGCGCGGCAGTCAAGAGATAATATGACAGAATAACTGAACTAGGATAGTCCGACTCCCTGTGTCCGTCCAACCAGGTGAACGGTTACGCTCCGTACAAACTCCTTAGCGGCGGATCTATATTTCTGGGACCCTGAAGCTTGAACTGTTCTGGGGGATCCTTCACAACCAGCAAACAATAGAGCAACATCCAAAATTCACTCATTAAAAAAGCTTCTTCATGGCCCCAACGGGATCGGGGGCCCTGAAGCTTAATTAAGCTTCATTAGTTTCATAGTAGATCCGCTACTGCCCTTGGTTACTCTAACCTGCCAGCTACCGTGTTTTCATTGATTTGGTTACGCTCGTATCATCCTGGATAAATGCTTTTATTCCATGTTTGATCTTTCTGACAATAAATTACCGTACTTTAATTATCAGTCTCTGGCGTCTGATTGATTTGTTGTTGAGACAAAGCGGATTAAAGTAAACAAAACGAAAACAGGTAAAAGCCTGTGATAAGAAAACTAATTTGGTTTTATTATAGTTTTATAGCATTAGTTTTTGGGGAGGCACCTTGGCCATGTTAGAAGCTCGTGTTTAATACAAGTGATGCCATGTAACTTGTTCATTTTTCCCTGGCCTATCAAATATTATCGCATCACAGTGGAAAGAGAGTCGGGATTAGGACAAAGGATATTTTCACACGAAAGCGTTACTGATGGTACAAAATGTTTTTGGGTTTTTTTTTTCGTCTTTTTACAAAAGTATTTTTGGGAGAATGTTACATTCTCACTTCTTATGCTCCGGGGTTTACTAGAGAGTCGAGCCACATCTGTTTTGCTGGTTTTCGTTGTTTGCAAATTAGTGAAACGATAACTCATTTATTTTAGATTTAGATTTATAACTATGCTTGATGCAGATCTCACTAGGACGACTTACGTACACAGCTTGCCTGATAGCGGAATTGCGCCGACTGTCTGATCTGGCTTTTCTTTCTCTTCTAATTAAAAATTTTTAAAAACACAAGAGCTAGGAAAATCTCTTCATAACTAAAGAAAACAGATGAAGAAAATTTAAAGTACGAACAAACTGACAAATGAAATAAAAGGAGAAATTAATGGTCTTTTTACTTACGTGAAACGGCAAATTTACAGATAATAAGGCGAAAAAGGTTTTGGTGCTTTTGGTCAGTGGAAGTCTTGGGTCTTGTTGGTGTTGATGACGATGGTGTTGGTTGTTGGTGCTGCTGCTGGTGCCGTCACAATACCAGATATCAGGTAAACTGTGAGACCAGCGTTTTATATAGGAGACGGCAAGGTGGGTGTGTGGACAGCGGAAAGCATGTGAAGGGGCGGGGAGACAAAGGACTGACGCAGTCTGAGGGAAGAGCACAAAGTATGGAAATCTGGTCTGGTCAGAATATCGTCTCTGGGGGAAAAAAACCCAGTTCAATGCAATAAGGTTCTATAATCTTAGCCTGCCGAGGTGCCACCACAGGGTCGCCAGGGTAGCATCACAGGGCCACGATAGTAGCACGACAAGCACCGTGCGACCGTCTGTGTCGCACGACAGGGCCAAAATCTTAGCAGGGAGATCACACCACAGGGCCAGATCTTAGCCACGCGCCATCGGTGATTGCGTAAGGTTAATTCATGGCACGCTACACCAAAAGACCTTTCAGCTGAAAATACTATTATTTTAAAGAAAATTTGTAAAATATAAATCCCCATAAGATAGATGAATTAATGTATTTAGCACTAATTACAAAATACACAATGGGCAGTTGAAATGGGGGGGGGGGGGGGCGCGCTACACTTCCCATACAGCTGGACATATTACCAGCTTTTCACTGGCCTGAGAATGACATTAACTACCACAGCTGTTATGACTCAGTGCAACGTTCGGCCGAAGTTAAAAATTAAGAGCTAGAACTTATATTCTCATGAAAACTCTACAGCGTTTGTAAGATTTCTGCGAGACGGCGACATGAAATAACTCTGAAGTAGAGAACCTGCTCTACCAACGGAAATGTGATTTTGCCTTCTCTCTCTCTCTCTCTCTCTCTCTCGCTCTCTCACCTCCTCTCTTTCTCCTAAACCCAGCCCTCTTTCTCTCCGACCCACCTCTCCAGTCCTCTACCATCCCTTCCTTATCTCCTTATGACTCTTTCCCTCACTTTACACTCCTCCCCTATCATCTTCTCTCCCCTTCCTCTCTCTTTGTACCTCCCTATCCACACCTCTCTCCCTCCCTGCTCTCCCCCTCTCTCTTCACTATCTCTCTCTCCTTCCTCTTCCCCTCCCTTCTGAACGATACTGAAATCCAAACATTACACATGTAGTAACTGACGGGCACTACACAATAAATTGCACAGGTAATTTTATGTTTATTTCAAACGGTACACGTACTTCTATCCATAAACATTGCATTAATAAATAGTTGCCTTTCACTGAGTCAGATATCTCATGGCTCTCGTGATCAGCGAGTGTTGCTAGGAACATTATGAGAAGGGCCGAGTGCCAATGATCTCTGCATAGTGTACAGGTAAATGCTCCAGATATGAAGTAAATAGCTACACGTAGTTTTAACACTACTGCGATTTGCAATTTTATCTTACCTTACTCTGATGTAAATACAGCAGTTTGTGTTTAGGTCTTTATTTGAGGAGGTTTGTTGCTCTTGCCATTTACATCTTACTTTTCTTCTTTTTTATTCTTCTTGTTCTCGTTTTCAATTGTCAAGGTATCTTTACCGTGCGCAACGTGCACACGGGCCCTCCGAGTTTTAAGCCTTATCCGAGAAGACTAAGTGCTCGATCTTACCTACCATAGGATTAGAGACAGGAATTTTTCTCCTCCAAAAATTCCAACATGCATGGACTGACTGGGGATCGAACCCGATACCTTCGACGTGAGAGGAGAGCACCGTGCCTCTAGATCATCGTGCCCCCCGAATGTTCCACACATGAAAAAAATAAATACACGTAGTTTTAATACTGCTGTGATATGCAGTATGACCTTATCCTCACTCGGAAGTAAACATAACTGGATAATTATGGTTACATGGTATCTGATGGTCAGGAAACCCATCATTAAGTTTTGCTCACCCAAATTATTCTGTGACTACCAGCGAACTAACCAGGGATATTTGCCATATTCTTGTATTCGGCATTTTTTCCGATTTTAAGTTTTTGTCATGTAAGTGGTTCTCTCACTCCTAAATTCATTATGTATAAGTGGTTGTTCCAATCGATTAAAAACTTTCCGAGATATGTTTGTGATTTAATGTTTATGCGTTTTAGCCCCTTTGCCGACCTACTTTCAATCCTCATTTTCTCGAAAAGACAAAATATGCGCAATAGGGCAAATACGTGATGTCTCGTTAATCCATTTTACAGGAGAGCATTTCAATGTTTGGTGAGATTGAGATTTCTTATGTACAGACAAGCACGTGGCAAAAACGTTTCTACTTATAATTGAAAAACGGCCATAGTCACATATCCTTGAATCTGAAAAAAAAAGAGGATTTTTAAAAGTTTGAACGTCGCCAAGTGCAAGTTTTGAATTAATGGAGATAAAGAAAAGCAATCTGTTTCATCAGAGGGAGGTTTTACCTAAGTAGAATAATATGGGCTTTATGGCAAAATTGGCACTGTAATAATTAGATGACATGATAAAAAAGAAAATCTTTAAAATTGGACTATGGTTGTTCTTCCATCTGGGTTTTCAGTTTCAGTTTCTCATTTGATTTTATACAATAAATTGTGAAGCATTTTCTGCCTCGGTCTTTCATGTTAACCTTTAATAATACGGCCTACCTTACCTCTTTCACAGGGGAATCGAAGTTTTTCAAAAGGAATGAAAATGAATGATTGTTACATGCTCCGTTTTGTGGTCAAATGGAAACTTAAAAATGTGAGTAAAAGCTATGGAAACTGAAGGAGAAATTAAAATAAAAAATTCATAATTATTAAAGATATCAATATGCCACTTTTTGAGAATATTTTGAGGTGTAAATGCCGAAAGCAGAAATGGTAAAGAAACAAAGACCCCAATGCAATCTGTGAGAATATAGATCTCACCCTGAGCAATGATAAGGTAACTGTTAACTCAGTACCACCAAAATCATGGAGCCTCTCACATAGGCAATCTCAACCTGCCCCTTAGTCCATTTGGCTTTATTTTTACCTTTTAAGTCGCAAATGGAAGGGCCTTTTTGTGATTTGTTTTTCTTCCCTTTTTTTTACAAAGAAATAATAACGAACTATAGAGCCTATAATAACCTGGAAAAACCCCAACATCTGTAAAAAAAAAAATAATGCCAAGATCCCAAGACGAAATCATCATCATCATCGCCCTTTCACCCTATTCTACAGGGTATAGGCCACGAACGACAGCCTTCCATTTGTCTCTATCCTGGGCGATCCTTGACAACTCATTCCATGTGTAGCCACCTTTCGTCATATCCTCCTTTATGCCTCTCCTCCATGTTGTTCGTGGCCTGCCCCTCTTCCCGTTTCCCTGCGGGTTCCAGAGCAGTGACTTTCTTACCGTGCTATCCTGGTGCTTCCGTAGTGTGTGACCCAGCCATCGCCATCTGCGCAGCTCTATTTCGCTGGAGATGTTTCTCTGCTTTGTCCTTTCGTTTAGGTCCTTATTTCGAATAATATCCGGCCATCTTATCCTCAGAGATCTCCTCAGACAGGTATTGACGAAGGATTGCAGCCTCCTCAAGCAGGTTTGGGAAGGTTTCCAGGTTTCGCAGCCATACAATAGAACAGATTTTACATTGGAGTTAAAGAGTTTGCATTTTGTAGCGGTGGAGATTCCACGATCCCTCCAGACATTGTTCAGGGCTCTGAAAGCTGATCTTGCCTTGGCTATCCTTGCCTTTATATCCCCCTGTGTTACTCCTGTTTCATCCACAATGCTGCCTAAATAAGTGAAGCTGTTAACTGTTAACTACGGGAACCCCTTGGAAGTGGTAAACAGCTTCAAAATGAAATGTATTCCCTAAAATGCCAAGATCTTGGGAAAAGCCCCAAGGACCAGCAAAGCTGTACCATAGACCAACGTCCTCATGGTATCCTACAACGGTACCAGCTTGTGTGTGTGTGTGGGGGGGTGGGGGGGGGGGGGAAGGAGGCTGGAGCCAAACAAATGGAAAGAATACAAAAGTGAAGGGGGAAAAAGGGGAGGGGTACAAATCGCCCACATCGGATATACCTTTTTTTTATGATTATTGTTGATGGCCTTTGATAGTTGAATGTATGTGCGATACAGGCATGGGCAAGTTTTGAAATTCTGACCAGAGAATTATATGTTTTTGTGGTCGTTTATGAAATGAAATTGCGCCACTTCGAACACTTTGTCATGGAAAAAAATTAATGCAGCCGTATTACTGATCTTTAAGGAGCTAAGGCACAGGGCATCGCTGCCTTGGTAAGTGAGGTATCACACTAAGCCCAGTCAGACACAGTCAGATGCTGCCTGCAAGATGTAGGCCTATACCAAAGAAATAGTAGTGGACTTGATAAGTTGAACAATCGCGAAAAAAAATAGAGAGCCAAACATGAAACTTGACACAAAACGTTCTCCTTACGATGGTGTTTGAGAAAAATTTGTTCACCACGAAAAACAAACCCACTATGGCCGCAAAATCCAAGATGGCCCCCGACAAAATTTATGTATTAATGTAGCCTATAATTTCTCTTCCTGGTCACCAAAGCATTAAGTTGACAGCCACAAATGCTGTATTTGTATTTGTATACTACTTTAATCCCATTTGGGAAATTTGCCTTTGTGACATTGCACCCAGTTACAACTGGAGCAGGTATGTCGTTGCCACAGTGCAGTGCCGGTTGGCTTTTTGTTGTTGTTGTTGTTTTTTTGGGGGTGGGGGAGGTGGACGAGGGGGAAAGGGGGGGGGGAGTGGTAGGGATGAATTTTATTTGATTTTGCGCGGGCAGCGGCTTGTTTGCCCTGCTCTTTTCGATTTCCAACTGCCCAGGTATCTTTAACGTGCGCAACGTGCACACGGGCCGGAGGTACAACGGGCGTTGATTTTGCCTTTAAAATAAAATCTCTGCGATTTATCTTTCCCAAAGAGTCAACTCCACTTAATCACTGAAAATATATTGAAAATGCCAACCATGAAGAAGGTTTTCATGGTATTCCAATTCATTCTTCCATCCGATTTCGGACCTATTGCAAGTTAATGCCTGAGCTTTCTATGATTCACACACACATACAATAATTATTCCTAAGTAATAAACAGTTTGTTCTATGTCAGTGGCAATACTAGTGTACGGAAAGGGTAGCGAGGTCAAGGAAAGAGTCTAATTGAACAATGACAAAATAGGCACAGTACTAGTTTGTTGTTTCTGGCGTGGTTGTTCACAAACTAAGAACTTATAAATAATTAAAATGGATAACAGTACAACACATGAATGAATATGAAATCATGCCACAAAAGCGTGAATGGATAGTTAATGAAGTTACTTCAGAAAATATTATAACTTCCAATCCTCCCCCCCCCCCCCAAAGAAAAAAAAACTCATTCAACAGACTGAACCCTAAAAATAAAAAATTTGGAGAGAATGGCGAAAAATACCGTGGTTTAAGATTATTTTTTTTTAATAAAAGCTATGTAAACCTCCTATGTGAAACTGAACCCAGGTTCCAATTTTTGCAAGTTTACTGCATTAATCACAATGCGAAAGAGACCAATAATTTAAATCAGCGTTGAGCAAGTTTTCCTCCTAGCCTTCCTGTATGATGTATCATTCAGCAATGTGAAACTGCATCACAACTTTCAAATGCTCAGAATCTGTCTCTAATGTGAACAAAATATTTGTCGATATTGCAAAGAGCAGTAATAATCACTAAACGTGTGACAAAGAACACCAACACATGAATGAATGAAAGAAGATTTTAAAGTCTAAGATGAAAAGAAAAAAAATCTTAAAAATAATAATAATACAACATTTTAAACCTTCACCGTGTCTTGTGGCTGAGCCTGGAACAGGGCGCTGCAGGCCTAACTATATCTTACAACTAATCTGTGCAGATATCAGACAACTTGGGCTTAGACAACCAAACTATACCTTTCCCATCATTTTCTATGTTTGGAAACAGAATCTTTTTCTAAATATACAGTGGAGGTCCCCACTATCAGTCTACGTTGATGCCGACCAACAAGAGGACTGAGGCAGAACGGCAATGTAGGGCCTAGGCCTACTGTTTTGCAGCTCATAGATTTAGCAGGAGGACTATCCCTCATGGACATAGATCTATTTACTTGAATTAATGGAGGCAGGAGGGATGAGGATTAGATTAGAACTAAACATCTTTATTTTTTTATTTTTTTTAAATTATAGAGCAAACGCGAAGATGCATGATGAAATGTGGATCAACACGTGCAAATCAGTCATGTGCCAGTGCCACGGACGAGCGATCAAAATTCCTTCATTTTATTATCAATCACGTTAAAACCTCAATTTAATGCTTAACTAAGTGTTCAAGAAGTACAAATGAATACTTACGAATGAAAGCTTCTGGCTGGATTCTTGATATCACGGGTTGTACACCCAGACACGACACACGTCTTCACCATTGTTACCATGGTGAACCAACACTGCTTCGCCCCCAGTTTGATGGCGGCAGGCGGGTTCAACGAATCATGGTCACGTGACTGTAGTGCTGTCTCCATTTCATCTAAGCTCCTGGACCGGACTTTGTTTGATAGGGTCCTTCCGGATTTACTAAGAAAATATAGGAAATTATTGTGTGCACTTCTTGTCTGCCAGCATCTGGCGGTGTTTAAGCTAGCTCAGTATGGTACCTCCCCTAAGGCATTACTCAAAATTGAAGGCAGTTCTCATGCAGCGTTTTTTTTTGTTTTTTTTACGTACACATTTTCTTTCACGCATGAGTCTTGCAGAAGTCATGCTTCCTTTGCATTTATGTGGGTTGTTGTTTTTTTTTTAACCTGTTCCATGAAAATACCCGCAATGAAATAGTAGGACGCGTATTTGAAAACTATTTAGATTCTATATATTTCACATTCAAATCTTTTATTGTTCGATTGTTTATCTGTTCAATTTTCGAAATATGAGCCATTCTTTTAGTTTCTTTCATTGTATCGTTTGGACATTATTTCTTACGCGAGGCTTTGGTACATACAACTTTTTCTCTTTGCCGGATTTTGACTTTGCGTATAGCCCTGCTGCGACCCCACAGCTTTTTCCGTAGTTTCGTCAATTTGAAAACTGCGCACGACTTCTGCGCTTGCCTTTTCGGTGCATGCATAATACGCCACGTAAAAATGCACTAAAAAAAATATAGACCATGGAAAGTGAGCTTAAACAGTTTATCAAAAGCATTCCTATTGTCTTGGGTTAGTATGCTAGGTGCCAGGTGCCAGGTGGGAAATGCACCGAACTAAACGCTTTTGAATTTTGAATTTTGAGTTTGAGTTTGGGTTTTACGCCGCTTCGGCACGATAATGGCCCCTTTACGCCTTTCGCGGTCTTTTCGGGCACTTTATTTATGTCTGGTGTTCAGAGATTCATCAATGTAAATTTCACAAACAGAATGGAATAGTTTCGTATTGAATGTATTTAACTGAAAGACAGTCAGATTTTAACGACAGAAGGCAGCAGTAGCACATATTGATCGGCCCAGCAATTGGAAGGCGACATCAATACAACGGGTGTGATGAGACTTTGCGAACCAGAGAGTATGTATTTGTAGAGAGATCTCACTTCCGCCAAATCGTGAATCTAGGTCGCTGAGGTAAACAAGAATTGAAAAAGACCGCCTTTACCAAAGATAGTGTGCATAATATCTGTTTACTGTGGTTTGTTCATTATTTTTTGGGCTGACTGAAACTATTTAGAGCCGTTTGTAAGTTCTTACGCCCAGTGGGAATGCACAAACGGGTATTGTTTACCCCAGCGACCTACTTTCAGCTCCATGCTAACAGTGGTTTCGCGGAGCCTCCCGTGTCTCGCAATGCAGATCGGCTAATAATAGTGAAGCCTCTCTATACATACAGGTAGAATGCGCATATCCACCATCTTGTCTGGCCGGGCCCACTTAAGGCGTCGCGAACCAATTGGCGGCGAGTTTTAAAAAAGTTTACTACACGTGTGTATACGCACATGGGAGACGTTCGGACAATTCTTTCACTTCCTTTCTCTTGTTTACACGGATGGTAGGGAATCTGACCAGCTTGGATACACCCTTTCCACCCCTGTCACAACAGTCAACTGCAAAGCAACCAGCAGGCATTTTAACCGCTGAGACACATCTCGAAGTTACACTCATCAGCTGATCCACCGGCCATCTTGTTTGGCGGAAGTACAAAACAAAAACTCTGTGACGTCTTGCGCATGCATATTTCACTTTACTTCCGGGTCCGCCATGTTGTTTGGCTAGACCTGTCCACAACAATGGAGGAATGCAGTGTAGAAGACGCTAAAGTAAGCCATTTGGACCCAGTCAGACGGGCCAGGTACGAAGAAAAAATTGCAAAAGTAAAAGGACTCGATTCTTATAGCATCCCTGACGCCAGCTGGACCCAGAAAGACTTTCCGGCGGTCACATTTCCAGACATTGTGGGCTATCTAGTGTGCACCACGAGTTTTTACACCTACAATAATGGGGGAATTCCCCCAACCTATCTGTGGCAGCTCAGTTTTGCCTTGTCATTTTAACATAAAAGTTTATCAAATTAAATTACACTGTATCATTAAGCAACAGTAATCTGAAAGGACAACATGTTGAACTTGTTTAAAATGGATGGAATCAGGCCTACTAGATCTAGGATCTTGAACAGTGCAGTTCAGAAGGAATTTACTGAATCTGCTTACATTCAGAAAACACACTAACAAGTAGGATGTTCTTAATGATTCAACTTAAAAGAAATTCACAACTAACCCAGTTCCAAAACCTACTACCGAACTGCCTGGTCCTGATTCAACTTAAAAGAAATTCACAACTAACCCAGTTCCAAAACCTACTACCGAACTGCCTGGTCCTAACCGTTAATTCTGTCAGACACCGACTGTCACGAGTGGAGTGAGCGATAGTTAATAATTACGGGGGGAAAGGAGGAGAGTAAAATTAACGCACGTAGACAAGTAAGTTAAAGCGTGCTGTTATGAGTGGTGGGGGGTCTGAATGAGGCGAAAGCGCTGTATTACTATCACTGCAAGTTAGAAGGTCCTACTGAACGGACGCAAGAGAAAGCCCAGCGGGCGAACATAAGGGGAGCAGTCGGAAGACGGATGAGAGTGTTTTTTCCAGTGATGACTGGTAGGTAGAACGTTGATTGATAATTATGATTGATGTATTATATTATATTCGTCTATTACCATGAAGTAAATAAGTATATGTGAGGAATGTGGAAGTCCTTGATATTGGATATAGCAATGTGCGCCATGAGCGATAGATGAAAGTTGAGTTCATGGATTTGTAGCGCGAGTGAGTAGTGTGTACTCCGATGGAGATGTGTTACCGTAAGATGTTGGTGAGTGAAATGTGAACTATTGTGTGTACGCTTCATGGGTTGTAAGGAGAGGTGGAGTGAATAGAAATGGTAGGGTATTATACCAATGTAATGTTATTCTTGTAGGTGTCGGGGACGGGCCAAAGAGCCGCCTCGGTGAGCACAGGGGATAGGCCAGCATAGGGCCGGAGGCCACACATAGGCCAAGAGTGAGGCTGTCGGTGCAGGACAGTAGAGGCACATAAAGTCGTGGCAGTCTGGCCACGGACAGGGACGTAGATATGAGCGTGAATGTGATAATGTACTATTGCCATGTTGATGGGCTATTGAAATGATAATGTACTATTGCCATGTTGATGGGCTATTGAAATGATAATGTGCTATTGCCCTGCTGAGGTGCTAGTGGAATGCTAAGGTGTATGACAATAGGAAGGTGATATTGAGAGACTGCGGTGCCAGTGAATTATTAATGTGCTATTAAGACCCTGAGGGGAGAGGCTGAGGCCGAAGTGCCTTTAGGAAGTAACTACCGGGTTGTGGATCCGAGGAAGAGTGCATGTGAGAATAAGGCCGTTGTACGGCAGTTAATTTCAATAATATAATGTATGTAATTGCGCTATTATCTGTATAATTATGTTTAATAAATGTGTGAGTCTGATGGGTTGTTCTGTTAAGTGTTAAACTTGTTCGTTCGTGATTGTTGTCCTGTCATAACTTATTACATCTCCCAGTCTGGGATTTGTGACACCTACCTTCACTCGGATATAATATATTGCTCTAGAGCCCTGGGCTAGATCTATCTGGCCTGCAATATCGTGCAATACATGTAGCCTATGGAGATCTAGATCTAGCTCTCCTGCGAGAAAATAACAGGCTTAGTTTTATCACATTATTCAATTAAGATGTAAAATGATGATTACCTGAGACGAAGTGCTCGGCACAAACAAAATGGTGCGGCTTCAGAGTTTTGGAGTCAATTCCCTTTCTGTTCACTGCCTTCAACCACAGACGACGTCGACGTTCCGTTAATTCTTTCACTTCCTTTCTCTCCTTAACACGGACGATAGGGAATCTGAACATCTTATAGCCACCCTTTCCACCTTTGTTGCTGCAACCAACAACGATGCATTTCGCTATCATTGTAACTGTTTTAATATCCAAGTGGAATTCGTCACGCCTCGCACTCACTTGAATCGACTCCACTGGCCAAACAACATGGCGGAAAACCAAAACGAAACCACTCTGTGACGTCATGCCCATTCTACCTATACTCTTTGCTGAAACTCAGCGTCATGACGTCATCAGCCAACTAGTCGGCCATTCAAAATAGAAGGATGCGCACCTGGGTATTTTTTTTTTCGTTTATAATATTTACTAACTTGTTTTACCTTTTTTTTTTGTTTGTTTTGACTTGACGAAGGGGTGGAAGGTGGGAAAGCCAGTTGTATTAGGACCACGTCGCTGTTTCTTTTGTTTTGAATTCTTTAATTTTTTAAAAATTTATTGTATAGTTATTTCTGTTGTTGTTGTTGTTGTTGTTGTTTTCTTTAGGCTGCTGTCACTTGTACGTATGTACCCCAAGGCGTTTTGTGCTAGGGGCGCGTACGTATACGTAGCTATCCCTAACCCCGTCCTCATTCTAAACTCTAAATCTTATGGAATCCCTAAACCTGCCCCCTACCCTTTCAACCAAAACAGAGGAGGAAAACAAAAAGGAAATCTGAAAGAATAATTAAGACTGTCGTTAGGAGTATTTCGAGAGGAGCTCTCTAGTTTTAGAGTGACAAAAGGCTTTAAAATACGTATCCGTAGCGCAAAAGACCTGGGGTACGTACATACAGGTACAGAGTAGCCTACAGCTGGCATGTTCATCAGCACAACAGCCCCTCCCACCCCCACCTCCCCAAACCACGACCACTCTCGGCCAAGATGTTGACAGAATAATATAATAAAAAAACATACAAAAAATGTGGGGGTAGTAGCAAGGCTTAAAGCAAAGTCCAAAATTTGCAAAAAGCAAAACGTGTATGTAGCAAAGCCTCGAGTAAGAAATAACACCCAAACGATAGAGTAAAACGCAAAGCTGTTTGCCATTATCAGTTTGACTTCGGTTAAGGTGTTGAAGTCTGTGTTTTCAGTAGATCTCTGCTCTTGGCATTTGCACTTCTCTTTGCTTTATTTTGTTGCTATTGCTGTTGTTCTTCTTCTTATTATTATCGTTATTTTGTTCCTGTTTCTGTTGTCGTATTTCTATACTTCTTTGACCCTAGTTCAGGGGTTGGTGGTAGGGATTGTTTTTATCTTTTTTTTTTTTTTTTAAAATTTTGCTTGGACAGCCGGCCTTGTTAGGCCTTCCCTGCTCTTCTCGACTTCCAACTGTCAAGGTAAGGCATCTTCATTGTGCGCAACGTGCATATGGGCCATCTACAAACATTCACTTGCAAAATCATTCGTCAGAGTTGAACCCCGCAGCAAATAAAATGCTTTAAAAAAAAAAAAATCAACAAAATTCCCCCTTTTGGAAGAGCACTGTAAACTGTTCATACTCAGAAAACTGACCAAATCGAAATACCATACAAACCACGAGATGAATCATGCTGCCCAGATCTCATCTGAACAATATTCTGCTAGATGAGAAGAGACGTACTTCTTCTTCTTCCCATTTACATACAGTTGACAAGATCTGATATGCAGGCATTTGCATGTCTTAACGTATAAAAATATTTAATAAGACATTTCAAGCTTTTGCCTATATAATTTGCTATCATTAGTTAGGATTAGTTAGGATGTCGAACATGAAGAGAAAAGAAAAGAGGAAAAAATTGTCTTAGGAAGGAGCATGGACTTGTGCCTAGTAAAACTGATTATTACATAATATAGATATAATTATACATGAATACCAGCACGTGAGTGAGCGAGTGAGTGAGTGGGTGAATGAGTAGGTGAGTAAGAGGGTGGGTCAGTGAGTGAGAGATTGAATTAATAAGTGAGTGCGTGGAAGGGTGAATGAGTGAGTGAGTGAGTGAGAGGGTGGGTCACTGAGTGAGAATGTGAATTAGTAAGTAAGTGAGTGGGTGAGTTATTAAGACCGACAATCATCAGTCAGTGAGTCCGTGGGGAATGAATATGTCAGTATGCCTATGTATACCTAAATATATATGTACATGTATAACTTTAGGTATATAATATAAATACAAGGAATATATAAATAAAAACTGTAAGGACGTTATAGCTGGAAAAGCTGTAGACATCTACAGTAATTATCTGATAGCTTTACTCTCCTCTCCTCCCACATCTTTTCTCCCGACGCCTACAGAAAAATCCAGTTCCACCGAATATTCATGACGTCCGTTTGAATGCCAGGGAAAAAAAATAGACAATTTATACTTATGTCGGAAAGACGGTGACTGATATTAGTGATAAGGATGTTTATCAGGCTGTGTGGAAATGCATGAAAAAATGACTTGAGGCAATTCGAGATTGTTCATTAATCTTTTCATCTGCGGTCAACCATTATCTTGCCGCCATCATTTCTCCATTGTCCACCCACCCATCAACCCTGAGATTTAGCCTGCCCACCAGTGGTCATCATTTGTATGAGACCATCATCCCCGATCGCTTTCCGCTTCCGGGTCATGAGCCAGTTTTGACAAGTGGCGTGCGACAAGAGGTAGCAAAGGCGGGTCATTTTTTCAGATGACGGGGATTTAGTGACGGCAGGGGACACAGCTCATCCAGGACGCTGGCAACCAGAGGCGAAACTAGGATTGGTGACGTCCAGAGCAAATTAAAAATAAAAAAAACATAAATAAATAAATTGGGGCTCCACTTGAAAACTAAGGTCGAAATCGCGACCACAGTTCTCATTTATTCTATCTCCATTTTCTGGAAAACTAGAAGAAGTATAATGCATGCACACTTTGACGCTTGTTAAGAATGCTTTGTGGCACGTGTCGAGCTGTTTCACACGTCCGATTTATTCTAACTTTTTCTCACGATACTAAAGCCGCAAATGTTTAACGTCGATTTTCTCAGTTGTGCAAAAACTAATGCTGAGTTGGAACAAACAAGAACTAAGGTCACGATGTCTGAAGGGAAATGAAAGTTTTGTATTTTTTAGTTATAAATATGGCATACTCCGCCATTCCATGTACAACTTAAACCCAAGTACATGCACTTACACACATACACATCCACAATGGGACAAAAATAGTGGTCTCAACCAAAAAACATCCAAAGGCAGGCTTACATAACCAAACTTGCGAGATACAGAATATTACAAGAGAGATAGGAACAAAATTACTAATAACAAACATGAAAATACAATTCATTTCTCATCAAATGCTACACATGGAAAAGTTTCATGCACATTAACGGGTGTATCAACGTACTAATTGTTTTCATGGTTTGAAAAAAATTTTGTTCTGGTACCAGGTGCTCAGTTTTGTTTTGGGTGATTTTTTTTTTTTTTTTGGTGTGTGTGTGTGTTTTTTTTTTTTACTGTTTCTTTGTTGAAGAGACATTAAAATTTTGAATGCAAAAGGAATTATTTAGTTTCTGACCCAATTTCTCGTTTTGAAATTTGTGTATGTCGTGCCCTGATGGTTAGCGTGCTTGAGGCGGGTGCGAGACGTCTCAAGTTCAAATCCCGTTCGTTATGGGATCAACTGAGTTTCTTGCGGTATTTTTAAGGCACTAACTAGTCGACAGCCTGACAAACGCCCAGCCTTCATCTCTAATCCAGTTTCATTGAATTGAACAAAGGAGGTATATCCTCAACAAAGCAAACCCAAACCAAGCTTCTGTTTCCAAATGTTCTCATCGACTAGTTCTCTCACTCGCCAAGTTAATTAAGCCACCTAGACTTTCTCAAGACCTCAGGAAACGGCCATGTTCTGGCTGCTCATGCTCGGCCATCCTCTGACGACAGCACATCGAAAGTAATCATTTCACCGAGTCCTATCAAGTGAATAATTCCAATGCGAATGGCTCGGCGCAAGAAGGATGGCGGGAAATAGTGGAAGACCCACCAAAACTGCGGACGCGTCTTGGCAATACCAGTTGACATAATCAAGCTGGACACGTCCTCTCCAGCCAACCGTGGGTCAGATCGCCAGCGTCTGCCCTATCACTTCTCTTGACAGCTAAAGTCAAATCCCATCTTGACTCCACCCCAGTCTCCCTCCTTACATATCCGTTTTCCCCCTATGGGTTGCCCACGCTAAGCATTCCAACGCTGGCCAGGGTTTATCTGTTGGGTGTGGACGTAGAATGCTTCTTTTCAGTAGTAAAATATATCTTCTTATGTCTGCGCAATGCTAACTCCCATCTTCACATAACAAGGAACTAGTGATTGAATGTGTGCATTCCTTGTAGCTCATGATGAGATTATTTAATTCCTAAATCCCGATAACTAATTAACAGTTTATACAATTTCATTTAGTTATTCTCTAAATTACTCTGTGGTTGGGACTTAGGGACAAATGGTTCACGTCAGAAAAAGGGTCAAAGACAGGTGTCCACAGATTTGATAGCTTGGAACCACAAGAAAGCGGCTTCATCCGACAAAGGATCAAACAGCTTAACAAGATGCTAATTTCCAATGACGCATTCTTCATTTCACGATGTCACTGGCTGCATCAGGTCAAATATATTGGGAGAGCTTTGTTTAGTCTGCGTCAGAGATGTGATGTACGTAGAGTGCCGGCCGCATTACAGACGACGTGGTGTTGTCAGGTTTCTGGCAATTAGATTATTAGGCAATGACTTTTAATCAAGAATGAATGAATGCCAAAGATTGGAATGGATGTGACATATTTCCAGACGTACACTTTGAATCAAATGCATGAAATACCATATTTGTTTCACGCCATAACCGGAAATTAAAAAGAAAAAGAAAACAAAAGAGAAAGAGAGAGAGAGAGAAATAAATTAAAAGGTTAAATAACAACAATATAAAAAAAAAGCTGCTGGTTTATCCCTACCCCTTCGTTAATTTACATGGCCACAGAACTCTGTATTTGTGACCATATTGGTGCTATACTTTTCTGTGACCTGTTCAGGCACTGTTGCTTCCAACATGAAAAGAAAGAAAGAAAACTATTGTTTGATTTGTATAACATTTCACTTATCCTGAGGTCACCAATATAATAAAAGGTTCAAGTGGCAGACGGTCGATTCAGGTACCGCATATTAAAACTAAGAAACAAAAAAATCATTTTCTTAAACCCCTCTTTACTTTTCTATTTACCATTTTCTTAAGGAAGTGCATAGATAGGGAAGATATTCCCCATATTATGTAAGTTGTATAATTAGGGAACTAGTCCTTTCTATAAAGCATGACCAGACCAAGACAAAGGACCGACATCAAAATATCTTCCTCATATTTGAATATCACCACTACCAACGCAAAAGGCAAACCAGTACAAAGAAAGTATCTCTCCCCTTCCCCACCCTACTCCACCCCAAACCATCCGTATATGAATGACTCCATATTCCATTCGAAGGGCACGCACTGGATATATAATTATTGTGTGAATGATATATCTTCCCTACTTGTACATATCACATAAATAGGTAATAATGTTTCTGCCATGCAAATTAAATTCATGGAAAATAGCTCCCGTATTGTCTCCACCAAGGCAAGGCACAAAAAGAAAGGAATATCTTCCCTACCGAGGCAAAGTGTTATACAAGAAATATCTTCCTGACCTAAGAAACATGCGGAGACAAAAATTTGTTCCTACCTAAGCTAAGTGAATGGACAAGAAATATCTTCCTGACCTAAGAAACATGCGGAGACAAAAATTTGTTCCTACCTAAGCTAAGTGAATGGACAAGAAATATCTTCCTGACCTAAGAAACATGCGGAGACAAAAATTTGTTCCTACCTAAGCTAAGTGAATGGACAAGAAATATCTTCCTGACCTAAGAAACATGCGGAGACAAAAATTTGTTCCTACCTAAGCTAAGTGAATGGACAAGAAATATCTTCCTGACCTAAGAAACATGCGGAGACAAAAATTTGTTCCTACCTAAGCTAAGTGAATGGACAAGAAATATCTTCCTGACCTAAGAAACATGCGGAGACAAAAATTTGTTCCTACCTAAGCTAAGTGAATGGACAAGAAATATCTTCCTGACCTAAGAAACATGCGGAGACAAAAATTTGTTCCTACCTAAGCTAAGTTAATGGACAAGAAATATCTTCCCTACCTTGCGCATAGGGATTGCCTAGGGAGGGGATATCTTCCTTACCTATGCAAAGTGCATAGGGGATATCTTCCTTACCTATGCAAAGTGCATAGGGGATATCTTCCTTACCTATGCAAAGTGCATAGGGGATATCTTCCTTACCTATGCAAAGTGCATAGGGGATATCTTCCTTACCTATGCAAAGTGCATAGGGGATATCTTCCCTACCTATGCACTTCCTTTTTCTAAACATTGAGCCGAAGGATTATGAGTCACGGTTTTTCACAACCTTAAATGATATTAATTTGTCTACATTATATTTTTAATTAACAAGTTGTTAAAATGACAGGTAAAGCCGCTTTGTCAGCAAACTTTGTAAAGCGAGAGAGAGAGAGGGGGGGGGGGAGATAGAGAAAAATAGAGAGAGAGGAGATAGAGAGAGAAAGAGAGAGAGAGAGAGAGAGAGAGAGAGAGAGAGAGAGAGAGAGAGAGAGAGATTCTGAACATTTGCAACAGTTGTGTACATTGTTATTAAGGAAAGGACACAATAGTACTGAACGTTCTAAGGGACAAATGCTGTCCTACCAATGATGATGAAACCCCCTTATTTATCTCAAATTTTACAGGAGAAATGAAAAACAAATGTTATTTGAAACATCGAATTTTAACAAGCGTTGAAAATGGCCCTTAACTTTACTAAGACTATTAAAGATGTGACAAATATGCTGATATTGGCGTACGGTTATTTGTAGTATTAAATTTAAATCGATTTTACAAGATTAAAACCAGGCCATGAATAACGCACTGGCATTTAATAAGGTTCGAAGAGACACACACTGTGGAAACTGTCTAATACATTTAAAGAAACAAGCGAGGCTTCGGCTGGTAGTACTCAACTACACCCCAGGATGTTCTGTATTATAGTGATCAGATAATTACATTGGATGAAAGTCTACTATTTTCTCTTCACTTAACCTTCATGTAGAGAGACGCGCGTTCTGTTTAAACACAGTTGTAGGAGCGATGGCAGATTTTATTAAGACACTATGAAGAGTTGCTAACTTGCAAGTATCCCTGACAAAATAGTTGAAGGAAGTACAGGAAAGTGACAAAACAGGCGCAGTAGAGTAAACAGAACAAATATATGAAATTTATTTTTACTGACCTTTTTTCTTACTTAAATCGGTGCAACTATGTGTTGTTGTTGTTTTTTTTACTGATATCTTGACAACTTCATTAATACAAGTGATTTAATTAGTATATCTAATTTTCGGTTGGGGTTTTCAGTTTTGTTTTGTTTTTACGTTGTTTTTTTTCCAGCGGTGTCACCACCTGCGTGTGTGTTTATGTTTAAGATATGTTGACAACTCTACTTTCGTTAATACAACTGAGTGAATTAGTATGTCTGAGGTTTGTCCACGTCAGTAATCGTATCTCCATTACTTTGAGAATAGTTCAAGTCGGAAGCAAATGACAGGCCTTGTTCTATTCACATTATTAATTTGTCAGAGAGCAGACATCTAGGAGGGAACAGAGAAAGCAAATATTTTCAGAGCAGAAACAAAAACAAATTAAAAACGTGTGGAGAATGAGATCAGAGCGGATGAAAATTAATGATCTTATTCCACTTTCAAGGTAAACAGATCTCCGATAGAAAAGCATTTTCCTTTAAATGAACTGTAGGCCCCACTTTGATAATTATTTCAACTAGACAACTGAAGTAAACAATTATACTTTGTCTTACTCATTTGTTGGACAAAATAAAAACAAAAAAGCGAGGCATAAACCATGACACACATGAAACATCGATTACTGAAAAAAAAAAAAAATATCTGACGCAACATCATGACGTCCAAACAGAAATGTTGCCAAGCGGCATGGGTTGACTCTTAACATGTCATATAAAAGTTTGGCAAGTCGTACGTCAGTTGGCGGGATGAACAATTGCAGGGTTCAGTGCCCGAGCTGGAGACTCATCTCTTGTAATTTAAAAATAACGTTGTACCCAGGTTAACAAGGTTCAATGCCCCAATTAAAGGGACATGGTTATTAGTAGGATTATCACAAGAAAAAAAACATGGTCACTTGTTGCATGTTTCCGCTCTAGATTTAGAATTTTATATTCGTATATCAACACATCGTGTAAAACAAGCTGTGAACGCTATTTGTAAAATAATAATAATAATAATAAAAACAATAATAATAACAACAATAAAAATAAATATTCTTCTATGAGCGTATCCACAGTTTGCCTTTCTGGCCTCAAATATTGTTCGCGATCTGCTGCCATTCTATGTTTCTCACCTATTCCTGCAAACATCAATCTTTTTACATTTCTGGCTTACCCAAGCATTCATTTCTTACAATCACACATGAAGTAGGGAACAGTTAGTTCTTGCTCTGTACTACATGTAAATATATAACAATAGTAAAGTTGTATGTGTAACATCATGTCGTCCAGAGACGATTATTACATGACATTTGGCTTTGTTTGGCGTTTTACATTCTTTTTCAGCACAATTAAACTGTCAAGTCTGTTTTGTTTCGGTTTTAGTGTGAGTTGTGGGCTTTGGAGTTAATCTTGAGTCAAACCTCCGACTCCGACTAGACCCAAACAAGTCTGGGTCACTAATTCAGGCTCGTCAACTAATCAGCCCGCAGATGGAGAGACTTCGCGCACTGAGTCCAAAGAGACGCCAAACAGACTTGATGCAGAACATCGCCAGCCTAAACCTGAATCAAGGACAGGAATTGGACCGACAGGCCATCAACAAATGAATGCATGAGAAATCATAGTGATGAACTTAATTAAGTTCAAGTTGGATTTCTAGGAATTCAAACCATGGACCATTTGCACCCTGGCCAACCCCTTTACTGAGCATGAGCCACTGGTCCTGCTTGGCTATGAAAGTGAGGAAGGGGAAATGGGACGCTCTGATTAAGCTTTACAGTGTTTTGACGGTGGAATGGAAGGCAGGGACAAATCATTATAAACAGCTTCTCGAAATGTTGTTTGATGGCTTTTCTCCTGTTAAAAATATATTATGTGAATGGAAGCAAGAGAAAGCGAGGTTAGAGCTTACCAAGTAATAATGTACAACAGTGTCGCCTTGCCAAATATAGCGAGAACTGAGTCACACGATTGATCGTTAATTTTAATAACAAGAACTTGTAACCCTTCCCCATTTCCCTCAATCGGGTTTGAATATATAGTCATAATTTGGTGCAAGTGACGTGAGACACCAGCACAGTTCTATAATGAAAGGGCAAACAAAATTAATGGGCTTCATTTACTGAGCTGAAGAAGGACAGGTATCGCTATACTTTTTTTTCTGATATGGAGTGGTCATGAATGTTTCAATTTCAAACGAGGGCTTGCATGTGATGGAAAACATTGATTTTTCTTTTGAAGGCGAGATGATAATTTGTTGAAATGGGTTTCGAAAAGCTGGTCAATTTCCATCTCATTCGGCCTCATGTGTAGTCCGTAGCTCTTGCTTTGCGCTAACTTACATTCTAATTTCTATATTAAGGATGGCTGTCTGTTGAAATGTTATTGAACGTTTGCATGTGCTTTTACCTTTACATTATTTGAATTATTTTTTTTCTCGCACAGTTTTCATGATTGAAAATATTTCTTGACGTTTTAGGCCTACTTCTGCTTGAGATATCTCCTCTCTCGATACCGTCCATAGACACCCATTCTGTGTCAACTATATAGCGAGCATTTATCTAGGATTTGTGGAGGCAGGTACAATACCGTATCCCTGCCGACTTTTCTTTTGTTTTTTAGGAGGAGGAGGTTGTCTGCAGATAGCTGACTCTTGCTGGCGACGATGTGAGGTCTCTCACATAAAATGCTCCGCCCACTGACTGTTTTACTGAACGTGAATTCCATTTCTCTCGGAGTTTAACATTTTTGTGTGTGTGTGGATCAACATCATTGTGCTCCCTCACTTTCATTCTTACCGTTCTTAAAGTACAGTTCAGAGTTCAATGCTATTTCACATCCGAGGCAGGAATGTGTAGAGCCTCGATGCACAGGAGACTATTTTTATTATTATTTTTTTTAGTTCGAAAACACAAAACAAAACAAAAAACGACCTTACACAATCCAGCATATTTATTGACATAAAACAGGCCTCTCTTACTTTCGAAAGACCTAAGTCGTTGAGAAGGGGGCGGGTGGGGGGAGAGAGAGAGAGAGTGAGGAGACAGATCGGGAAGGAGAGGAAAGGGGGAAAGAGAGAGAGAGATGGGGATGAACGTGTAGGGGAGATGGAAGCAGATTTATCCCGGGCAAAAGCCTAGTAGCTCGTCTGCCAATAATAATACCCAATGCGGCTTTAGTCTATCGTTTTGCAGTGCAGCCTTAGAATTTATTCCGTTATTTGAAGAGATCCTGGAATAAGATTTAAACAGCGGGCTTTGAGATGTAAGTGGTTGGGGGTTTTTGTTTTTTTATACACGAGGAAAGGGTTTTATTTAAGGGTAGACATGGGAAGAGGGGTATATAAACATGAAAAATTAGGTTCTAAATTAAATGTTATATAATAATGAACATCAATACGGCTGGCTTGATGTCTCACTGATAGGAGAAACCTGTGATCGCCTCTTGTTCTCTCACCAACTTACCCCGGTTAATAGCACTAGCTGATGTCATAATATTACATGTAATTGAGAGTCCGCCAAGGTGAAGGAAACCTGATATATCGCAAAATTACTCATTATTGATATATTTGGGGTAAACAACAGATGTAATCCGTGAACATTCAAAATTATCTTCCAATTCAGTGACATCAGGTTAGCTTTGCTAGGGTGTTGGCGTTGGAAAAACAGGACGAGTCGGAGAAGGGGAAGTTCTAATCATCTCCAAATAGTTCTCAAAGACAACTTAATCTGCTAGATCTCCATTGATGTCACTCGAATAAGTTCCTGCTTTTATCGTCTTCTTCAAAGTGAAATATCTTGGTGAATTCGGAAGAGAAACCAGTGCAAATGTCAAATTCCGCTCTGTTTTTAGGTGGAATTTTTTTTTAATTTTTGTTGAGATCTTTGTTTTCGCAGGATCATGGCCTATGGCATTTGTACCTCTCTTTGTCTTGTTTTTTATTTTGTTGTTGTTGTATTTGTACTTGTATTTGTATACTGTTTAATCCCTTGGGGGTGGTGGGGGGGGGGGGGGCTGGGTAGGGATTTTTTTTTTTTAATTTTGCTTGGGCAGCCGGCCCTGTTAGGCCTGTTCTTCTCGACTTCCAACTGCCAGGGTACATGTATCTTTAACGTGCGCACAGGCCATCCGAGTTTTTCGTCTTTATCCGAGAAGACTAGGTGCTCAGTCCTACCTACCATAGCACCAGGAACAGGAATTTCGCCCAAATTTCCAATATGCCCGTTATTGGAAATTTCTTTGCGCGCAAAATTTTTCATTTGGACATGCTCACTCACAGAGGCTGAACATGACACATTATGTAGCGGTCTGCCCGTGTGACTTTCACTATGTTTTTTACTATTTGGTGTCCTCCCATCTGTAATATGTCACCCATGTGACTTAACAAACGTAAAATCCAACACAAATTAATTAGCTTTCATTAAATACAATCATTTTGGATGGGCAACATTCTGGACTTGTGGTCAACAATAATGAATACACCTCATCTGTAAATTACAAGGGAAAATGCAGAAAATCACTTCCTCAAGATCGTGGTAAAGGTAAGCTCTTTTACCAAATTTAATACTTAATTTTCATGCATAATAATCTAGTTGGTTCGAAAGAAGATAAATGTTGGACAGTGTGAATGAGAGGGCTACATGAAAAGCGTTTTTACCAAAACTGGATAAGTCAAATTTTGTATGAGTTATAGCCCCTTTATCAGACAGCCATTCAAAATGAGTGTAAGACGCTGTGTAAGTGTTCTTACACCATGTCTTACACTAATCTCGAATGTTCGGATAAAGACGGGTCATAGCAGGTTTTAACAGAACACGTTCACAGCGTCATACACCAATTTTGAAAGGCTATCTGAAAAAGGGGCCATGACTCATTCAACATTTGACTTACCCAGTTTTGGAAACACGCTCTTCACGTGGAGAAAACATAATGAAAGATTTTTGCATGTTTCCTTGGACAGGATGTATGACTTCATATCTCGCCGTCTCCGTGCCTGGAATTCAAAATAAGCCTCTAAGACGTAAACTTATTATGATGTTTTCATAACAACCATTCAACACAAATACCACAGGAATCTCTAGGTACTAGACCTAGGAGAGACATAAACCAAAAAGATCTCAAAATGGAAATGGCCAATAAAAATTCCAATAACGACAGTTTTGTTGTTGTTTGTTTTTTTTCGGGGAAGGGAGTATTCAGGATTTGAGTCATGAGCTTTTTCTTGCCTTTTTTTTTTTTCTTTCACATTTACTCTCCCCCCTTCGCGTTTGTCCATCATTCCTCACAGTATTAACTATTATAATTATACCAAAACGACATTCTCTCTTGACTACCGATACCGGGGCGTGATACAGACGCTCATAATCAGCGCGCAGAGAGAATGACCAGGGGAAAAAACAAGAGAAAGAGAATATGTGGCTTTCTTTTTTTTAGGTGGGGGGGGGGGGGGGGGCTGTAGCTTTAAGAAAGAAGCAAGACTTAGCTAAATATATATATTATTATTTTATATTTTCATTTTCTATTTATTATTTCATATATATTTTATTTAAATATATAATCTAAAGACCCCAAGGAAGTCATGAATCCAATATAGTGGCCTTTTCCAGCAGTCCAGATAAGGCAGTTTGTTGTTTTCTACCAATGAAAGTAGACCATGTTCCAAGAAATAACTATTCATAGTCAAATTGAAACAGCAAACACGCGCTCTATTGGGCACTGTGAATTTGCAAGTAAAGGTCCATTTTTATAAGACTTCTGAAATTAAATTGATGTAAATTGTTAAAACATCTGTGGAACAAAGACAACAAGCTGAGTTTGAGGTCATGAAAATCTTGATCTATTCAGCTTTATTGCTGAAAAGGAGTGGTAATTTGGTTTCAGGTACTGCATTCTCTTTCCATTTCTTCTTCTTCTTCCCCTTCTTCTTCTCAATCTCTCTGTCTCTCTTTCTTTCTCTCTCTCTCTCTCTCCCTGTGTGTGTGTGTGTGTGTCTCCGCCTGTCTCTGCCTTTGTCTGTCTCTCTTCTCTGTCTGTCTGTCTGTCTGTCTGTCTGTCTGTCTGTCTCTGTCTGTCGGTCTGTCTTTCTCTCTCTGTGTCTCTCTCCCTCCCCTCTGTCTGTCTGTCTGTCTGTCTGTCTGTCTGTCTCCCTCTCTCTTTCTCTCTCTCTCTCTCTCTCTCTCTCTCTCTCTCTCTCTGTCTCAAACAACGTTAATTAAATTCCCACCAGCCGATGGCAACCAGAGTGACTGAAATATGAATTTATTAAACCGAAATGTTCTCGTGAAGGAATGACACAAAGCTGAACATGGCATGTATTTTTCGGTTTTCATCCCCAGTCCCATTCGCGTTTGAAAAGAACCTTATAAATGAAAACTGGGAATGAATTTAACTAGATGTCATGACTTCACATGGCTTCGCTGCAACCTCTGAAATGTTAAAGGATTGCCAAATAAAATTACCCCGGAAGATTTCATTGGACGTTTTTGGTTTGCAAGTCTACCGTTATAGGTTCCCGGTCTGTTTTATATGATAGCAAGTCTGACGTTGAGCGTTCCCTGGACGCAACCGGACACAGCTCAGGTCAGTAAGTTAAGTCAAGGAGTGAGGAAGTGCGTGGGGAGTTTTGATAGTGAATGAGCGAGAGAAGCTGATGTGATATACAGATTCAGTATTGAAGGAGTGAGATCAGTGCGTGTGTGAAGAAGGGGGGGGGGGCAGGTGTCTGTAAGAGTCAGTCCCGAATAATGGACAGTGAGAGAATAGGAGCAATAAATTATTCAATGATTGATTGATTGAGTTAATGCGTGAGTGGATGGATGTAGGCTAGATAGTAAGGGACAGTAGAGTAGCTATGAATAGGAACTGAAGTGAACAGGTGAATGAGGAAGCTCAGTAAGTGAGTCAGTGTGGAGTGTATGGCTGAACATTGTCTTGCCCTCGTGAGTATTCATACATTGCCCTGGTTCACTTTGTCCTCATTAGCTGGATTCAAGTAATCTCATATCGTTACATCACACTGTATTTCAGCTGGTAATTGTTCTTTTCTTTTTTCTCCTTCTTTTAATTTCACCACTAGTTTCTATTCTGTACCAAGTATAACTGCCTGGGTCTTCTTTCATTACTACCTGTTACCTTTTTTCCTGGATTTGAAATTTTGAGGCCTCTTACATCATTTAGTATCAACATTGTTAAGTGAAACAGATGAAAGGCATTTCGACTGGATAACTGAGAAATAATGATTTGAGCTGAATAGAAAACGTTTGATCCGTGAAACAGCATATCTTAGGATCTGTCTGGCATTGATAAAGAGCCACTTATTGTCGTGTTAGTTTTTATATAAACTGTGACTCCTATTCGTGTCTTTTCTTCTTACACTAGAATTCACGTTGGCTGTTTGGGCTCAGGTAGAACAACCCATGAGCTCTGACCCTTAACAGTACACGTAGCAAGAAGTCTGTCCGCTCAAAATTTTGTTCTCAGTTTCGGAGGGAAAAAAGGGGGTTGGTTGTTGTTGTTTTTTCTTGCGGAGAGGTAAGAGCGTGAAATTATATAAAATTATCACCTTCAAGATGCCAAATTCATGGTGTTGATCTTCTGTGAGCTGCTTTGTATTAATGTAGGGACGTGTTGTGCCATCTGTTTCCTGTTAGAAAGGGTAAGCAAACAAAGAAACAAGTCATAGAATGTCGCGGTGCCTTTGGAGGATTGTGGAGAAAAAAATAACATTACTTTTTTTATTCCTCTGAGACTTTAAAAAGCTTGACTTCGGGCAAAAAGGCAAAGGTAAGGGAATTCTGAATAGAATGGCATTTGAATTGGCACATACCATGTAACCTGCGATACCATAATAAGCTTACATCTATTATATCATGTTCTATATGAAACTATTAGAGGAATTAACAACTTGGTTTCAGTGGGAGTCACTGTTAACATTATCAAGAGCACTGAATATGAGGACCCACTTAGCGACCGTAGCCGTATCCTGTCACAAATGGTAAGGTTTGTCATGTCGTAATTTATTATTAATACGATGCGGGATTGCAGGATTCTCCCACAAGCTCAGATGATGATGTGATCAGATAAGTCCATGGAAAATCTATATTCAAAAAAAAGAAAAACAAAAACTCTCGGGATCTTTAACAAGACCTACTGCCGCTCACATGACTCAAGATATGGGTGAAATTCTGAAGGTGCCTTCCTGTCGACCTGTGAAAAGTTTTTTTTTTTCAGCAGTTTTAGATTTAGAGACATGAAATGGTGGGAAAGTAGTTTTTTAGAGTTTGCTTTGTATTTCTGATCTTGACGAATCTGGTGGAATGTGGAACAAAAATCGTTAACACCAAGAACAGTAACAATAATAACAATCTTATTATAAAGAAAAATAGCAGCGGGAATAATTCATTGTGCTGCAATTTTGGCCGTTTTTTTTTTTTTTTTGCTCGTTGCTACAGCCTAAGTGACAGTTTCAAAACTTATGAAATTAATTGTCTTAAGTGTCAACTAATCCAGTCCAATCGCTTTTGTATCGACCGATTGTGTTTATTCAAGTTTCAAGAATTTTTAAATAAAAAGTTATAAACGTGTAAAACACAATGATCTTTGTTTTGGCTCTCTGTCGTAAGCCCATCGCACCGGAAACGACATTAATACGCCTTCACTTCCGTGCGTACAATTTCCCTATCACAAATGAGTGAGCAGTGCTCTCGTATGGAATCTGTAGTAAGACTGTAGATTATGGGAAGCTTTATAGACCAAAAAGAAAGAGAGAGACAGAATGGTGGCTTCACAGGTTTATCCCGGATAATGCCGGGAACTTCATCTAGTAATAATAATAATAATAATAATAATAACGGTTGCGTGGAAAGCGGTCCAAGTTCTGCTCAGAATTCGGACACAACGGTCCTGTTCAAGTCATCTTAAGAAATTGACGTGCTAAATCTATATATATATTTTTTGGTAATTCGAAACTTTGGTCACCCAAGGCTCAGGAACCGCATCACACTCAGGCTTCAAACTTTGCACAACAGCATAATTATTATCAATGCGAAATTAACATGGGCTATATTAGAAATTATGAAATGTTCAGGCTTCTACGTTTCATTTTTCATTGTTTCAGCATCATTTAGATCTATTTCGAGCATGGAGGTACTATTAAACTGGAGTCCGCACAGCCCTCTTCGCTTGCCCCGCGAGCCGCGAACAATTGAAACCCCAAGATGGCGGAACAAGTAGGGCAAGGCACGGCAGCGCAAGGCCGCTCCGTACAGTATTGTACATGTAATAGATAGGGCCTAGCCAGCGCTGTTCTGTCTATCTTTTCACGGATGTGATAAAAATTAAAAGATAACAAGCAGAAATAATAACATTTATTTTATTTACGGATTATCATATATTATTTAAGTGTTTGATAATAATTAAATCTATGATTTATGCTGTTTTTATATTGTTATTTTTATTGATTGGTCAATCGTTTGGAAGTAAAATTACAAGTAAAACTAGGGAAGGGAGCTATGTAGTACTCTTTTTACCGCATGCTATTTTAGCTCATGACGAGCCATGTTTAAAAAAAAAAAATCACTGTGCGGACAGAGGAAACTTTACAAGTCAGTTTCTCTCAGATAACCAACAGTAAGAGGGTGTTCATAACAATCATTAAAAAAAACAAAAAAAAAAATACATGCTAAAGAACTGAGGGAAAGTTGGTTTTGCCATAGACCCATTAAGATCCAGGCAGCTGGTGCACGTGTGTGTGTGTGAGAGAGAGGAAAAGTCATAATAATAAATCATAGGCCTAGATGTAGTAAATGATCTGAATAGCCAAGAAGAAAAACATCTTAAACCACAAGCTTGGTTGTACTCACAATAGAGTTAGCCCTGCAGCTACCTGTGTCTGAAAATATTTCACTACTGCCATTAGTGTCTAAGTAGCAAAAGTAGACACAAAGACTGGTCCAAGCTTTACTTGTCAGTACTTCTTATCCAGGCCACCATACCACATACAGCTGAGCCTGTCTTATGATCTAAGCCAAATTTGAAGTCGGATGGGTTGGTACCCATCCAATTTGACAAGGTGTGCAGTGCACATTTTCTGCCATCCAACTTCAATTTCGGCTTGGACCATTTAAAGACACTCTCAGGCTCAGTTGTGCCCCCAAGTGACGGCAGTGTCTAAAACCACTGATCAGTGGCTGTTTAAGTGATTATTCAGGGGGACTCCTGATTGCACCGGAAACCTCAAACATCTTAAGTTAATTAAACAACACCAATATTTTATTTTCCGTAGTAATTAGACTACTACACCAACATTTCAGGCTCAACACTCAAGTGTTATCAATCATACATCTCGTTTCATCTATTGATATTAACCCTATAAATATCTCAATCAAGTATCTAGAAATCAGGAGAGCCTTAGCCTAGTTGTTCAAAGGTTTGAGCACAGCTGGACTGTGCATTCCAGAGCTTTTCCAAACAAAAATGTATAAATTCCTACGGCTAGTGAATCTAGATTCTAGATCTATAGTCAATGCACTGGGTGCAGTCAGGACATCAATGCGGTCAATATAATATAGTGGTAAAATCCAAATACATTGGCTATATTTTAAGGCATTTTGCAACTTGATCAAAGAATAGGCCTAGTATTATTATAGTAAATTCAGTGACTTAAATTGTATGAGAACAGTTCTCCCTCCTTTTAAAGCAGGAAAGAAAGAAGGCAGAGATTAGAGAAGAAACAGAAGCTACAGGAGCAGAGGAAAAGAAAGAATGAGTTAGCAGCGGAAAAGGAAAGGGAAGGTAGGAAGAAAAAATGTGTGTGTGGTGTGGTGATGAAGAGCAGCCCACAAAAATAAGGCAAAATACCAGCATGAGGATGAGAAAGAGTGGGAAGACATAGAATTAGAAAAAAGGAGAATGGGAAGGTTGTAAGTTGTTTATCAGATATCTATTTTGATATTGGTCGCACAAAGAGCATGCACTGATGGCACTTACGCAGGTGACTGCACGACCAGCAGCTTGTGACTGCACCACCAACAGGTGACCGCACAGACATGCAGTTGATGCTTAGACATGAAAAGTGTTCTGACTAGCACAGATTAACTGAGAGAGAATTTGGAAGGACTTCCGAATGTGTTCCATAGCCCGAGTGAAAACAATACATAGCTACCCCGGCGGCTGACTAGACCCTCACGACGTTACATATCAATCTGACAATGCCTATGCACTTGTCGAGCTAAGGAACGCATTCGGAAGTCCTCCCCATTGTTTACTTCTTTTGGACATTTGCCATTTACTGCCTCGTGACCGCACATAGTGCATCGACCACAGATATGATATTGATAAGATCTAGATCTAGATCTCTGTTGTTTTTTTTATAAAGATCCTTCTGCCTCTACAGATCGACTACATGTGTAATCTAGTTCTGTATCATAGTCAAAGACAAGCCCAAGGTGTAGGCTATATCATTTCATTATACATGCCACCATTCTTTTATGCTAGTCTCGAGTTCTAAATCGAGCCTACCCTTCCTCGTGGTTACCGAGCGCGTCCCGATTAAAAATTAATCATTAAAAATCAACATTCTTCTTACCTGTGAAATGAAACTGGAGTTTCCTTGGTGCATCTGTTGTTGCAGTTCACAACACAGCAGTTCTGAACCATGATTTGTATACCGGTAGTCTACTAGCAGTTCAAACAAAGTTGAAAATCCCTCTCTCTGCTTTCGATAGCTGTAGTGCAACGGATGTGTAAACACTGAGGCGCAGTCCGTGCTCGCCCTAAACAAGATGGCGACTATTGTCTTCTAATGCGCACGCATGAAATCAGCTGGTACGGACTCCAGTGTTATTAATAGCTCCAAGATTTCGAGTCATGATTCGCCATTTTAAGGTTTCACTGAAGCTGCGCATGCGCATTATGTTTGTTTTTAAGTTGAAACTAAAAGAGAGCGGAAGTGCAAATTTATTATTATAAAAGTGAACTTTGGAGGCTATGTTAGCCTACTCCTCCGTTAATACTTAGCTCACACGCTTCAAATTTTACACACGTCGATAGTAAACCCTTCCTACTCCAAGTTTTTAGAACAGGGACACGCTATTATGATCTATTTTTAGTACCATGACGCAGTTCACCCCAAGACCCACTATAGGTAGAATGCGCATGACGTCACAGAGTGGTTTCGTTTTGGTTTTTCCGCCATGTTGTTTGGCCAGAGGAGTCGATTCAAGTGAGTGCGAAGCGTGACGAATTCCACTTGGATATTAAAACAGTTACAATGATAGCGAAATGCATTGTTGTTGGTTGCAGCAACAAGGGTGGAAAGGGTGACTGTAAGATGTTCAGATTCCCTAGCGTCCGTGTTAAGGAGGGAAAGGAAGTGGCAGAATTAACGGAACGTCGACGTCGTCTGTGGTTGAAGGCAGTGAACAGAAAGGGAATTGACTCCAAAACTCTGAAGCCGCACCATTTTGTTTGTGCCGAGCACTTCGTCTCGGGTAATCATCATTTTACATCTTAATTGAATAATGTGATAAAACTAAGCCTGTTATTTTCGTCGCAGGAGAGCTAGATCTTGATCTCCATAGGCTACATGTATTGCACGATATTGCAGGCCAGATAGATCTAGCCTAGGGCCCTAGAGCAATATATTATATCCGAATGAAGGTAGGTGTCTGACAGAATTAACGGTTAGGACCAGGCAGTTCGGTAGTAGGTTTTGGAACTGTGTTAGTTGTGAATTTCTTTCAAGTTGAATCATTAAGAACATCCTACTTGTTAGTGTGTTTTCTGGAGGTAAGCAGATTCAGTAAATTCCTTCTGAACTGCACTGATCAAGATCCTAGATCTAGTAGGCCTGATTTCATCCATTTTAAACAAGTTCAACATGTTGTCCTTTCAGATTACTGTTGCTTAATGATACAGTGTAATTTAATTTGATAAACTTTTATGTTAAAATGACAAGGCAAAACTGAGCTGTCACAGATAGGTTGGGGGAATTCCCCCATTATTGTAGGTGATACAAGTTGAAACTGCGGTCACAGAACAGTAATACTAATAGAACACAAAGATAACTGCTAATATGTGAAACCAGAGAATATTCATTTCAAATTTTTACAATTCTTGATCTGCATAGCATTGACTGGGTCCAAATGGCTTACTTTAGCGCCTTCTACATTGCATTCCTCCATTGTTGTGGACAGGTCTAGCCAAACAACATGGCGGACCCGGAAGTAAAGTGAAATATGCGCATTCTACCTATATAGTGGGTCTTGGGTTCCCCTCATCGTTCATTCGCTGAAGGAAGCAAACTGTGGATTAACGAAAACATGGACCGCCCGTAAATTTTACCGAAAAAGGATAAACAATCTCCAGTCCAGAGTAAACGCGGAATCCGAGCGGATACTGATTCTCTCATTGTATTTTTTTGTCTGTTGAAGGAACTTTACTTTGTGTACTAGGTCTAGACCATTACAACTTACAAGTAATAAAGATATTTCTCCCGAGCAGGGCCGGGTATCTCAGCTAGTTAAAAAATAAGTGGGCTTCATCACTCTGGTTTCAAATTTGACATTTAATCTGAGCCATCATGTTCCCGGAAGTTGAGAGTATGTCTTCACAATTTCAGTTAACGATTCGCTAATGGAAAGAATTTACATGAAACGATTCACTTACTTAAGTTACAAAAGTTAAGAAAGCGCGAGAAACAAAACTGAATGAAACACCGGAAAAATGATTTTACACACGCACGCAGTCTGTATTTAGATGATGATATACTGACTTTACAGGCTCTCCAGGCGAAGAGCGCAAAGTGGCCGTTATCGTGCCGACGAGCTGTAAAAGGCAAATTCGGATCTTCTGAATGTGTCCATCCCCCATCCTCCCCCACCCCTTTTTCCACCTAGGATCACCATGCGTTCACCAGAGACACAGGGCGCCGTCCTTTGCCCCAGGGTTGCTCGTTATTTCATGTGCCTGGACAACCACAAGAACCATACCCATCCGGTCAGGGTCACCTACAGCGTCACGGTCAAGCCGCCGGCCAGACTGATGGCCAAACTGGCCCCAACCGTTCCTCTAAGTCTCTAGGTACTACAGCGCCACCTGGTCCAGGGCCGCCTTAACATCTTGATGGATACCTGGGCAAGGCAATCGGCTGCGGCCCGCCCCCTAAGCAAATACCATAAGTTTGCATGCATCGGGTCCCCTAAACCCGCGCGGTCCTTGAGCAACTGCCCAGTGTGCCAATGTAGTAAGGCGGCCCTGACCTGGTCTCATTTGCTTATTGGCCACAAACCACAAAGCCTTTCCCTGCCAGCAATTCCTACATCAATCCGTCGTAGATTTTCATCAATGATGGGATGGCATCAAAGCGTCATGGACTTCATTAAAATAGAGGTACCTGGCCTTCTCGCCATCCATAATATTGACAAGACGAAAAATTTGAGCGACTTCTTCTCTATGCAGAGGTCTGCTGCTTGTCAGTGAGTAAGTGCCCTCGATGCTCTTTGGAACTGTTTGGATCAGTGCTGAAGTTTTGGGGTTCTTTTTTAAGCAACAGAAAGCCCGGAAAGAGAATGCCGAAGTTTCCTGCATGTTGAAAATGGTTGCCAAGATTAATGAAAGTTCATTCTGCTAGTGTTAGCTTACAATCTTAAATCACTAAGAAAGGGTAAATTTTGCTTGGTGTCACTGAAATTCAGCAAACCGAATCTGTTCCCATTTGTCCTCCCTCTTCTCGCCTCCCCAATTCCCGTCTTCTCTAGGGTTGGCAAAAGCAAAAATTTTGATTACCCTGGAGCAAATGTTTGAAATATTGATTTTCTGATCATCTAAACATTCCAGGAAATTAGTGTTATCATCAGGTTCTGATGTCCCACAACATTTACCGGAGGACTGGTCACCCATTTATCAGTATTTCTGAAACTGTCTTCGCTACTGATAGATAACTGCAGAGTATCCTGTAATTTGGATTCCCTGGAAAACACATTATATAAAGTTTTATAAATCCTCCTTCATGACCAGGCCTTTTGTAGTCTTTCATACTCTTAGGTACTAGGTCTTTATTTCCATTATTTCTACTATCTGCTGCCAGACCCCATTATGTCATTGATCTGTTCCTTCTACTGTTGAGATTCATATTCATTTTTCGTATTTTGTTTTCCGCGTAGTACATCTTGAATACTTTGACCTAGCTTTCTTAGATTTTTGGAACAGAGTACTCACAGAGAGGGCAGATAATGGTTAGCTGCCTGGAGTAGTGGAACAGAGATTACCATTGAGAGATCAATCAGGGGAGATATCTTGAAAATTAGCACTTAAAACAGGGATACAAAACAACAGTAACAATAACAACAACAACAAAAATGGAAAGATGACAGATCAATACTGACAAGGTTCAAACTCCCTCGTGGGAAAATGAGTACTTCGTGTTCTCTTTCTCACAATAACCGAATGTACTTGTCAACACGAAATGCTTTCCCGCATATAATACTGTAGGTCTAGCAACAATAAACGAATTCATGCATTTTGCGAATATGAAAACGTTCTTCCCTATATACATGTATCCCTCTGTTTTGGTGCATGTGTCTTTTATTTTTTCCGTCAGACCGCCGACCTCAATCAAACACAAACACAGACTCAAACAAACAAAACAAAACGAAACAAAACAAAGAATGAGCAAAATAAACTATCACACACAAACATACACACAAACACACCGTGAAAAACAATCCATGAAGAACAATCAGAAATATCTTCCAACCAATTTTTATTTCCTCCATGATAAACATCGTTAATTTTTCGGGTGTATTCAATGATCAAAACAAATTTCCTTGTACAAGGACGAATAAAATTTATCTTATCTTATCTTATCTTATCTCATCCGATTTGAAAAAAAATCAATTAGATATTTTCTGCTAACATCCATTTGCCCCCCCCCCCCCCCCCCCAATAAAAAATCGATTTGCACCTTAATTTAAAATATCTTTTCTCAAACGGACGTTTAGAACGGCATAGAATTTTCTGGACAAAAACAAGAATATTCATTTTTTTTTTCTTTTAGCTCCTCATTAGCATGTGGTATACATAATTCTTCAGTATACAGATCACATCCCCTCCCCCATACAACACACACAGAAAGAAGACCATCAGCTGTCTAATAATGGCAAAGACTTTCTTCTTTGCCGATCAACATTGCTTGTTTATGCGTTTGCCTAGCGGAACTGGAACACGTTTCTGCTGACCTTTGACTGTTTCGTATGCGCCCTTATTTCGGATGCAGTTTTATAAAGTTTAGCTTCATGCACTTCAGGTTAAATGTAATTCCTTTATCTTATTTTTGTAATAGTGAATGCACAGGATTTTGTGATATGACAAGCAGGTTCCAATTCCTCTGCTTTCGCACAATATACAAATAGTACAGACCGAGAACGCCGGGGTTAAGGTGGAACTCTTCAGCACCCCAAGATCTGACTTGTTGACTCATCAGGAAAATTTCTGCCGCCCACAAACCAAAACTGATCTATGAAGCTAAAAAATCAAAACCCATGCACATTTGCATCTCATGTTTTATAGCTCATAAATGACTTTTTAAACACAACTTTATGCCTGTAGCCTCAAATCCACACGCCGACTTTAGAATCAAATACCCTTAACAAAGAACAACAGTGAAGATTAGCGCCCTATTTCTTCTGCCACGTGACCAGTCAAGAACAGAAGGGCTCGTGTTTTGCGATGGCAGTCTTGGCACGAGCACATCACTCTCCAAGTTCTAAATAAACCCCATCACGCCCGGTGTGAACTCAATTGACAGATCCACCATAAATCTTACACTTTTCCAAATTCCATCACTACATACAATGCCAAATAGAAAAAAAAAAAAAAAGGTTAGCTTACAGTGACATTGTATATAAGTCATGTTGTCTGAGGGGATACCGAGTGATAAAACATGCTCAGTACAATCCTGACATATAAGAACTTCCAATCCAGTGGAGACATTTACTACACTGTATTCACTACCGAATCCCGCATGTCATACTGTCGCAGAGTACAACTCGAAGTCTTTCACTGACTTTCTTTCTATCATTTGCCATTTCTGGTGTCTTGGATCATAAAGGGGTGACTGAAACATTACTGTAACAATCTGTCTTTCAGTTGAGTGCGACAGCCCTGCCCTAAGCTGTCTGACCCATGACAAAAACCACACACTTAACGCATAAACAATTCATCAATACCAGGACATGTTTCAATAATATGATTTCGTCCAGATTCTTCCAAATGCAAAATAAAACAAACAAAAAAACAAAAAATGTAAAGTGCAAAAGAATGACTTAAGTAAGCAGACTCCCATTGGCAATAATGGCGCACAAATCATAAACAAGAGAGCAAAGCGAAATTCGTATAAGCAAATCAATTTCAAAAACGAAATTTATGTAAAGTTTCAGGATTATCTGCTACTCCATGAATATCATGAGGTAGTTTGCCTGACAACTCTGCTAACCTCATGTTTTAACCGCTAGGAAAACAAAAAGCAAGACTTTCAAAGCCGTTTCCATACCCTATGGAATACGCTCCTCATCAATAATTATGCTCTGCTCTAAATGGTAAGAATTTAACTTGACATCAAGGTACATCTTTTGTAATTTCCATACAATACCGATAAAAATGAATTAGAACCATATAAGATTTTCATCAAACCACTGAAGACGCAACTTGTAATATTCATTTCCAAGTGTACTGACCAAATCACTGGCTTCCATTTATTTCCACAAAACGTCTCATTAAAAACGTACTCAAATTTGAATTGCATGATGATTAAAAAAAAAAAAAGGTACTAAATTTAACTTAAGAAATTCACAAAAGATACAATGGATACTATTTTATGAATTAAAAATTGTACAGCCCTGAAATCATAAAGATTATTTATTTTTTAGGAAAATCTGAAGTTTGAATTTCCAGATGTACAACAAATAAAAGACTGCTGGGTCAATTGAAGGTAGCGCCCACAGACGATATCAGAACGATCGACAATGATCTGCCTACTGTCAGTAGCTTTTCATGTGTAGCTGACAGTAATGGACAAAGCTCTGACTATATCAAACTCAAGACATACTTGAAACAAATATAATATGATGAGGTGTACGAAGGACAGTTTTGAAAGATACTGAAGATGAATAGGGAGTAACAGATTAAAAAAAAAAAAAAGAAAAAAGAAAATACAGAAAAAAGAAAACCAGAAGAACATGGAAATTAGCCAGTGAGCTGGGCTGGACTTCCACATTAAAGTTTATGGTACATAAACACAGATATAGTCACTGTAAAATATAAACATGCACATGCCTCAAAGTTTCAAAACACAAAACCTATGAAAAGATGTATTGACAAAATACCACAAGGCATGTCTTTCTACATACAAACTTTGCTTTAAAGATTAACCCCCCCCCCCCCCCCAACCCCATCCTTACACAAGTGTAACACTCTCAGTGTTCCAAAATAATGCTCCACTACTACAACTTGTCTTGGGCTCTGCTGACATGAAAGCAAAAATGTTTGGAATGTTTCATTTTCAGAAAACCTTTCTCTAAAATAATATAGAGCAGAGAGCTATTACATGTATTCAATTCCAATAGCAGCAATGGTCACTCTGACATATAAATGCAACTGCCGAACTATAGTAACTTCTGTTACATTCTCTGGATAACCTGATATCTCAGCCTTGTCTGGATTCTTCAAATCTAAACCAAACATTTCAGATTCAACAATTCCTCAGACTCTGTCATGAAGTTAGTCCAGCTGAACATGACCTGCCAGAGCTACTCACACTTGTTCTGCTCACTAAATTTGCTTTAATTCCTGTTGCAGTAATGCATTTGTTGTGATGAACACAGTGAAATAGTCACTGAAGTCTGATGATGACCAAAAAAATGTACTTATATTCAGGGAAAAAACCTGCCTTATTCCTTTAAGATTTTATTCCTCCGGTTCAGTTCCACTGTTCCTACAAGAACAAAATAATTGTGTCTGAAGACTTACTGGACAACCTGGCTTTCTGCTCTACATCAAAAGGCATCAAAGTATAATAAGGTATGAAATGTGAGTGAAATGCTCATTATTTCTTACATTAATGTTCACAAACATGACAATTACGATAATTTTCTCTCAAATTACCTATATAAAATATTTACACTCCTCCAAGTAACATGATTACTTATACAGAATGTTGATTTTCTTTCGCCGACGTTCTTCAAACCAATAACTTAGAAATACTTAGAAGAATTAATAAAATAACACACTTCTAGTAATTATCTAAGAGATGCTGCTATGGCACATCAATCTTTATCATCAGGTAAAAAAAAAAAAGGGGTTTTGCTTTACTTATACAACAGTATAAACACTTTTACACATGGACACAATCATAATCAGAGACATGTTGAGCTTGACCAGTGCAGGACCAACTGATGAATATTTAAAACACTTTTCCACAAAGACAATCAAACAAGCTGTATTATAATACCTTAATATAATTCACCACATGGGTGACAGAACATTAAAAAAAAAAAAAACAGCAAAACAGTCATGCCTAAGTTATATGCAAACATATGACAATAACATTTTATGGAAATAAACTTTGAAAACTATGATATGTCACTCTCCTGGTGCTGTACTTGAGTTATATCTCAATAAAAATGTTTTTTGCTCTTATCCGTTTACAGTATTGACCAGGACTACAAATGGTCGCATTAGTACTGCCCTGTTTCATCTTTGCCAGGCCATCTTAATCTCATTATTGGCCCCTGGGCAAAGCAATAGGCTGTGACCTCCTGTTCCAAAAGCAATGTTCAGTGTGCCCATGCCTTAAGGTTAAGACGGCTCTGATCTCCCCATCAGTGTGTTCCCAGAAAAGTGCTTGTAAAGATTTGTAGTTAAACTGTGGTAGACCAACTTTTCAACACTTTAAAATCTCCTTCCAATGGTGAGATGCCTTCCTTATTTTTGAAGGAAGGATTAATTACATTTTGTTATGCCATGTCAAGGCTTTATCTCAGTTTTTGTAAAAAGTGGAGATGGAATAAAGCAGTAGTAGAACCAATAAAAAAGATGACAGAGAAAACGCACGGCTTTTATATCCTATGCATGAGAACATAATGACAGCAGAATGTATCAAACCATTTTCCAAAATAAATCACCTTAAACCTTTATACAGATACCCTGACTCAGAATTTTTGCCCTTGACAACATTTCTACTCAAACTGTTACCTCATGAAATACAATTTATTGTTGCCACTGGGGAAAGCATATAGATAAAAATTGGTTTCTCTCAGGGGCCATTCGTGAGGATACTGTCATGAACAAATAGAAACTACAGATTTTAGCACCACAAAACCCAACCAGCTGTGTTAAAGTGCTCCGTAAATCTGACAAAGGTGAAGAGTGCAAGCACACGTACTGAGGGTTGACAACCAGATTGCTGTATGTCCAAAATGGTCAAATTGAGAAAAAGGAGTTTGAAATTTGTAGCCTTCATGAAAATTCAAATAATCACAATAACTTTAACATGGTCACATGAATAGTTTTATTAAGTTATGAAAAAAAATCACACACCTTGTCTTGAAAACCTACAGGCATTTAAAAGCAATGCACAAAACTGGACATAACATTTTTATTCTGGTTGACAACCCTTGATATATTCATTCCAGAGTCTCAAGAAGCAAAATTTCAACAACAACAAAAAAAAGAGAGAAAAGGAGAAATGAAAATTAAGAAAAACACCAAAAATCATACTACATCTACTCTCTTTGTACATTTTATACACTATTTACACTTTGTACACTTGAGGTGGAGGCCTGCAGTCAAATTGGTGCATATGGTGCAGATTGTCTTACGTATTAAAACTTCAGTACCTCAAAAGCTAAATCCTCTGAAACTTCTGCAAAAGTTGAAGTGGTCAAACAACAACAAGATGGAAATGAGAAAAAAAATAAATGAAAACAAGATTTTCTTGTTTAAGTGAAGACATAATTTTAAATCTCCTTTCAAAATCAATCATGACAGTTCATTGCAGCAACGATTAAGCCATTCAGCAGATAATGCATAAAGTCAGAAAATGAAATTACTTCAGCAGTAGCTGTTGGGACTAGGTGGTGGAACCACAATTAACAATATACAGATAAAGCTCCCCACAGAAGAGACAGTTTCCATCATGTCAGGCCCTCAGTGAATGGATTTCAATACCGTATGTGATAACACGCCCCCCCCCCCCCCCCCAAATAAAAAAAAAAATCCCCAGATTTCATCTATCAGTTTACATGTTCTCCTCCTCAAATCTACATACACAGACACACATAATATGTAGTGGGAAATATTTAAGTTTTATCATCTAACAAGGGAACAAACACAAAAGTAAAATCTGATATCTTCATAAAGTTTTAACACTAGAGGACAGATGGTTGGAAATCTGCCATGCTAATAACATTTTATTTAACACGATACAAAGGGAACCACAAATACAGTGGGGACCAGGGATAAAACAAACATGCAATTCAAACTGGTTACTACACCACCCCAGAAGTATAATAACGCTCTGAGAATATCAAAATACCTTTTTTTTTTCTTTGACATCGCAAAGAAGCCAGGTGCCTGTTAGCAGGAGCACTCATATTTTCTTGTTTTTCAACAAAGCAGGTGGTACACAACACAAGAACTTGGTTACAGAAATGATGAAGGAAGCAAAATACAGCAGCGTGCACTAGATATCAACAATGCAATGCATGAACCACTGTATAACACAGCAAATGATTGTTCTAATCACTTTCATTCCAGTCACTGTGTTATGTTTTTCCCAAAGTCCTTGTGGCATCTGAATATGGTGGCAGCAGCAGCATTGTGTTTGCTGTAAACTGCATAATTTGCCTTTCATTTTAAAGCATTCTGTTATTGGTGTGGACTCAAAAAAGTGTATGTTATATCTTTGTTAAAAATATGTGTGATTTTTAATTCTTCAAATTGCAAAGTACAAGATCAGAACAGATTATCTGTCACACAGTAGCTGGAATATTAGTATCTTGAGCAAAGAGTTAAAACTATTTGTCAAAAAATTATAATCAGTCAGTACTTTACTTGTGGAAGTTTAACAAAACACATATATCATCAAGTTATAGTTTCTTTTAAACACCTTTGAAATAAGACAAAAGTATGTGATGAATGTTAATTTTGCTTAAACTCACAATGGTTTCCTTATTCCTCAGTCCTCATACATAAACATGAAAAGAGAAATATAAAAATAACACTAAAATTATTTTTATTATTTACACTTACAGGAATATTTCAAGACAGGAACAAACACAATAGCATACAGCAACTTCGCTTTTTAGCAAAAGGCTGTTGAATTAAGCGTTTGGCATATTACAGTCCGCTAAACTTCTGCGTAGATTCTTTGGCAATACACTGTGGAAACAGATACTGATAGGATTAATTTTCACTCTGCTATCATCCACTCTTGGTCATCCATCTATGTAATTCCACAGTCAGTTGCTCATAATTACATTATGTCAGCACAGAACATCTAGTTTAAAAATATGGCAAATATGCAAAATGCCAGGTTTTCACTCTGTCAACATTTGCAAGTAGAGGGGGAAAATATAAATTACCAAATCCAAGGATTCAAACAGCTAAAATTAAAATGAAAAATCTTGGACATACTGTAAATAAATTCCTAAGGATCATCATAAAAGTCAAATCAAAACTGACAATTTGACCACCTGACAATGTGTTCCTTACGTCAGCTCCAAGGAAAATTCATATATTTTAGGTTTTTCATCTAAAAATAAAGTCTTAAAATTTGGGTTCACACCCTCAACAAATTTACAATTATCCAGTTTGATCTCTGCCACCATATATGTCACCCATTTAGGGTAAATACATACCACTTTAGTCTTGTGTGTTGTAAAAACAATATGATCAAGGAGATGAAAACATTCAAGAATGTGTGACAAAATACCATAGGAACTGACACTGACCACAACATGCAGAAAACAGTTTGAAATGCTCTGGTGCAAATATGCTGTTTATATTCACGTTCAAACCAATGGCACACCTACTTTCAATGCTGCCAAAAATGGATGAAAACCATTGAGCAGTACTTCTCAAATCAATTACTTAATAAAAGTGATAAAAGCAGGCAGCTGGCTTTGATTTGAAACTCTTAACAAAGACAAAGCCAGTGTTTTCGGAAGGAACTGAGAATCCTTGCGCTGATTCATGTACTAACCTGCACACTGTTCTATTGACAAAACTGAAAAACTGAATAAATTAACAGACGTTAATTTTGAAAGTCAAATAAGACTACAAATATAATTTCAAGTAGATATTTAAAGAAAAAATATAAACAATACTTAAAGAATGCCGAGACTGTGAATAAATGAAGTTACATAACATCTCTGTTTCATCACAAACACCATTAAAAAAGCTGCCATAAATGCCCCTAAATAATATCTGATACATTAAATTTGGTCAAGGTAAATAAATTCAGTGCAACATCAATCTTGTGAAATCAATACTGCTGGGTATGTGTCAATTACAAACACAAAGCAATGGAAAGCACTTCATCACATTCAAATATACTTTCTACAGCTAACCCAAATACTTGCTACTTCAGCCTGCTTCACTTCCTTATTGCAAAATAGCATACAATCAATCTTGGCTGCCCTTACACTCAGTAAGCTACATAATGGATAAAATAAGTACCAGGACAAAATGAACTGTGGAAGTACAGCACTTGAATGAAAACAATATTGTATAAAATTTTAAACTAGTAATGGGGAATAAATAAAGAGCTTGCATTTGCAAAACTCTACGTACAACATGTAATAGTTACTCAATGTGTGAAAAAAGTGAAAATGGCGTAACTGATGGCAAGATAATGCGTAACCTACATAAGTCAACGTTTATTTAACCACCACCAGTTATTCAACGTGTTTTTATCTGGCTTGTGCCAACAGTAATACATATCCAGTTTTCATATTTAATAGACTGAAGACACCATACCTTGCAAAACAATGTACCCTGTAACAAGACATATAACAGAAATGTGTGGGACTAGAACAAATGGTTTCACAAGAGACAGCATACATTTCAAACACAGAATAAAACAACAATGGAAATAACTGTCAATCTGCTTTCTGTTTGAAGTCCTCAAGGCATCATTCCTGTCATGGATTTTTTGTATCCATCCTGCTCCTCACCTTATTTTTATGACAAAAGAAGCCCTTCCAAGGAGACATGCAGTCTCGTTACAGCATTTTTTTCAAAGTCTGTCTTTTGCCATTTCACTTTCATGACCTGTTTCTAATTATCTCTGCTGTGTAAATGATCACATGCTACTTTACTCAGAAGCTTGAACTGCCCTGAAAGAAACACAACAAAATATCATATTTGTATGGTGTAATTATGGTTATGCCTCTAATACTGCACATGATCTTTAATCTTTGCAAGTAATGATGCTAATACATACAATAAACATAATAAATTATATACACTATTACAAAGTATGTAACTAGCTTGTGGTAATCCAAACAAAAGTAATAAAGTGTCTTCTTCAGTCTGTTTGTTTATTCTAAGTTTGCAAAGTGAGCTAATGTTGCAGTGACGATCTATATTACATAATTCACAAATTCTCCACCACTGAACACAAAATGGCTTTCTTATTAGGCCACCTACAGTAAACAAATTTTGCATGTAGGTTTCAAATACCATGGAGGGTGCACCAAGTTTGGATTTTTTAGTGATTTTGTTTTTCTATTTATTTGAATTTGCTGAGTGCACATCTCCAATCCTTACCACCCAGAGCATGGCTTTTAAGCTGGTAAATAAATTAGACAAAATAATGAACATGACTGTTAGCAGTTATGGCCAAACAAAGACGTAGCCAATCAGTGACAATTTTGTTATCGTTATATTGTTGTAACATGATAATACATCTGGGGTGGCTAAACTGCTGCAGTCGTGAGCCACAAGCAGCTCTTTGACCTTCAATATGCAGCTCATGGAAATGTTCCTCCATGTTTTGACCAGTTCTTTACTAAGACATGTAAAAATAAAAAAAATAATCTCTTTCTTGCCCTTTCAGTTTTATTTTTGGCAGTCTAATTTTGCTAATGAAATGCGAATTCGCACATTTTTCTTAGATGTTCCAGCAGTTCATTAGCTTATCTAATTGGTTCAGTATAAAACAATGATAAGTCAAGATTTTGAAAACATTTGATATGTGTACCTTGTGAAGACTGAAACTGTTACAAATTAACAGTTAAAAAAACTGCATACACGAGTAAATATTGTTACCTACAAGTATTTCTTAATATTTGTACAAAATTTTTGTCACAAAATATGTATGCGACAATAAAAACGTATGTGTAAATTTTGTTCACATCTTGTGGCTCTTGAACATCTGAAGTTTATCGTATGTGGCTCTTACATTAAGCAAGTTTGGCCACCCCTGTTATAAATCATGATTCCATGATGAAACAATATACATAAGCACACATCAATAAATGAATACAGTATGGGTAAAATGAGTGAGTGTGTTCGCACAACTCTCTAGTCTGAATCAGGCTGTAATATGACGGTAATGATATAGAAACAAGAAAATATCTCCATCTCAGTTTTCCTGTGATGTCCAGCTCTGTCACTGTTTGTCTATTTCATTGCACACATATTCTAATTTGAAGAATGTACTGCATGCCATAAATCTGAACTTACTATCCACTGTAAGGTTGAGCAAATCCACTGTTTTTGTCACACTATCATCTTGTATCAAATCCAACAACACATCTTACTACTCAAAAGAATGAGCTAAAGATGACTGTCATCCGTTGTTCAACTCTCACTACTCACTGGGTCTTTTTCCACACCTTCCCACACTTTTCTGTAAGCAGAAAATGCTGATGAAACCACTGTCCTTTCACATTCACAATTGCAAACAATCTGTAGAAATGTCGCATCCACATTCACAGAGTCAATCTAATTGTTTTTCCTTTAGTGTATAACTGAGCTACTTTATCAACTGTATGACTCCTCTTCATGTTTGGAATAATGCTAATGTCCAAAGTCATACACGTATAATGCATAAAGTACAAAAATTGAAGGTGCTTGCCTCAGCATAGTGGACAAAAATTACATATAATAATACAAAAACAAAAAAAGATGAAAATGGGCTGTCCGTGACACCAAGCATATTTCGGACATCATGATATGAAAAACTTGAGATCTTTCATTGGACGGTACATGCAATATTGAAGAAATATTTTGCTTCTGTTAGTTATTTCTTGTTAGATCTTGTATCCTTTCAAGCTCTACAGTCAAGTCAGGGCAATGATTTTTACTGTCATTATAATGCAATGTTAAATTCTATAACATTGCTTTCCGACAGCAGTTCCATTTTTAGAAAAATCAAAAAAAGATGACGTTACTGAAGACTGTTTCACTTGGATGAAGTAAGAAAATGGGTTATCTACATCTTTGGTAAGCCGCTAAGAAAATTAAGTTGTACACTGAGGCAGGATTGTAGAATATCCAGGAAGAGCATGTTCTGAAGTCATACTGTCTTTCTGAATCACCAACATAGTGTAATGAGCATGCACTAAAAGAAAATGGATGAAAGAGTTATTCCTGTCTGTTTTGATGCTTGCTATGGACCTGTAACTGCATCATAATAATGTTTTAATTCATCATGCAAGCTGAGATGGACAAGACTTCATGAATGAAGAAGCACAAGCATAAAATAATTATGTACCATAGCATTTACCAAAAACAAAGAGGACATGCTTGCTTGAGGTGTCAACTCAAAGTACGGCTTGCTATAAATGGTGGTGGGTGAAAAATTAAATACATGTCGATGAAAGAGCATTTGGTTGTAGGAAATTTTAGATTTCAAACCACAACATATCTTTGGAACTAAAACAAACCAAATTCTATTGGGAGGTAGGTTAAAATATCTGTAGCTGCATTTGACTGTAGACTAACTGATAAATGCTCTCCTCTCGACACTGTTGAAATTCTGCCATTGCAGCATTTTGTTGCTGGTATTACATAATAATAATGTCTACACTTCTACCAATATATATACATGTAACCAACCATCAGACATTGATGCTGTCCATCTGACCAGGCATGTAGGAATGCCCAACTTATAGACCACTGGTCTGGTTTAACTACGATCTTTGTGTTCACTGCACAGTGGACCAATCTGCACAAGATTAAAGCTATTACTAGTTTCAGAGACATTTTACCCCACACAATAGTGATGTTTATGCTGCCACCACTAGACTAAGTGAGTAATTTTGATAAGACAAAGACCAATGAGACAACAGGTCTTTTGAATGCAGTGTTTGGTTCACAAAATATTGTGTCATGGGACAGATCATCAATTGTCCAGAGTATTAATCAGATGCGCAAAACAAAAAAATAAATAAGCAACATTATTTTGCAAAATTCTTGTTCTCTCTCTGCCCAAGAATAAAGAAATGACAGTTTATTGTGAGTGAGGGGTGTGCGATGATGTAGGAAGCTAAATGTTGTGACAAGAAAGACTTTCAGTTGCTCCCTTTCTTGGTGAGTAAGGTACAAACAATAAGTAACATAAATGACAATGTATTATGTGGCAAGTGCCACAATGCCAAGTATGGAATGTAATAAGATTTTAACAATGCTGGATTTCCTACCTTCCAGAAATGTTGCTTATTTTCTTTCATTATATATACCACTACTGACAACCTAATCATTTTATCTTACATTCTTTACAGAATGATAAAATTTAGGATTCCTTGCATGAGGTGAGAACAATGATGGTTACTCAATTCTATCAAATTTCCCATGTTTTTATAGGTTTGATATCATTCATGAATATATGAATAATCTATGGGCATGTTCTTAACAAATATTGGTTTCCAGACCATTCATGAAAATGCTGGTCAAGAACTTCAGTATCATTCAATGTGCTAAGTATATACATAGGGCCATCGTGTTTGGATAAAGGATATATACCGTCAGTACAAACACTTTATACGTGTCCCAACTTCAGAATTCAGGAGGACAAATCTTACATCTTTTACATTTTTCAAATTCACCCCTGGTAAAAACACCAAGTTCTCGTCCAGATTTCATGCAGGTTACTTTAAAAACCTTCAAGTATTGCAGAACTGCTCATAAAATGGGCAATCAACATGATTTAAAATAATTTCTTCTTACTGTATAACTTCATGAATTTTTCATTTAATGTAGACATATTTTGTTTCAGTTACAAATATGAGATATATGAAAGTTTCATACAGAACACTATCTTTGAAATGGATGGAAACTTGTAGATGTTTACACAAATTACACAAGATCTAAATGTAAACTCATGCACAATATTGTCACTGCTCCACGCTAATAGCATAAGTCATTTTTAACACTAATGAGATATTAGGAAAAAACTGTTTCTTTTCCTGTTGTTTGGTGACTTACGGCACTGTAATTCTGTTGGATTATTACACTTACCTATTGGCGCATTTCTTTTTCTATAATATTATCTGATAGCCCTCTTGCTCAGGGATGCAATGAACCATCAGTTGTCTTTTGGCATAAATCTGGCATACACTATTATTGTAGAGCAGTGATGATATTCAACCCATTCAAGTGTCCCATTGCAATATCAGCACATCCAACCTTCCAAAGCACAGAATTTAAGAATACAGATAGACACCAATATATATGTACCATACAATCATTCTACTTCTCATTGTCATTTCATTATGTAGCAGTGCATGGTGAATCATGCCATCCTGAGATTCAATTATTTCGTGCATTAGAATACACTCATGTTCCTCCACACACTCTCAGATATACTTTCAAAATTAATTTACAGATTAATTTCACGACACAGCATGCACATTAATTTTATCAATGCCTAACAACTATACATACACACACACACATCCACAAACATATATATATTATATACATGGATCATATGCAGGAATACCTTGACACGACAGTCTGTAAATAAAATGTATATATATGTAACAGCCATGTAAAGTGAAAGTTTTCAATGATGACTTTGACAAATCAAGTTATGGACTGTACAAAAATAAACAATGCATCATTCATATTTATACAAGTAATGAAAAAAAACCCAAAGAAATGAGACAAGGATTTCATAAACATTATAACTTCTACCTTCTTCATACACTCCTGATGCAAGTATTCGTACTAGTAAATTTTTCCTCCTTTTTCGACCAATTCCTCCATTTGAAGCTGACTCAGAGTTGTGAGAAATTTATTGTTGAAACCATTAAGTCAAGAGTGCTTGTTCAGTCTTTATGCCCATTCTTACTGTAAGCGATTCATAGTCAAAGGGTTGCAATCTGCGTTACTTGTAAAGACATCAAGGCCAGCCACTCGAGCAGCAGCAGAAAAGAATTGATGATCAAAATAATTCCTAACAAAACCTCTTATGTTCAGTTGGTCATCAATGCAATGTATAACTGCATCACTCTTAACTTCTCTGAATGTTCATGAATACAGTGGAAAAAATAAGTCACCATCAGTACTTTGCTATACACAACCAATATATTTAGTGCCAGGTCGAAGGGTTTTATTTTAAAAGAATTTCAGCTTTAAACTCTAAGTCTCCTAAACATATTCACTATCAAAGAAAATTCATACTTCATACAACACGACCCAAAAATCTTACAACAAAACTTATTCTTACGTGCACAGTTACTCAGCTGTTATTGACATCAATGTCACTAACTGAATGCAGTTCTCCTTGGTGAATAAAAGTATGGCAAATTAATCTTAGTTGTACCAGCAACTCTTCACATTTACACTAACAATACCTCTCTCAAAGGGCACAGAAAGACGATAATGTGCAAAAAAAACTGAACCATGTTACAGAATTATCACTTGGACATGAAGTGAATCTCAAGTGCTGAATGGACTTGCTTGACAATGCAGAGTCATTGGCATTCATTGTCATCTAAATCTGAATAATCTCTCTCAGAATAGTGTGACAATACAATACATAAGATTAACATACCATCCAAGCATCTCCATACAATTTTGAATTAAGGTGTTGGAATTGTGTTGCAAGATATTACTAGGCATAAATCTGCCTTAACTAGTCTAGTTATGGAGAGGATAACAACATTTTATGTAAAAAAAAAAAAGATAGATCTAGACCACAAAAATATGAAGACGGACCGCTGAAGAACATACAATATTCAATTTTGCCACTCATTCTGTACATGGCACTTTACAGTTTGTACAATTTTCACAAAAACAGAAGGCCAAAGAATACCATTTTATGCTTCTGAGCAAAGTAAAACATACTTGACACTGAACACAGTAGAAGCGGTGGTGTGGGTTACTGCATTCCACTTAGGAAGTGAATGATGTCAGAGCTGACAGTAAATGCACATTTAATGAGCTAAGACCAAAGTAACCTGACAGGTGTAAGCTATCTAAACATGGCTGTTCCATAAACAGCTTTTACAACTGCTTCATCTTAGCTATCATTGAGTTCTCTTGGAAAGTAAAATTCAAAGACAAAAATATAGGAAAATGTGTGAATTCTTAACCCTTTCACTGCCAGGCATATCTAACATGGGCATGCTGAAGAAGAAAATACTGGTCTCCAGGTAGTGTTTTTTGATACTTACTGTCTGGGAATGGCAATGGCTTTTAGTGAATTGGATCCCCACCATAGGTTCTGGGATGATAATTATTACAATGGCAATTCGGAGATGCGAGAATTTCTCAGTATGGCAGTGAAAGGATTAATACAGTCACACAATGTAACTAATACAAAATTATACACATATTTATCCCACTAAACAAAGTCTTGAGAATGGAGCCTGCAGAACATCCAGGCCTACATCCATGAGTAAAGTTATCAAGAATAAATGGAAAAATGATGAAAGAAAAATAGACATATTTTCAGGCAAAAAACCTCAAATATTGTGAGGGATGGCAAATTATTGCAACCGAGCTGAAACACAATCACAGCTCACCATTATAGTTTGTCGGGCATGCTGCTATCACACTCCACAGAGCATCAGTGTTTCCTTTAACAGCAATCAGCCGCCAAACAATTTTAGTCATAACCTTCTATTTGCCCTCAGACTGGAAATTACTTTTTCTTCTTCTTCTCTTTCATTACGTTAAATAATTATAAGAAGGAAACAATCACTTATAAACCCACTTAAAAAACTGCAAGGTAAAATGCAATTCATCCAACCATACACAAATTCATTCACAATTAATCAATATGGCAATAAGAGACCTCAACATCAACACTTTCTCTTCGTGTTTAGGACTTTGCTTTCACCAGTACCTAAGAAACTCTGCTCTGACAATTTTAAATGAAAGTCTTTTTTTGTCAAACAATGGCCTGATTCAAACAACATTCGAAGACAGCAAAGGCAAAAGACAACAAAAATAACAGACAAACAGACCCAGATAAAGAAAAAGTAATTATGGAATACATAAAGAAAATGCCATGTCTGGAAACTCTCAGTCTCATACACTTAAAGAAAGTCATGACAATTTAAAAACTGAGAATCAACTGTAATATCTGTAATTTCTGATAGGACAAAATATGTTGAAAAATGGCATTGAAGACAAAGAAAAAAGTCACATCTGCATTGCTAAAAAAGTACTTAAAACCTTCATTAAAAACTACCTCATAGATATCTTAAACATGCTGCTTTCACATGTTTAAAGGACACTTCCAGAAACTATACAGAGACACTTGTCTTTACTTCATCCATGTGTCAATGCTTCCAAATCATTTGAATATGACCTGTGACTGGCCATTGTAAAAAAAAAAAATATATGTGTGAAAATGTCATTTTCTGAAATCAACACTCATTCAAGCCACAAACAGCTGAGCAGCTTCATATTCCAGTATTATCATTCCATTTGCCAGCATACTACACGATCTAAGCATAATTCTATTGAGGTACTCAGTTTTCATGAGAACAAAGTCATTTCGAATTCAACAAATTATGGGCATGAAATAAATTGTAGGCATACAATCAAAACATGTGCACAATAAAGTAGAAATCATGGCACTCATAGAAATTTGATTTGTGACCTTATGCTCCTGTGCACTGATTAGAACTAAAGATAATGAAACAACATGTGACAACCACCAGAAAACCAGATATATATCACAATTTTAACAACAACTGCCCTTGGCAACAAGCAAATAGACATAAATTCCGCATTGCAAGATAGTAAAATTAAACAAATAAAAGCAGTGGTGAATTATTGTTATTAAACTTCTGTGGATAATGATATCATTTAAAAATATACAGGTTTTTATATAATGACAAAGACAATTCCATCTATCAGAAAACCCCAAGAAAGTCTTTCATCACTGTTCCCAACATTTATGGGCACATATCTTCAAAGTCAGGCAACAAATCACTCAGGAGGGATGTAAAATGACTGTGCATTTCTCAGTGGTTTCTACAGAGATTTTGAGAATCAACTGCAGACAGGATAGGCTGGCAGCTGTGCACATATCATAACCAACCAAATAATGGGTTGGGAATTCTGTCGTTGCTGGATGTTTCCTGTTTTGCCTGTTTTGATGATTCCTTGTCTCTTAACTGGGGGAGGTGCCGTCACTGCAGAACAATACTGACTGAAATTCCATTGTTAATGCTTGTTGATGAACCTGCTTGTGATTATTTACTTTTCCATTCCTTCATCATTAAGCACAACTTAATCAAACAATCAGAATGTCACTCAAATGAAAGTTCTCACGAGAAAATGCATAATATACAAAAAAAACCAAAAAAAACTGGACTCTACAACACCATCAGGAATGTCCTGCCAATACCTGAGCTGTGACCAGGCCATGGTGATCTCTATAATGTTTTTAGTTATAAGGATGGTATTCCATGATCAAACTCTCTAACATTTTGAATACTGATACAATGATCCATTTCTGATTTATCCACACCTAATTTCTGAAACATTATAAAAATCACAGAAAACAGACTTGACTTCCCTTTCCCCTTGTGTTCAGAATTCTTACTACGATTTTTGTGAAATACTTCACTGCTCAATAGGCACTGATATATCACCACTGAAAACCTCAGCCTCCACAATACACAGTAATGGCCGTTCAGGAAACAAATTCATACAAAAGTTAAAATCATGCAGCTCATCCAGTTTCAGAACAAGCTTTAGAAGAAGTAAACTAACAAACAAACACATCAAATATTCTTAAACCAAAAATAATCGAACACTAATATCAACAAAACCTGTGGGCACAGCTATATATTTTTCCAATACTGCAACATGCCATGTAAAATAAACACTTTGTCCAACAACCTAGCTTTCATCACACACTTACATTCTTTTTTGGCATTTACTTTCAGTCTACACATAAAGCAGTACTGTAATTAATCATTAAATATGACAACCTATGATGGCGTCACATTTGTTTTCAACACGTAAGGATATAACAGTAGTAGAAAAGTTACAAGATGATTATATACAATGAATCTGTCCCTGAGCTTTGAAAAGAGGAGTTGTTCGCAGGCTCGTATTTCTGTACATTCACACAAAACCACTACCAATAGCACGGAGGAACTTCATCAGAAATCTGAGTTTCTCCTCTATGTCGAATGACTTGCCACATCTCCATCTCCCCGAACACAAATCTTCATTCTTTATACAAATGCACATTCCACTAAAATCCATTGGGTAACCTGTATCAATGATACTGTCAACACTGCAGAAACACAAACCTCTCATGGCACACTTCTATTCATGTTTCTGTTTCTATCAAACTTCTTGCTCCTCTCCCCTAACCTGTTTTGCTCCTGAAAATGCTGTTAAACTGTTAAACTCAACAAATAAGTAAGAATAAAATGTCATATTGTTGATGAATAAGAATGTGTTATAAACTTAAATAATTTTATAAAATCCAAACTTAACACGGCTTTGAGAATAATTTCTCTACATATCTATTGCGCAGCTCAGGAGTAGAGCTCTAATAAAATCATATTTAAAGCAAAAGAAAATCTGATGAACCTCACATTCTATCATGAACTTCAAAATCTTTAAACTAACTTCTGACTCCTCACACTGAGCTGTATATGCCTCACATTTATGCTTCCTCTTTTTAATTATTTTTCTTCCAACTTTTATACAACAATTTTGTTACAGTCAATATCAAATTTTTTGTGTGAAAAATCCACTCTTCCACTTTTTCTTTTCATGAAGCTAAAACATCACCAGGAAACTTCAAAGTAGTCAAAAATTTTGATTTCTGTCTCTTAGTAAAACTTGGAAACTTCTTGAATCTCACTATGAGTCCATCATTCCTGTGCATGTAGAGAAATCACAAACTTGGAACCAAATGGAGACACATAGGTGACACCAAATTTCTTGAAGATGACTGGAGGAATACTGAGATCACAGAGGTACAAACTGCCGCACTTGGGTGACATCTGACTGAGTGGCAAAACTTTACACAGGCTCCACCTGTGAATGAATAACCCTCAAACATGTCAGTGAGTTCTCTTAAGACACACTTCTACCCCTGCTGATCATTACCACGAAAAGAGATGTAGAGATTACTAGACAGCACACTGTGTTAATGAGGCCTGGACTGAAATTCTAAAATAGGAATGAGCACAGTTCAGGTAACGAATATTGTTGGGGGCGTGTAGTCTAATTACAAAGCTAAACCAGAGAGTATAGATTTATAGAGAGATCTCACTTCCGTCAAATCGCTAAACTAGGTTGCTGCAGTAAACAAGAAATTGAAGAATTGAAAGACACCGTCTTCATTACAGATTGTGCGCAGATCTATTCTGTTTACTGTATTTGTTCATACTTTTGGGCTGATTGAAACTATTTACAGCCGTTTGTAAGCTCTTACACCCTGTGAAAATGCACAAACGGGTATTATTTACCGCAGCAACCTACTTACCGCTCCAGGCTAACAATGGTTTCGCAGAGCCTCCCGTGTCTCACAGTACAAATTGACCAATAATGAAACCTCTCTATAATCTATACTCTTTGGCTAAACAGAGAAAGTACTGAATTGTGTTCACTGTTCAGTGATGGCTTATAATGTAAAATACAGTGGAGAATGGTTAAACCGAAAATGGATAAACCGAAAATAGTGGTAAACCAAGGGAAAACAGGAATCCCCGATTTTTTTCTTCTCTATCTTTGTTAACAAACCAGGGCTAAACCGAAATAGCCCTACCGTTAAACCGAAAAGAAAGTTGCTGGATTCAGTGGCGCCAGTCCACTGTGCTTTTAGCCATAGGCCAAGTCAAGTTACTGTACCATCCGTGCCCCCCTCCCCCCCCCCCCCTACCAAAAAAAGGCCTACATGGAAGCTGCAGCACTACAGGGGTAGGGGGAGAGGGAGGCCTATAAGCTCGCTGGTCTGAAATCAGACAGCTGCAGGCAAGACGTTAGGCGCATCGTCGGTGACCTTTTGTGTAAAATGTATGACATCGGAAAAACCATACGGTGTACTAGCGACTGCAGACAGCGTAGTTCATGGCATCGTGTGCGGCAGCGGTAACGAGATCAGCAGGACGGCAGTTCTGTACAGTCCATCCACACTCATGTCTCTCTACTCTGAGAGCTAGCCCACATTCGCCCGCACAGCCATACTTTGTGTGTCACTAAGCCTAAGCAATCACCCATCCTCAGTCTCAATCAAAAACACAGAGCAACAGAGGTCGTGTTAGTCTCTTTTGCTTAAATACACTTACATTTGTCCTCTTCGATAGCGATTTGGGCTACCTCTCTTGAAACTGGCATTTTTCAAGCCTCCTATTGGTAAACTGAAACTCTTTCTAAACCGAAAACAAACCAGTGGTCCCACCAATTTCGATTTAACCATTGTCTACTGTACCACACACCCCAAACAACAGCCTCAATTCACATTGTGGAGCCTTCCAAAGCACTACTTGATTGCAATGCTGGAATTGCTGTGGTTTACATGACTAAGATTCATCACTTAGATGTACATGCAGTGAGTTACAACCTTGAATCATCAACTTGCATACTGGCAAACTGCCAAGACATTCTTGCAGGCATCAGTAAATAATATTCCATTAGAGTACAGTGTAAACGGAAATGTTCAAAGGCAGAGACAGTGGGTGGGGTTCCTACAACTAAACCTACAAAAGTCACCTTAGACTGCCATACACCTACTGAATTTGTTTCCTGAAGTTGGTTAAAGGATCATTGGACAGACTGCTGCAACAGGTCACTTACTTGGCAGAAATGCCCTGACCCTGTGATGGTGGGTCCAGTGCAAGCACTTGGGCCCTGACATCACTGTTGTTCATCCAGTTGATGACACTCTGGTACCAGGGCTGCAGACAGACAGATGGATCAGCATGGGAATCCATGGCCGTCACGATCAAATCTATGGTGTCTGGCAGACCTGCAGAGGAGAAACAACAAACATCATTTACACAGGAGTTTGTGAAATTTCATTAACATCTAACCAAACGCACACTTGCAAAGGTAAACAGAGAATCATATTATGGCCGACAACGCAAAATGCCTGGACACATTAAAGCTACAAGAACACTGATTTGTGGCCATTGTTGAAATGGTGAAAAACAAAATTAATTTCTTAAAACAAATCTGTATCATTATTCAAGCTGACTCCCAAGCCTAACCTCAAATATTACACAGACTCATAATTCTTGCAGAAGAAATGACAGATATAGAAGAAAAAGAAATTTCAAATGATGAAATAAGTATGAAAGAAAAACAAATGCACTCATCTGCATTCATTTTCCATGTCCACGATAAAAAGATTCCTAACTATATACTTATCATCCAGTTTATATAATTTTCAATTATTCATGACACCCTAATCCTACAAACTATTGTTTTGAAATCAGATGGCATAATTTCATTTAACTATGAGTGCAATTTACTCTAGATACCAAATACATGTTAATGGATAACCAACCTCTGACATTGTGAATGAGGGAGCTGCCGGTCAGTTTGTACAAATCAATTTCTTGTGTGAGTGAAAGGGGCATTATCTGCGCACTGGGCATCATCAATGTCACTTGCACGCCATGTGAGGAGAGAATGCGTGCACAGCACACTCCTAGGAGCCCATGTTCATGAGGTCCACACAGGACAACTACAGTGGGCATCTGATGATCATTCTTTGGGTGTATCCTGAAGACAATAATTCATGCACATTAGTTCAAGTAATAAAGAAATCTAGATTTACCTAAGACACCTATAAATTTCATCTCCATGATTTCACTAAAAATAGTTTAAAGAGTTGTGATATTTTTTATCATTGCAAATTTATACTGGTAAGAACAACTACTTATCCACAGTCAAATGCATTTAAGAACATAATTCAACACAAAAGTAAGCACATAATGCTTACAACTTATGTAGCATGAAAGGTAAACTCATTTCATGGGGAAAGTAGCTGAAAGTCTCATTAAAATGGATGTTCTTTAAACATTTATGCTTCTCCAAATATAACTGAGACATTACATGTCAAACAACAATTATTTTGACTAACACTAACAGTCTGTTCTTTCTCCAGACATTATGGACACAAGCAGTACAAAATGAAACTTTAATACTGAATCATAATTTGCATCATGAATGTTTTAAATTAACTGTAATCAAATAAAACAGGGATAGTTTGAGTGGAAACACCCTTGCTAACCTATGGCTGCCTCCAATTAAATGGATGACCATTTCACTAGCTGCTCTACCAAAGGCCTCCAGTTGCCTTGCATGAGTAAGCCCACTCTGAGAAGCCCCATCACAGATTTTTTCCCGCAAATCCAAGCCAATGGAGGGAACCAAAAAACCTGCATCTGAATTCCAAGATTATAATTTATAGTGAGGAAAATACTGGATGAAGAAAAATGGGGCAAAAATAGATCACATGATCAATCTGCAAGTAAAAAACTATGTCGGACACAAATAGCAACAGAAAAAGCATTAACATTATTAGATCATTAGAATATATATATTTTTGTAAAAAAAACAACAAAATGGGTAAGCATGGGAGAGTTTTGATCAACAATTTGTTAGCCTGGGATTTGTTGGGGATATATACATACAAGCAGAGGTGGATAAAGGCATGGACAAATGAAGATAAAACAGAATGAAACTATTATTGAAGTTAAAGTATGCTGAAGATGAAATTGATGTCATACGATTTCATTAATTTAAAATTAAATGATGAATATAGAACACCTAGTTACACCCCCCCCCCCCCCACACTCTTAATATAAAACAATTACACATGTAAATTTTCACTAAGCAACTTGGTGCTGGCCAACCTACCAGTATGATAATGCTGTGACTTTGGCCCTGGCACTTTAATTTGCTGTTTTATCACTATTGGAGTAGTACTGTTTTCCCCTGGCTGAAGAACATTTTCATCATGTCTGTATTTTTGTTCCCCACGAGCTGACTCCAAACTGAGTTCTGGAAAACCATTCTCAATTTCTTGAAAGACTGCTTTTTTATTAAACAATGCCAGGTTAGACTCAAAATCGAAGTCCTGCATGAATGAGTCTGCTGGTGCACTGAAACATTCATTGTTTTTGGAACTTGAACCCTTTTTCCCTCCTCTCTCCATTCGCTTGGCAGTTGAAGATCGCCTGCCAGTGTGGTCAGTGCCCGATGATGTTTGGCCACTTTTGAACTTTCCACCTCCGTTCCCTCCTACCTGGCCTTCAGTGTTACCATCTGGTGAAATAATGATAAAAATTACTTTATGTGACTTTAATAACACACCAATATCAAATATCACATTCCAGTTAGAGCTGTAACACGCAACAGTTCATTAAAATGATTTTTTTTTAATTTAGATGTAATAACATGCCTTTAAAATTAATCATAAGTTTGAAAATATGTGAACATTAACACTCAAAAACTGTCATCAAAATAAAAAATGCTAGTTATCTCTATGATAATCAATGTTCATAATCAGTGTTGTATCTTTGCGATGTCATGGGACTTCATTAAAAATAGAACATTTTTAGATGTCAGCCCCATGCTCCCCCTTGAATTAATCTGCTTACAGATTATTACTGCCCCTCTATACAAATGCAAATATGATAGTATCCATATAATTCACAGAGCCAGGCAATGAACCTCAAAACTTTGGACAGAGTTCAGTTAATGATGGTTTCACATAGAACTGATAATAATAATCTAGAGTCATACTACAGTTTTATTGCGGCTGTTAGATAAAAAAAACTAGTGAAGTACTTATTGTTTCAAAATGTCAATCTTTGCAATTCAATATACAATATTTCAAGTTCACATGCTTCTCTAAGTAGACGCATTCATTTAATATTCTATTTAGTCTGCACATATTTCATATTCTATTTTTTTATTGTTCGATTGTTTTATCTGTTTAATTTTCATTTTTTCATTTTTGCTGCTGTGTTTTTCTGTTTTTTTTTCTTGACAATGGCTGTTGCCGAAATATCGGCCTTTTTCTGTCTTCCTTTTTAGTTTGCATTTCATTGTATCGTTTGGGTATTATTTCTTATGCAAGGCTTTCTACATACAACTTTTTCTCTTTGCCAATTTTTGACTTGCTTTAACTCATCCAGCGCAATCGACCACCGGCAGCAGTTGGAAGTCTTTCAGGATTTGTGAGCGACTGGTGGCAGCCGCCGATGAGATCATCTATTTTAAGAGCGGTTTTTACAAATTTACTGAACGCAAAATGCAAGACTATGAATTCATGAACAAAAAGGAATAAAAGGAAGTCTTGAATTTTACCTAGAGGGTAGCATTTATTGCGTCAACCGGGACATTTGACTGCGATCAGTCAAACATGCGAACAGCTGACGACTGTTTATATTTTGTGTAGTATGGATGGCTCGACCTCTGCGTTTGACATCAGATAAAGCTAGACAAATGATTGAGGAGAGTTTAATGGATAGATCTAGTGCAGAGGAAGGTTGCGATCATGAAGAAATCAAGATCTGGTTCTAGAAGTTTCCAAAAATGAGCAGTCTGATGGTGCTAGATCTAGGTCAAATTCAGAGATCGAGCCGGATCGTGATTCTGATACCAGTGTAACAGAAACTTTATCCCCTTTATCTTCCTTATTTCTTGATGGATTTTCATGAAATCTGTTTCAACAAGACAGAATTGGACCCACAATAAACAAAATAGAAACAAAAATGCTGTCATGGTGTTTGGATATTTTTTACACACTGGTGAGTGTCAATGTAGTTACCAATTTTTGTTGACCTCAAAATCTTTGTTCACACTAACTAAAAGCATGAAAAATATTTCTTTCTAGCATGATTTTTTCATCTCAAATGTTTCATTTCTGGACAGCTTATCCAATTCCCTTTATTTTGATATATAATATGTTTTGTTTTATCCATAAATAAATGAACAATAAAATTTTTCCTTTGTCTGGTTGAGTGAAAATTTCACTGCTAAAAACATTTCGCGCTGAAAGAGTTCAACCTTGCTGTGACCCCACAGTCTTTCTGTGGTTTTTATAATATTTTGTCAATATTTCAAGTTGTTTGCCCATACAGATAATATTTGACAAGAACTCACCATGTCCATTTCCTTTTTCAACACCTTTAAAGACTGGTTCTTTGTTGTAGCTTCTCGTCATTCGAGGTCGAGGCCCTATTGACTCTGCCCCAACATCTAGATACTTTGATGGACTGTCTGGAGGTGAAAGTTTGCGGCGACAGCTGCTTTTCCCATGAGCCGGATCAAGGTGATTTATCGCAGGTCCTGTCGTTGGTGCTGTGTTGAAACCTGTACGGGCCTTGGAAGTGGCTTTGATTATTTTCACAGGAGATGTACACATGGGTTTTGTAACCTCATCAATTTCTTTAGTCATCTTAGATGGCGTAGCTTTTCTTGTGGTGATTTCTTTTGCTTCTTGAGATGCATGGATGATTTTGATGTCACGAATAGTTGTTGAGCTAGGAGAAAATATGCAAACACAAAACATGAGTTAAAAACTCTTTTTTGAGGTTTATTGTGGCAACTGTATTTGGGATAGGTCTTTTCAACCTCTATAACATGTATATATAAATATGCACAGATAAGTAATTGGAAATGAAATATTTAAAATAACTACTGAGTGGTGGCTTGGTGCAAAATGACATGAGGCTCCTACTTGCGTAACTCAGAAACAAAAAATATTGCTTCCGCCAGGATATACATGAATAAATGTCAAGTAACCTGCACTAAATTCAAAAAGATACAAATTATGATACATAATAATATATTACCTGTACAGCATAACTCAATTTTTTACTGTAAGGAGCAAGTTCAAGTCTCAAATTGCACACTACTAATATAATTTTGAATTGCAGCAAATTCGAACTTTCTCCTGAACTTTTAAAAAATACCAAAATTTAACACAATAAGCCTACCTCAAATAGACCTCTGACTGATCACAGCGAAGACCATTATGAAAAGCATGAGTTATCATGATTGTGTTCATGACCAGGTCAATCTTTTCCACACGACCTTGGTAGGTGCCCAGTTGACCACAGTCAACAGAAACCATTGAGCCAATGTACTCCATAGCTTTGGTTCTTCTATGACAGAGACAAGAAAAATTCATTTGAAGTGTCACAGAAATACAGGAAAGACTTCCAAATGTGTCTGAAGCCAGTATTGCCTGACTGCACCTTTTAATGTACTCAGTAGTTAATCACGAAGCCATGCATTATTCTACTGTAATAGCATCCCTATCACTGGAAGTGGAAACCCCCTGTGATCCCCTGTGCAGGGCTGCTCCTAAAGTCTTGTCCTTGTGGGGATCAGTACTTATACCCCTGCAGTTTGAATGTTTCCTTACTGGATGAAAATCTGGCCATGAGACCCATTCAGAAATCCTCCCAAAAATGCAAATTATGAAACATTCTACTGTCTTTATTGGTTAATGCCCAGATGTATTACAGACATTTATAATTCACTGCACAAAAAAATGTACTAATAGGACAAGCATAAATGCAATGAATAAACAAACAAAGCACTGAAGTTCATGTTCTATCACTTCAATAATCATCATTCCTTAGAAGTCACAAAGATTATATATGCTATATTATAATTTTCATATTCACAAAAAAGATGCACAGACAGAGTATTTCTGAAGCATTTGACTGTTCTAAAAATATTACTAGTTTGGAAGATTGGGTGTCTTTTTAATATGACCACTGGTGCATGAATTTCTGAGACTAATAATAATTTACAGTTTACTAAGAATAATGATTTATACTGGTAGGCTGAAAACAATATTATTAAAGTAAGCACTAATTTCAGTGAAATTTAGGGAACTGCATCTCCAGTATCTGGGCTTTCTAGAACCCAGCTTCAGATCTCTGAAAATGTCATCTTTGTCACACTCTTTCTAATATTGCTATCAGAATCTTGGTTTAGTGATAGTCTCTGATTATCATTATGTGAACATCTTATAATAATGAGAGCAGGGGGTAAACTGTCTGTGACGCTTATGCATTTCATGGCCATTCAAGCTAAACACTTGAAAGTTTGCATACTACCGTTTTTCATACTGCCCAGTTGCATGACCGGCTTAGTTTTTGCGTTTGATCACGTCTTATATTTTTTTGAAAACTGAAACCCCTTAGCGTTTAAACCCGGACTAAATTCCTGGTGTAGTTTTTATGATTGTTAGAGTGTTGCCTATGGGTGTAGCAATCGATACTCAGTATCGAAGTCTGTCATTTTGCGTCTAAGCATTTCATGGCCTTTAAAGCGAGACACTCACAATTTTTGTATATCTAGGCCTAGGCCTACTGTTTTTTATCCTCAATCCTGTCGAGCTGCATGAATGCCGTGATGTATGTTTATATGATTGTTATGGATGGCGATTCCGCAACCTCTTTACAGGGCGCTAGCAAAAAACCGATACACAGTATCAAGCGTGGCCTGCTTGAAAGTAAACAAGACATGTGCTCAATTTGCCATTCACCGTTCAAAGAACGGGTACATTGACTAGCCATTAACATAAAATTTAATACACATCATGTCCATGGTGTCGGGCGCAAACCAGCCAAGTCTAGATAAGCAAATTTTACAGGAGGAACAAAAAGTTGCGGATAACACAAAAGGGAAATGTACTTAGCTGGTTTGATCACATGTCTATTTTGAATGCTTCTATTGAATTATGGTAAGAGCTATTTTTACAGATGATGTGGGGTTCCAATCTTCATAAATTGGTAATATAAAAAGAAATATGAAATTTTCAGACTTAGCTTGTTTGCACCCGACACCATCAATATGGCAATGAACAGCATAGAAAAGAAAAAAAAAAAGAAAGAGAGAAAAAAGATAGAATATTCTACTGAAGAATTTTTTTTCAAAAATAGCAGAGATCTGCTCTTTGTTAATCATTTACTATTTAGATCAGTTGCTGGAAAAACAACTAACAATACAGCCAAACTTTCATTTCATAATTTATCTTCGCAGCAGTTACAGAGATAATAATGACTCAACAAGATTTAATGACGCAGCTCTACAATGCATAAACTTGATTCAGCTGCAAATCCTATTACCAACAAGGTTTTTTTATTAAATTGTCTTTTTTCCCAAAGTCAAGGCATCAATTGAATGACAGAAATACAGTAAATGTAGCATAAAGAACAGTTCACAATTAGCCTAATATGTGAGTGTGCATGAGAAAACCCACAATAAGTCGGCAACATGACATTTTGATTTCTGTACATATTATAAAAGACAAGACATTTCTGATAAATTGAAGTCAGTGACCCCCCTAAAACAAGATTTTGAGAAAATGGCATTTAATCCTATAAGTGGCCATAGCTAATTGACCAAGTAATATTGGAGTGATTGTTGTTAGGAGACCGTAGTCTAATAACTAAGCCGTTATAGAGATTATAATGAGTAAAGTTCACTGCTCATCTACAGTACCCTGTAACTAGGTAGTCCAAACTGATTTTTATTTTTTATCACAACTCACCAGTTATTGTCTAATTTGATGGAGCTTGCTTTTCTAAGAATTTTGATACCAAATTTGTTATTCTGGCTTAAAGGGTTTAAAAGTTATGGCATTTTCAAAAGTGAAAAGACACCTCAAATGTTGCTACCTTTTGCAGATTGCACAATAGTCCAACTTTGACCGCCCATAAAATGACTGTTTATTGAGTCACAGCATTAAAAATTATCAGTTTCCAAGTCAAGGGGGTGTACATTACGCTCAATTTTTTTCGAGGGGTACAAATATACTACAAGCATCTCATGTTACTTTTTTTAATCATCAAACGTCATCCGACATCAGTTTTGTGTGAATTCTTACAAGGGAGACAAAAATAATGTTTTCATTTTTTTAAAATTAAAAATTAGGTCAACTGTGTCGCCATTGACTTAGCACTGAGTGTCAGAAAAAGGTGATGAAATTAAGCATTGGGTGGGTCTAATGCCTTAAGTCTAATATTGGCACATCCTGAAAATACAAAGGCTGTGGTTCATTGCGTATAATTTTGATCCTGATCTGTTAAAGTTTCCGCCAGTTTCTCGATCAACAAACTTTTCAATAAACGATTTTTTAAAGGAATTTCAACTTAAAACAGGATGAAAAATACATTGAATTAAACCTCATTTATCTGGCTTTCTGTGTGAGTTATTTTCAAACACGTGCACTACATCGGCGCGACGCGCACGCTGTTCTTTGTTATGTGGGGGTCAAATCAGTACATGTGCGGCTCAGGGCGAAAACGGCAAGACTGTGTCTTGTTCAAGCAATAAAAACACGTGGCTACACACATTGAACAATACAAAAGATAATATACTTTGACAGAGGAAGACTGGAACTTTATTTTGATGTAGGATACATGCCGTTTTACATAAATTCACAGCAGTAGCATCCTTGTAATGCTGGCCTAAAATTATGCCAAAACGAGATTTCGCCCCTTCAGCGGGGCAGTTTGGACTACCTACTGTAACATGCCACGGTCCCCTAGAAACAGCAGAGTCGGAAGTTTTTGGATCTTGTTAGGAGACCGTAGTCTAATTACAAAGCCGTTAAATAGAGATCAAAGTAAGTAGTGTTCACTGCTCATCTACAGTTTACCCTGTAACATGCCACGGTCCCCTAAACAACAGCCAAGTTGGAAGTTTGTGTCAGACCCATATTTTCTCTTCAAGGCCGTTTTTGCTCAAAATCAGCTCTGCCGACTTATTGTGGGTTTTCTCATGCACACTCACATATTAGCAGCACATGATTTCTTGCTTGCAGCCTTTTACATTCCGCGATACATTACTGCTAGCTACCTTTGTGTAATAAGTTGTAATTTTCTGATCAATAAATGAGATCCGTGATTTTGCTAATTTTGATTAATTTCAGTAGCTGTATAGTATTAGCACGGAGATTGGCTGACCCAATAATCATAAGTGCCACCCAGGAATTATGAAAAGGAGGAATTTTTTTTTCGACTCAGGGCGTTGCCCCCCTCCCCCTTTAATTTAGAATTTTTTTTAAAAATCAAGCATAAATAACACTATTTGGCGGTACCTAAAGTGCTATTTTATTAATTTTCCTTGACTCACTGAAATTGACAGCTACATATAAGATTGATAATCATTGATAACACATAAAATATCATTTAATCACAAAAAAAATTCAAATAAGCAGAAAACCACTATATAGCGGAAAAGTGGCACCTATGAATAATCACATAAAATAGCACTGCACTGAGTGACAACGATTACAATATTTTTTAATACGCGATGCCAATTTCCATTGCGCGCACCATCAAAATTTGTATACCATCTTCTTGAATCCTGATCAAAGTACTTAGCAAACATTCGTGGAAAATAAACAAATAAAACAATTACAACTTGTCCTGCAGGAGTTATAGTGGCCTCTCTCACACAACATGCAAGGCCACTATTGTGTCCCACATTTTCCTACCCAGGACCTGCCGGATACCACTTTTGTGTACAGCAATGCAGCATCTCCTGTTTGTTTACTTCCAGGTTGCTCCCGCTGATAGGTTTTTTTTGGTTGTTGTTTTTTTTTTTTTGCGATAAGCTCGCTTGTTCATCAATCCTGCCACCCCTTCTATATAATATAGATCTAACAAATGGTCCTGTCCGATTTAGATGAAATGTAGTAAAAGTACGATGGAGTTCAAACTTGGGAAAATCTAGGGGAAACATCTGACTTTGAATTTGATGCTGGTTGTCATCTACATGTGATGATTATGACAATGTTTAACATCTACATCATGATGATAAGAAAGGGGCTCTCTGCTTATGAGAAGCCATTCTATGTGTAATTATGAATTCCAATGTAATACTCGGGGCAATGCTGCATTTAAAGGGTGTCTGTCAATAGGGGAGAAAATTACCGACTTTGTTGTTCATTTCATGCGGTAATAAGGTCACCAGAAAGACTTTCTGTTGCTTGCTTAAATGGTTTTAAAGTAGGCTACATGTATAATGTACTGCGTGAGATGGCAATAAAATCTCATACCAGTAATTAAGAAGGCTGTGATAAATTGAAAACAAAAATAATGAAGGTTGGGCCATAAATCAGTGGAGGCGGGACAAGGCAGTGTTATTTTGTTGGTGTTGTGATAAATGTAGTAGTTCTTTAAACCTAACTGAGTAACTCAAACAATTTTTGTTCACCTTAATGGCCTAAATTAAGGACAAAAATTGAAAAAGCACAGACTATGTTTTAAACAGAAAGTAAATGCAGAACATTCTTTATTATGAGCCTTTTATTACAATAAATGTAAAAGTTATTGTATCTCATCAAAAGTACCCTATCCAAACAATGTATAGGGGTCACTTATGATTTATCCGGCATATTTTTGTTATTGCTTGCTAAAGTAAATGCGAAACATGTTTTCAAAATGACCCGACTGCCAAGGTTCTCAGCAACATGTGACAGGTCAGCTGACTAGCCACTGGCTATCCCTGCACGAGGCGTTACGTGGACGAGTTCACTCAACACGGGACGAGGTTAAAACAAAGCTGTCTTTACAATTTTCAAAGCGTTTAGGTGAAATTCAAAATAGGCTAATTCTAATACACTAGAAAAAACTCTAAAACAAAACCTCAGAGTCAGAGTGTTTAAAACCAGAAGATGGTTGTTGAACAGAGAAATAGACTGCTGTTTACAACAAACTTTCTGAAATGAGTAATCTCCTATAAAAACATTTAAAATGTGCGGGGTGGCTAGCTGTGAGCTCAGTTACAATATATGGAAGGAATGAAATCCCAAATGGCTCCCACTTGTAAATGTTTCAGAGAACAAACTGACATTCCGACATAGGCCTAAACTAGCAGACCATTTTACGGTATGGCAACATCATCCATGTTTCGTCATTTGTAAACATTGTGATGGAATCATTACATATCTAGATCTAGATAGTTCTGTTAGAGCCAAAGGAACTGGCATAGAACATGTACAGATTTTAAATTTTAAGCTTATACTTTGATAATTTGAAGCCGATATTGATCAAATTTGCATACTACAACTAAAAATCTGGGCGCTTTTTCGGTTGTTCCCACCCGAACTTACCAAGGCTATATTAGTCGATTGTCAGATTGATATGTAACGACGTGAGGGTCTAGTCAGTTTGTATCATCGAGGCCGTAGGCCGATGTTCGTTTGGGCAGTAGTCAGATTGACATATAATCAGGGAAAGCCGCCGGGGTAGCTATGTAGCCTATTGTTTTCACTCAGACTATGGAACGCATTCGGAAGTCCTTCCGTTAACTGGGGAGGGGTGGGAACAACCGAAAAAGCGCCAAAATCTGATCAAACTGCATCATAGTTCATACGCCCCAGTACGGTACTATCAATATCATAGTACAGAGTAAAATAATAAAAAAACAGGCAACTTTCGGAAATCTAAACAAACCACACCATAAATCACACCCATGAAAATGTAGGTCTAGATCTACCTCTTTTATATTCCTTCTGTGGTAATGTCAGTTTCCGTACACAAATCAAATTGTGTTCGCAAGAATGAGCAGCAGTCACACCACAAATTACAAGATTTGCCACTGATATTGTGGTAGAACAGTAGCCTATGTTGTCTTTCTTTCTGTTCACCTCTTGCTTTGCAGGCACGTAAGTTCAGTTCCGAATTTTAGATTCGCGGAAAGGCAATAATATTATTATGACATATAGCTAGTAATTCACACGACCGCTTAACCTATTATTATTTCACAAGAGATGGAAATAATTTGGGTTTCATTTTCCAGCTCTGGTTAACTTCCCTTACAAAACATAAAACTGCAACCGGAAATGAACCGCACTGCCGCTTACCACGACGAAAATTAATGTTGTTTTGCTGGAGGTTGACCTAGATGCCGTCCTGTTAGATTACTGGTGGTGTCATTATCCAGGCAGACATTTCAATTGTAAATCATATTAAAATATAATGAAACTACAGTGATTCAAAAAAAAAAATCACAGCAGTGTAATTTTCATCATGGCTCATCAACACTCTTGAGCGTCCAAAATATGTCCAAGAAAAGCTACTCTGTACTCTCATCAAGAAGTGAAGAGATATTACGATTGTTTCCCTTTATTGGAGAGTACAATGTACCAATTAGTAACACGATTATTTCCAGGGATATTTCCGGAAGTTCCTCAAATATAGATTGCAGCTGAAACGCGCTCTCAATTTCTAAAAGAAATAGATTTGGACAATCTATGGTCTCTTTTTATTTTGGGGAAGAAGAATGCAGTTTTACTGCATGCTCACCAATCAAGACTAACTTCCTTCTTGGGCCTGTAGGTGACTATGAAAGTGAGGGGAAAACGTGTTATTCACACATTCATAAAAATGATCAGGCGTCTTGCAAATAAACCATAGAGAAATTGAACAAGACATTGTTGATTTTATTTTTATTCTGTTTTTATTATTTATAGCTTTTATTATCACAGAGGGTATCACTGAGCCTTTTTTTTTTCTTAAATTTTATTCTTGTGACAAGTTTGAATGCACAAAAATATTCTCTCTATCTCTCCCTGTCTGTGTGTGTGTGGTGTGTGTGTGTGTGTCTGTGTGTAATAGCATGATGTGAATGACCTGGCAGGGTAGATATCGAGAAATTACGATACAAAATGATTACGTAACTCAGCCGTGCTTGATTCCTACATAAGTAAAATTTCTGAATTTCGACCCAGCCAGCAACCCTATGGAAATCCGACACATAAGATTGATGACAACTTTGCACATAGGAATGGCATCATTCCTGCGTAGACCGGTTGATTACGACATCACGCCGCCATCGGTATTCCTACCTACCATACAGAAATCCTGTAGGCCTACAAATCTACATCGAACTGACATGGGAATGCTGGCTGGGATCACTATATAGTGCGGGAATGGCCAACTTGAGTAGCCAACAATATGTGCTTGCGGGAGTTCAATCCACTGTACAAACGTGTCCTTGATAAACTATTGAAAAATATAAAGTCGACGTTGATTTGATTTTCATCTAAGTCGATAGTTTTGTGGAGTCCCGACCCCAACACCTCTTTTAGTTAAGAAAAAACTGCTTAAGTCGACATCAAGTTAGGTAACAATGCCTCTTTAGCCGATTTCTTTTGCAGCTCGTGCTTGATGACACAGGTGAAAATGCAACTGCATAACTCGATGTTCCAGTCGCATCCAAGGGGGGCCCCGCCGCCTGACTGACTAAATACACTTAAACATGCCTCTTTCCGTAAGTTGTACCTCATCATCATCATCATTGCCTTTCTCACCCTGGATCAGAGTATAGGCCACCAACAAACACTTTCCATCCCTCTCTATCATGGGCCAGCCTCTTTACATTATTCCAAGTCTTTCCGCTTCGTTGCACATCATTTTCTCTGGCTCTTCTCCACGTTCCGCGCGGCCTTCCTCTTGATCTCTTGCCCTGGGGATTCCAATCCAATACCTTCTTCGTGATGCTGGCTTCCTGAGAGTGTGGCCGATCCATCTCCATCGCCTCCTACCAATTTCCTCTCTGACTGGGCTCTGTCGTGTTCTTTTCCATACAATTTCATTGCTGACCTTGTCTGTCCATCTGATCTTAAGTAGCTTCTTCAAACATCTGTTGATGAAAACTTGGATTCTCTTTATGCAGGCCTGGGACGCATTCCAAGTCTCACATCCATACAACAGGACTGACTTCACGTTCGAGTTGAATATCCTCAGCTTTGTTTTTAGAGATATATCCTTGGTTCTCCAAATCTTGCTTAAGGACGTGAAAGCTGCCTGTGCCTTTCCAATGCGTGCTTTGACTTCTGCCTCTGTTCCTCCCTTATTGTCAATGATGCTACCAAGATAGCAGAAGGACTTTACATCTTCCAGTGGTTGATCTCCTACTCTGACTTGTTCGCTTGGGGGTGCAACAATTTTTAGGACCTTCGACTTCGCAGGATGTATCCTCAATCCAATAGATTCTGAAATTTTGTTTAAAGCTGTAGTCTTTGCTTGCATTTGGTCGTGTGTGTGCGACAATAGTGCCAAGTCATCTGCAAAATCTAGATCGTCCAGCTGTGTCCATGGGGTCCATTGTATGCCATTTCTTCCCCCACTGGTGGTTTCTTTCATAAGCCAATCAATCACCAGGATAAACAGAAATGGGGACAGCAAACAACCCTGCCTAACACCAGTCTTGATATCAAAGCTGTCAGTAAGCTCACCATCGTGTACGACTCTGCAACTTGTCCCCTCGTACATGCTCTTGATAAGATTCACCATCTTCTCTGGGATTCCATAATGTCTCAATATTCTCCACAGTGTTTCTCTATCGATGCTATCAAAGGCCTTCTCGTAGTCAAGGAAGTTCACTACCAGTTGGGAGTTCCACTGTAGCGACTGCTCTACTATGATTCTCAGCGTGGCGATCTGGTCGGTGGTTGATCGATTACTCCTGAAACCAGCTTGCTCCTCACGAAGTTGTGGGTCTGTTGCATTCTGTATTCGCTTGAGAATAATCCGATTGAAAACCTTTCCTGGGATGGAGAGAAGTGTGATTCCTCTGTAGTTACTACAATTGCTGAGGTCCCCTTTTTTTTTTGGAAGCTTCACGAGGTGTCCTTCCTTCCAGTCCTTTGGAAACGCCTCCGATCCAAATCCTCGAGAATAGTGAGTGCAGACCCTCTGCAGCCCCAGCAGCATCTGCCTTCAGCGCCTCTGGTGGGATCTGGTCTGGTCCAGCTGCCTTGCCTCGATTTAACTGCTTTATGGCATCATTAATCTCTGCTTTAGTCGGAGGGTCGCAACTGATCGGTAAATCATTTCTTGCGGGTAGAATGTCGGGTGGGTTGCTTGGTGGAGGTCTGTTCAAGAGGCTGTTAAAATGTTCTATCCATCTTTTTGCCTGAGCTTCCTTTCCAAAAATAGCCTTCCTGTTGTAATCCTTGACAGGAACTTCGGGTTTTCCATATTTTCCAGCAAGAGTCTTTGTAGTCTGGTAGAGGATCCTCGTGTGTCCTCCTGTTGCTGCCTTCTCTGCTTTCTCTGCTAACATTCCTATGAACTCCTCTTTGTCTTTTTTAATTGATTTTTTTACCTATTTGGCTGATGCTCGGTACTCTTCCTGGTTACCAACACTTGAGCTTCTTGTACGACTTGCATTTACCTGTTCTTTTAGGTCTCTTCTTATCCTTATCAAGTCCAGTGATTTTTGACTGATCCATTCCTTGTGTTCCACTTTCTTTTTCCCAAGAACATCCTGCCATGTCGATGTAAATACTTCTTTTACCTTAGCCCAGTGAGTCTTCAATTCTACTGTCTCTTCGAGGTCAACAAGGGGTTTGAATCTATTCCTCAGTGTCAGCTGGAACTCTTCCTTCTTGTCTCCATCCAGAAGGCTCACTTGAAACTTTCTCCTCTTTGTTCCTGCTCTGGTACCTTGTTTCTTGAGGCGGAGTTTGAGTCTTGCCAGCAGCATGTGATGGTCAGATCCAACATCAGCTCCTCTCTGTACTATGACGTCCTCCAGTGAGCGTCTGAATCGTCGGGTGATGCAAAAGTGGTCAATCTGGTTTTCAGTTACTCCATCCGGTGAAATCCAAGTGGCCTTATGGATCCTCTTGTGTGGAAATACTGAACTTCCGATCACATAGCTGTTAAATGCGCAGAAAATTGCAAACCGCTCTCCATTCTCATTCATTTGTCCCAAACCATTGCACCCCATAATGTCCTCATACCCTGTATTGTCCTGTCCTATCTTGGCATTGGCGTCTCCCATTATAATGTTCACATCTTTTCTTGGCAATGTGTCAACTATTTCCTGAAGCTGGTTGTAGAAATCGTCCTTGTCCTCATCGGTTGCTTCATTTGTTGGGGCGTATATCTGCACAATGTTCATGTTGATGTTCTTGTTCTTTGTAGTAAATGATGCCAATATATTTCTCCTTCCGTAGGGTTCCCATCCCCTCAGTGACCTCTGGGTGTGCTTGCTCAAGATGATCGCTACTCCTTCTGTATGCTTTTTGTCCTCCCTTCCAGAATACAAAATCTTTTCCCCAGAATTAAGTTGTTTCAGTCCGGACTGTATCCAGCGGGTCTCGCTAACTCCAAGTATGTGCAGTCTGTATCGCCTCATCTCCATTGTAACCTGGGCACTCTTTCCTGCTTCATACATGGCGCGGACATTCCACGACGCAATCCGGAGCGACTTGTCTGATGAAGGAGCAGTCGGGCCAGTGGAGTCCTTTCGGCTTTGTCCATTGCCCTTCATTGAATCTACAGATGCAGATGCTCCCCCTTCTCCCAAGATAAAAGACTGATTTAAAGTATTTGCTTGTGTTTCTGTAACTGGTTTATTTTTACAGGGTGGGTAGTTGGCCCACCGCCAACTGGCTCTTCTCGGGAGACCAGGACCTTTGCACCTTTAGTCGCCTCTTACGACAAGCAGTATCACGTCAGATGTATTCTTTGCTGTCCCTCTTCAAGTTGTACCTCACCTGGGCCTAATACAGTGTGACCCCTGTGTTTTACTTTGTAATTTTCTTTGCTTAACCATAGGGTGTTGTTGGCTTAGTTCAAAACTACATTAGAGTGCGAGTGACATAATGTGGCGTGCCTGTCTCTCCCTTTGCTTGACCTGTTGTGATACGCCATGCAGGCTTTGGTAGGGGAGTGCGTGGACAGGGACGTTAGTGAATAAGAACACGCAAGTTATCAGGGAGATGCGACTGGCCGTAGGGAAAAAAGGGGGAGTGGTTAGCGCCTGCTTCTCTCTCCCTTTGTTCGAAATGTTATGATACAGTACAATTCGTAGGCTTAGGTAGGGGATTGTGTAGGGTGTGAGGGGGGGGGGGTGACATCACCAAATAAATGCATGCTGGCTTAATAATGTGGTGCATTTGACTGATGGGAAAGACAGGAACCAGTAGGACTAGAAGATGTCACTGGGAGGATGCGAGTACAGTATAGATTTACACATACCCTAGGTCTAGGCTCAACGCGCTCGCAAATCATTTCTCGATTTAAGTTACAATTCTGTCTTCACTCACTCAGTTTAATTGCATCAGTCAAATTGTAAAGTGTGTTGAGGTTATTGGCACAGATCCTGTTTTTCCTATCAAGGCCATGTCAGGCGTATTAAATTGCAAGCTTCCGTATGTCTGGCAAAAACTAAAAAAGCTGTCATTAAAAGAAAAAGCATCACTCACTGGTGAAGTCCAAAGATAAGCAAAAAGTAGTATTGGAGGGGGAAAAAATCAGGCGACACCGCCATTTTGCTTTCTTTTCTCTAATCGGGGGGGGGGGGGGGGTAACTGAGCAATTACTTAAGTCAATATTTCATGTAAGTCGATCTTTTTGGTTAGGTCCCTTGGACATCGACTTAAGCAGTATCCACTGTATACATCCCACCCAGTAACCCTACAGAAATCCGACGCATAGGATGGACGTCGTTTGCACATAGGAACGACATCATTCCCGCGTAGATCCGCTGGTTACGTCATCATGCCTACGTCGGTTTGATTTAGGGAACCCGCCACTGGGATAATCCTATCAATCCTATGGAAATCTACGTCGGATTGATGTGGTTATGCTGGCTGGGATGCCAGTTTTAACTTATCTTTGGCACTTTTCGACGCTGATTTTTTTTTTTTTTTTGGCCAGACCAGCCTAGGCGTACGAGAAACAGTTTTTAAATATAATCTAGGCCTATTGCATTAATGAAAAGTTGTAAATGTTAATTATCCGTGTAAATGATTGTATGAAAGCTAATTTATTTTTTACTGGCAGCAGTCTAAAGACGACTGAAATAAAAGCGGTGGGCCTTACATTCCACTCAGAATTGTGCTTTTCTACTTCGATCAATGCATGAGTGGCAGGTAAGAGTAGGCCAACTGTGTAATCTTAGGACAGCACCTTCTAACGTTTAGCTTAACCTTTCTGTAAAAACTCAGAACTTGCAGAGTTGTAATGCAGAGTTAATCTGAGCTTCCAAACCAATATTGGAGGTGGTATCGGTCAAATATGGCAATAGAAAAGTTGTATGCAGCTTGCAAAGCCTTGCGTAGGAAATAATACAGGAACGATACAGTGAAACGCAACGGAAAAGGACAGACAAATCAACATTTCGATCGATTGATCTTCATCGGGAAAAAAATGTAACAGTACAGAACATTTAACAAATAACCTGAATATAAACTAACAGATTGCTATAATTATGTGGCGGGCTAGCTGGAGTTTGTGTTTCCTAGTTCCGCCATCATACTTAACATTTATTGTTGTCGGGTTGTCTTTCTAAACTAATTCGTGATTGTCACCGAATTGATGGGTCTTGGAACTAAACCCACTCAACTGTATGATGTCATTAAAGATCGAAGAGCGCTTGGCTTCACTAACTTCCCCCATCATGTTCTAAAGTTATGTATATGCCAAGTAGGAAATCAAATGTAACACTAGATCCAGGTTAAGGCTAACTGATGCTCAAAGCACAGCCCAACAGTATAGTGTCCCCATGCGCGTAATACCTTCAAACTCTCAAAACCATAAGTTACCTATTCAAGACAATATCAAAGTCTTCTGTTAAGTTCAGAGAAAGTTGCACACGATAGACATCGACAACTAAAAAAAAAACACACACACACACGCACGCACACATACAAAACAATTGAAAGGCGTATGGCAATGAAAGAGTGAAGTGAAAAGTATGAACTTTGGTTGCTAGGGGCGGGGTGGGGAGCGCTCTTTGATGCCCCCTCCCAAAGGACTAACTTATATCAAGTTCAAGGCT